>VZRM01008906.1:799950-871766 GCA_013397955.1 Grantiella picta | reverse complement strand
AAAGGGGGTGAATACTATAGGTTCGTAAGAGGGAGGGGGGGAGCGAACAAAATAATGTATGAAAAGTGTATTTTCGCTTTGCATTTATCCTCCAATTCTGTTAGGTAATTAAATCACTTTTTTGCAACTTTAAGCTTGGAGCCTGTTTGCCCTTTTTCTGTTTTTGTGTGTCCTGCTATCAACCAGTGTCTTATCTCAGGTGACTCATGAGATTGGTGTGTTTTGTTTTTAAGTGTTTTTTTTTCTGTAGCAAGAGAGAGTCGAGGTGCCTTGCGTTTAGTCAGGTTCAAACCTTGACATCTACATATCATGCCTATACACTCAATAGTCTGAATCCAGTTGTTAAGGGACTAATGACTCCAAATATTAAAATACACCATAGAACAGTAAATGAATACATTAGCCAGTACTGATCTGAAGAAGTACCTGATAGAGCCATACCCATTAGCCATGGTGGTGAAAAGGACAGTGTCATAAGACAATAATTCCATAATGAATAAAGAGAACATCAGATTATAAATCAGTGAGAAATAGCATAAATTCTTTCTATTTAACAAGGGAAACAGTCTGATTACTAATCTTAGTAGGACACTAAGATATAAAAATGAAAGAAATAAAAGATTCACATGGTAATTGAAAAACTGTGAAGGATAACCAAAATGGAAAGGAAAAAGCAGGACATAAAAACCGGAAAAATATGAACTAGACTTATTAGACAAAATGAAAATATACTGGAATGCACAAGCTATACATGAAGATGAGGGGGATTTATTCACAGCACAAAGTCTCTCATAATACACAAAATGAAGTAGGAAAAGCACGACTCTACATGTTTACTTTGGGTGTACTGAAAATTAATTAATTTAAAATTGAGAGCTGTGAGATCAGAATCCATTTCTGAACATACAAAATCCTAAATGACCAGGTACCTCTGCTGCTGAAACTTGTTTGAGTGGCCATTTTTTACCTCATTACAGTTTCAGGCTTCAGGTAATTAACTTTACTGTGAATTCTTAATATACTTTTCTATATGGTGATAGTAAAAGCTAGATGCCCTTAAACTGAAGGAGGGCAGGTTAAGATTAGATATTAGGAAGAAATTCTTTACTTATAAGGTTCCAGTGCCTCATCACTTTACGAACAGCTTGCCCAGAGAGATTGTGGACTCTCCATCCCTGGAGGCGTTTGAGGCCAGGTTGGACGAGGTTTTGAGCAACCAGGTCTAGTGGAAAGCATTTCTGCCTGTGGCAGGGGACTTGGAACTAGATGACTTTTAAAGTCCCTTCCAACTCAAACCTTTCTATGAAAGCTATGAAATTATTTTAAGCTTTTCAAAAGCTGATTTACATAAACTTTTCCTACCTTAAACCACTGAATTTGTTTATGTAATCTTCCGATATTGATACAAATCTCAGTATGGTTCAGCACCATGGTCAAATGAACTGCACAGGACTGACAGGCTATATACACAGCATTTGAGAGAGAGAGAACACAAGATGCTCTTCAGGCTATCATAAATAGTACATTCTGATTTCATGAACAAAACCCATAGATCCATACAAAGTCTTTTGAAACAGCAGATAAAAAATGAATCTCCAGAAAGATGACTTTAGTTTTGAAATGCTTCAGTTTTTCCATTCAGCAATGCAGGTTCTGAGCTTTACAATCAGGTATATTTAGAAGGGAAAATACAGGCTTCAGGCTTTATTTTCACAACAGTAGGAGTTAAAATACCTATGGAACATACAGCATTGTAATCAACTTTAGCATACTTCAAGGCAACAAAATAAAAGTCTTTCCAGACTGAAAAAAAAAAAAGTTTGGGAGGCAGGGAATGAAATTGTCAGCCCTAAGAATGCACTTTGGGAGAAGAAAAGCCTTTTTTTTTTTAAAAAAAAACAACCAAAAACCAAAAAACAAAACCACAACTTGGCAGTTTGTCTTTTCACCCATTTGTCAAAGTAAACCAAAAAGCATCAGTCAAATTTTCAAGTAGGGCTTTTTTAGCACAAATTTAACTTGCAAACTAAATGTTTTTGTCTGACTGAAAACCTCTGATGGGTTTATTTTCTATTTGCCTGGTATTTCATATATGCTTTTTAGTAGTGAGCTTTCTAGAAACTTTAGACAATTGAGTCCTTTAAAACCTGTCCTGACATGTCAATAAAAATACTACTTTATTCAAATAAAAATGTGTAGGAGTTATGAGTAATACATATTTTCATCATATTTACATAATGAATTTCTCTCTTTTTCCCTTTTTGAGATTGTCAGCCTTTTATTAATATTGCTGATTAGCTTTCATTGTTATGGAGAAATACTAATTAAGGTGAAATCATCCTCAGGAGGGAGCCTTGGAGATCAGACAGTAGAAGAAAATCAGACAGTAATGAAAACTAATCTTGTATGTTTGTGGGTAGTTTGTACACTGAGCTCCAGCCCTCGGTTACCCATCTTGTACAGTTTAAATAAGTCTTTATCTCCTATGCTTCAAATTCTGTCAAAAAATCTAACATTTCCTGCTTCTGCAGCTTCTGGTATTGCTTGATTATTTTATTCTTACAATATTGGTGCTGGCACTGCTCTCTGTGATCCTGCTTGTATGGTATGGATCCTGCTTTCAGACTCTGCTTTCACGTCACTGGAGTGCACATAATAAATGACAATATGCAAAAATGACTGGAAATGCTCTGAATCTGTGGCAGGTTCCTAATTCTAAATGGAAAACATGAAAATACTAACCCCATGGTCCTTTACTGATGATGGTCTGTGCTTGTGATAACTATTGACAAGGTGCTAGCTATCAGTGTTTTATTGACACGCCTGTGGAGGTCACTTGTGTTGGTGACAAGGGCGCTGTGGTCCAGGGGCACTGTTCAGCTGTGGCACTCAGCTGGCTGCAGGGCACTGACTGACCGCAGGACCCCCTGCCATCTCTCTGCACCGTCACTGAGCCCTGACTCCCTCTGAACTCTAAATGCCTTGATCAGCACTCATTTTTGTTCTTTAAAAGTAGTACTACACTAACATTTTAGGCTGGTGATAAGGCAGTTGGGTTTATTAGTCTCCTTTGCTTCATTATGAATTCTGGATCAAACTGTTACTGTGTAAATACCTGTCTTATGCTATTACATGCACTCTAGAGCACGCACCATTTATTTCTATAGCAGCACTTAGAAAACAGAACAGGAGCAATTTAAAGCAATGGTGCAGATGTTATTATGGAAAAGAGTATCTGTCAAGATTTTTCACAGATTACCAGGTGCATTTCAGTACATTTTCTGCAGAAACTCTTATCTAAGTAAACAAAAATTAGCTACTTTTGTCAAAGAGTTTGTATGAAATACAACACAGTGAAACAACTGTCTTTTATAGAGACTGTCACAATAGGAAAATAATAACAAATATCAATTATATGGTTGCATTATATTGTGTATTTGACACCTGCTGACTAATTCATCTTGCTTTTTTTTTTCCTTACCAAGCTCAACAAAACTGTAGGAAATCTCTTGTTTTTTTATTATTACTCTCTATTCAAAATCTCCAGAGTTCATTGGTAAGGTCTGATTTCCAGCCTGTCAGAGCTGAGGATGTATTTGGCAGAAACATTATAATGTTAATTCTTTTCAACAATATATGAGTTATTGAAACACTTATACATAGTGTGCATATGTGTGTATGTGTGTGTGTGTGTGTATATGTATATAAGATATACACAGATATTTGTGCCTCTAGGGTCTTATGTAGTTTCTCTTAGTACATAAAGGATTTAATCAAAAAGTGCCCCTGTTTAACATATATGAGTCAGTTTGAAAAATCCTGCTCAGTTTGAAAAACAGTGTTTAGCTATTCTCACTGCAAATCTGTTTTCCTCTTTTGGTTACACCAACATATGTCCCTATGAGTAAAAACAGTCTTCCCCAAATTAAATTTTTTATTCTTTGTCTGCATATTGTCACCCAGAGATTTGAGATTGTTTAGATTTATTTTGACTGGACATGTCTGTTATGAAAACCACTACTCTGCATGTATATTCAGTTTTATCACATCTTCCTATACAGTGTATCTGTATTAAAATCACTATCTCTGTTACTGATTGTAGAAAACATGAAACAGATAGATAGGATATGAGAAATATCCAGAAAGGAAATGAACCTTATCCTAGAACTACAATTAAAAAATATCAAAGCCACGATCTGCATGTACACAGTGAAGAAATCCCAACTTAAGTTTCATTCCCACTCTGTTGAAGCACAGTAGAGTGAATTAAATTTTGTATTTCAAGTATTAAACCAAAGGTACCCATTTAATTTTAGTCAAGATCTCAATAATTTTCCATTACATTCTTACAGGGAGTAGTTTTTTTCCCCAGATTTCTCCAGGGAAGATCAAGGATATGGGCTTTACTGATACAAATTTTATCTTTTTTATAATTACAAAGGACATTCCTAGTACATGGAACTTCTAAAATAATGTTTTTATCCTAGGATTATTGCAGAAAGGAATCTAACATGACAGCCAGTTTCTAGTGCAGTGGTATTATACTTATGGTTTCTTTTTTTCTTCTTTACCACATAAAGGTGCCCAAACTGCACTCTCTAGGTGCCAAGTTAAGCAAGCACATTCATTTGCTATAGACTGAACATGTAAGTCAAGTCCTCTACAGCCCCTCTTATTATATCTCCACCTATACATTGATAGTCCCAGGAGTATTAATGAAGATTATTTACCATTTATTAATGCTGACATTTCTTAATCAACCCCAAAATATTTTTTACAATTTTGGATTTCAAGTAAAAATATTTCTATATTTATTTCTATTACAGGCATATGATGGGCAGTTGTTTGCATTAAATTAAAAATAAATATGCAAAACATCTTGCTAGTTAAATTATGAATTTGCAGAATACTCTTAGAGCTGTATGTGCAGTGTAGGGTTGAGGTGATCCAATATGAAAACATAAATGACACATTTTCTGGTTCATATGTTAATGGGAATATTGATTAATAGGTATGAACCTAGTGAAGCTTAAAGCTGATTTTGTTTATTGACTCATGTCATCAGTTTAAGTATTTTGTTCAAATTCAGCATGTAAGGCCTATTCATACATTAAAAAATTATTATGGAGAGTAATGAGCATAAAAAATACTCTGATCTTGTTATATGATTTAAAATCTGGTTTGAGAGTTAGTAGATGATCTTAACAAATCATCTAGTATTTAAAAAATATAGCGAAAATTGAATAATCATTCTAAAGAAGCACATTGAGCAAATGTTAAAACAATATATTATTCCAGCAGATTAAAACCAAAGAATAATGGGTATGTGTTTTGCATTTTCATCAAGATGGATCTTCAAAAAGATAATTAATAGTAAAGAATAATTTTGTCTTGCAATCGTTCATTGTAAGTCTAATTCTTGCAATGAAACTATCTCCATCTGCTTGAAGACCTCATTTGACAAATGTCAAATGACAAATGTCAAATGAATCCAAAGCTGACACAGACAGGAAGATAAACTAGCTATGTTCTTAAACCTGAATTTATACCTCCTGTGCAGGATAAAATGACATCCATTTCAAAGCTTATGATTCCCAAAATAACAGATCAAAGAAAAATGATATATTCTTTCTGATGTCTCACGAAAGGCACTCTTTGAATACTGTGCGCAAATTGAACATTAGACATTAAAACTTTCATGGATATACTTTTTACAAGTAATAGTGAGCTCTACAATATATATCAACTAAGCATATCTTTACCTGTGTGCTATGTTCTTTACTTTAGCAAGTCAGTGTGTTTAAAGTAAGGCATTTCCTAATGAGACCTTATGAAATCAGGTCTGGTGAGAGTTGCAGTCCATGGTTTAGATAAGCTCCCTAAATAGATTGCCAAATAGATGACATTAAATGCAAATTGAAATTATCCTGGTGTCTAATGTCATGCTGACTATGAACAATACCTGAACTAATCATATACAAATAACCTTCCAATTTCATTCATCTCCTGGAGTTTTCAGGTGTGCTGGCAAGGGATTGTGAAATATGCTCAACCACACATCTGGCTCATGCAATCCCTGTGTTCTCTCAGCTTGTGTTTTCTTGGCTGCCATGCCATTTCCTCTTTCCCCTTTTTTCTGCTTTGGCTGAGGAATATGTGGTAAATTAGAAATCCACAAAATCTGTGCTGGAAACTCAAAGCTTTCCTTTTCTGCAATTTTCTGGAAGAAAGTAGAGGAGATATCAGAAGATCTATTTATCCATCTCTGAGACATCTTCTTCAGCTTCACAGAGCTCTGTCATATTTTGATATATTTGTTTTCTGTTGTGCAGAAATGTCAGGCATGCTCTGTGATCCCTCTTCACTGATTAATATAAAACACTACAGACGACCAAAATAACTCAAATAACTCAACCTCATGAGATCCAGAAAACTGTCCATACATGCTGATTTATTGCAGAGCAGTTGAGTTATTTGATGATGAATACTGTGTCCTACAGTTGTTAAGCTGCAGGACCTCATGGAGAGCACTGTCACTTCCTCTCTGCCTGCAGTCCTAGCCTCTCTTCCAGTAAGAAGCCAGGCATGGAGCTGAAGTGAGGGCACAGGTACCTAGGATTTACCTTCCAAGCACGGAGTTACGACACAGTGAGCATGACAGGATTCATACAGCACACCGGGATTTGTGCATGGCCTCAGAATAACAATTCTGTGACAGAATGTGCATCTGAGTAGATGCCACTACAGCCACCAGCTGTCAAAAATCAAGTTATGCAATTTAGCCAAGTTCATCTATCAATAATTATAAGCCCACTGATTCTATAGGATTGCATCCTACTTTTTCTGCTGTAGAAACAACTAACCAGTCACCCCATCTGAACTAATCTATATGCCTTTAGGAACAAGAATATTCAAAGAGTATCAGATGAGCTTGAGTCCTGTAAGACACTTTGCAGAGTTCCTATGATAGTAAAAAGCAATTGTTGCTCGCCAATCTATTGCACAGGTTACTGTGCTCCCTTTATAGCAATGCTCTTCGTTCAACAGCTGTCTGAGCAAGGGACACCATGAGACAGTTACACTGTTAAGTGCTATGGAGTGGGAACCATGTTTCAGTATTTTTTTCCCACTAAATGGCATCCTGGTCCTTTACTGGAGCTCTGTTGAGAGCATTGTAATGCAGTAATAATCATAGCAAAAATGTGCAATAAAAGCACTTCAATATGGAAGTGAAGATGGAATATATTGCTACTAAATGAATGACTGTATATTTATATTTCTGCAGCAATCTAAATTGCAATTAAGACTTGACCACATTTTTTAATGCAAAGAAAAATACAATATCCCCAAAGGCAGAAGTCTCAAGACTTAGGCCACAAGTATTAAAAAAATGAGAATATGACATTTAAACAGAAGAATACTACGAGTATTTGTAACAGAATTCATGGTTAGATTTCTTATTTTTACATTACAGTAGTAGCATCTAATTTGTTTTCCCAATGAGCAATTTATAAAAGAAATGCTATTAAAACACACATGCACACATAAACACAAGAATATACTGGATTAGGTTTATGCTCATTTTGATGAAGATGCTAATTTTATGGAAAGTTTGTGCTTCAAGGTTTTAAGGAAACTGGGAATTTTTAATCTCCAGTCATCATTTATTCAGTAAAACCAGGCATTAAATCACCCAAGTTTTTAATCATGGGGGACCAAGGTTTCATTAAATGAAATATTTCTGTCAGACATAAAAATGAAGAAGATTTGAAGAGATTTGCAAAAAATATTTCAAACATCAATCTCACTGCTCTTTTAATGTATATTTAAACAATTGCTTCATAGCTGCAGAGCAGGTTTTGGGGGAAGAGTAAAGAATGAGGAAGTAGCAAGTCACAGTTTGACATTGCTTCTTACCTTTTGCCATGTTCCCTTCAGCATTATTTTACTAAATTTTTTCTTTTCTTTTAATGTAAATAACAGCTTGTAGTAGTTTAAGAGCAATGTGTGCATGCACTTATTGATACACAAGGATGTGTCACATCAAAAAATTCAGAGGTTGCAAACAATCTCAGGATATTTTATGAATAAATCGAGCAGAACAAAACTCTACTCTTCAGTGATAAATCTGTGAAACTGGGATTTACTCTAGTCACAAACCTTTATATAATAAATCCCATAAAATTTTTGTAAGTAAATAAAATGAAGAACAACTAGCCATGACACAAGGTTCTGAGAAAAATATCAAAATTGCAGTGGAGATACTTAGTAGCCAGAATTTTTCATTTCAGTGCAAGAGTTTGACTCCTTCCTTAACAGCACCTGAATCCATTCATACTTGGGATCTTAGAATATTTGGAAAATATAACCACAAGTAACAACTGTCTTTATGACATAATATTGAAAGAATGTAAAAATAGATAGAAAAAAATATATACACGTCGGCAACCATTCAGTGTCAAACATATTATTAAAACTATTAATCACACTGGCTTTGTGAAGGAATAAAAAGCTTCAGTCTTCAGCTACATTTTTCCTTAAGCACTCCATGAACATATGAGCAGTGACCATGATTCCTGTCTTACAAACTGGTGTCTTCTAAAGAACACATAGGAGACAATGAACTTAGACAAAAAGACAATGCCAAATGAGAACGTGACATCAGTATTTTAGGATTTGTTACAGGTGGCCATATGCTAAATGGAGGGGTAAAAGAACACAGCATTTCAGGATGTCTTTTGAAAACACCCTAAGATATTTGGGCAGCAACACATTTCTGCTCTGCAAAACCATTTCAGTGAAGAAGACCAAAGTTGGTGAACCTATTTATTATATATTTCTGCATTGCACACACTACACTGCGGTAAACACATAAATAGGCTTCAGTCATTAAGATTTTTGTATAAAAATACAGTATCTGCAAAATCATTATCTGCTGTCATGGTAGAAAATATACGTTCTTTCAGTAGTCAAAATATGAAGATTCTTCTCTGTTGTAGAAGTTTATGGAACTTTTACTAAGAAACCACTCTTGCAAATGCAGTAGTGACGTTCACCTCAAATATGTCAATAGAAATTATTGTTCTTCAGTTGCTATCGGGAAAATGCACTGAATTTTAGATTGATTCTGCTCTGTATTTTAGGGAAACATAAAATTAGTGGAAAAAGTGGTGGCAATGCAAAATCAGTCTTGCTCCCCTCGATATTCACAAAGGATTTTAGTGGGGTTTTTTTCCCCACTGAGAACTCAGATTAGAATTAATTAAGGACATAAAATTAAATATTTATGGCAACTTAACAGTTTCTTGTGCTTAGTTCTTTTTTATTTTGTAAAAACATATGCAATGAAGGATTTAGTACTGTTCTAGTAATTTTCAGCCTCTTGAGTTGCCATGCTACGCATACTAATTAAAACGTGTAGAAAAATAAATTAATGCTGTAAAACATGGAGTATAAGAAATAACCACCAAAAATCATTATTTTGCATCATTACCACATTTAAAACTTAAAGGCAACAATAACTTTCTGCAAAAGTAACATTTAACTAGATGGCTAAGGTTAAAGGCACAATTAGATATAGCAGCTAAACATTATATTTCAAATCAAGATATTTTTAATTATGTGCAACTTTGCAGAAAATATATATTTTGCTATATTTTTCATAGACATTTAAAATTAAAGTTCAGACCACAAAGAATATGTCTTCAGAGTCAGATCCCTGCAAATCTATATCTTAAAAAGAATTTTTTAAAAAGAATTAACTTGTAGGAGAGAGTTCAGAAAGCAGTAACTGGCAGTTGCACCATTCTGAGAAAATATGGTGAAAGGAGATATAGAGGAAGGGTGTTTCAGATTATCTGCAAAAAAAGTCTGCATCAAGTCCCCAGAAATAGATATGTCATCTACCTGGCCTTTAGCGAAAAAAAAATAGTCCCTGAATTCCACTCAGTTTCATCCAAAGTTTTGGTACCCATAATTTCTGAATTCTGGATTGATGAAATTTTGTGTAAATTATATCTTCAAGAAATGCACATGCTATTTTTCCCAGCAAACTATTCCTTTAATAACATTTCTACTCCGAAAATCACTTTGAATTGTATTTACACAGAAAGGCTAAGGCCACCAAGAAACCCCTGTAAAAAAAAAAAAACCAAAAAACCTTAACCTAACTGGAAATGAAAAATCTAGGCATAGAAATATGTTTTCATATGCAACCATGGGTAAAAAAGGACATGCCACATTTAGCTAAGATTTCACTTCAAAATACACACATATATTAAATAGCACAGAATATTTCATTAGCAGTAATGGTACCACAGTCATGGTTTGAGTAAAAACTGTCCTCAGCTGTAACAAGTTTTAATGCATTTTTTACTGTATTCTTGAACTTGCCCTGAATAGCAGAAGTTTGGCAATGAACATGGTATTTGGACGTTTTTTGCAGAATAAGTGGGTACATTTTCTGGTGTCTTTGGTGTAAAACATAAAGAATCAGAAATTGCAAACCATCCTTTCTTTTCAGTGGTATGAATCACTTATGAATGCTCTCATAAATGCTATAAAATTAGCATTAGGGCACCCTAATGAACAAGCTAATTCACTGTCTGGAAGAAACCCACTGCCTAACCAGGAGCATGTATGCAGTTATACGAAGCAGTGAGCCATGATCCAAAACCCCTGGAAGATCTCTCAGAGCTCCAGGAGTTAAATTTTGCCTCAAAGTCAACTAAACTGCAGAAGCAATTGTAACAATGAGGCTTTAAAAGGAAGGCTGAGTGTTTTAAAATCTAATCTATGTGTCATTTGACAGAAGCAATATAATGTTATTTAGCATTTGGAAACAACATTGGCAATTGGAACAAATGCTGAGGAAAAGCATATGATAGTACAGTGATATATACAGTCAAACCAGTAGCTTATCTAATTTATTATTCTACAGTCACAAAGTTTTCTGGGTTCCTAAAGAGTATCTTTGAGGTAATAAATGTAAGTAAAGCCATATTTTTCATGCCACAATTTCTACTAATGAGGAAAGGTGGAAAAGTCGGCATATTAACGACGAACAAAATAGGGTTTTGGAATGCCACTTATATGATTCTTACTAGCACAGGAAGATGTTGCAAGGAATGGATAATTGTTTAAAATGAACAGGAGAAAATTCATGTGCAAATTAAGCACAGCCATTAAAAAAATAATTTCAGTACTGTATTAACTATGTATAAAGCTTTATTTTACAAAAAAGCCTGGGAATCAAGCTTTAAAGATTATTTTTTTTTCACTATTTCCTGCAGGCTCTGAGAAACAGGAAAATCTGCCAATGGATATTGCAATAGTTGTCATTTAACACTGCACATTGCTGCTGAAATGTATTTAAAAGCACCACTATGGATCATATTCTATAATCTATGTATTCTTGAGCTGTGGAAATTGCTAGCACTTATGTTCCTGGGAATATATGGCACTAATGACTAACCTTAATCTGCTGTTTGCATGTGTGTAGTTTAACATACTTTTACCAAAGAGTCACATTTGAAATGGTAATAACAGTACTTCTAAAGCTGTGGAACAAAAGTGGTTATCTTGTCAGTATTTTCAACATTAATGTTAATTCCCATCAAGATCATGAATGACAAAACTGTGAAGGCAAATTCACATCCCACTTCTCTTGCCAATGAGACTCATTCCTCTCAAATTAGTGTGTAAAAAGGAAGCTAGTTAGCAGATCTTTGTTCAACTTTGCAAATATTCATACACTCACTGAAAAACATCACATTTCCCCTGAAAAATGTTCACAGAAGAACACTATTATACCACTTAGCTTTGTTATTGGATGTCCCACTTGCAGCTTGTCTAATAGCTAACTGCAAATTATAACCCGCAGCAATAAAACTATTTGGAGAGCCCATGGGTTACATGGAAGAAAATGAGAACCTGCATAATTTTAAAGGCACCTAAGGGGTAAGCAAATGTAGTTACGCTTTACAGCAATTTTAATTAAAAACAGGATTTAAATTTCTCAAAAACTTGTTAACAGTATCTTCTATTCATCTTATCTACAACAGACATAATGAACAGGAGATCAACCAGTTGTGAACTAGTAATGGCTTTGAGTGTAAGCAGAAATGGAAAAAAAATGCAGTATGAATATGGAATTTTATTACTGTAAACACTTATCTTGCTTCTGCTTGCACAAAAATTCACTAACAGCAATTCAGTTTGCTACTATGTACAATGGCCCCTTCCACAGTCACTAATTAGCTGCAGCAAAATAAAATATATCGTCAAATAACCTTTTCCCCTGGGAAAACATATATTTAAAGAATTTTTAGTCCGCTCTTTAATAAAATATAAGCTTTAATAAAGTGTAAGCTCATAAGACCCAAGCCCTTCTCTATTATCCTTGTGTAACTATATGTAAACAATAGCTACACAAGCCAATTTCCCCCAACAGGTCTAAATGTCCATCACAACTGCTCTGGAGTTCAGAGCCAAGGTGTGTTACTATTGCCTATCCAATATTAAGTGCTTTGTAAGACTGTTAGCAACTAGAGCTGAAATCAGCCAGTTACAGATGATTTCATTCCCTTTGTTATGTATCTAATATGCTACAAATGTTAAATGAGAGCTTAGTTACCATCTAATGATGGAAAGCTAGAGTTGTTTTACCACCTAATGATGGACAGCTACAGTTGTTCTCTCCCAGTTTTGGGTTTTTTTAATATAAGAGTATTTCCAGTAAGTACTCACAAGTGTCTGCAGTTTCTCACTGTTGCTGTGTCAGAGCCACAGTCACAAACTTTTGGGGAGAGGTAATATCTTAACATACATTTCTACTGCTTTTTATGGGATACTTGTCATATACCTAAATATAAATTGTTAAATCAGGGAACCTACTGTCATCATTTTATGTTTAGATATAGTCCTGAATACACTCTTAGAATAAGTATGAGAAAATGGATGTGAAAGAAAATACTAATTCTCCTGGGAGAACAGACACTGAGAGAGGAATACAGAAATTACTGAAAACCATATATTCAATTCCCCTGGAAACTTAGCCCATTTATTTTCATATATAGTACAATAAATCTTTAAAGTGCTTTATTGCCTGTGTACTCACTGTGGAATTTAGCATAAAACTAGACTCATATACAGCAGGGCTCTCATTAATTTTGTCTTACTCAAATAACTAATTGTGTGAAAATTATCTGAACTCATGTTCAAATGTATGAACTGTTTGAAAATAATCTACTCGTTCTCTTCCACATCTCTTCCCATTTTACCCTTTTTTCATTATTATTTAATGGAATTTCAGCTTTAACTTTCCCTCAAAGGAAATGGGAATAACAAGCCATTTTGTTGATGGTCATGTTATACTTGACTGATTCAGTGTCCTTATGAATGTCTTTAGTGTCATGTAGGCAAAAACTTTGTGCAACATTTCTAATAATTTGGGGCAAGAAAAGATACGGAAGTCCTATTTCAATTTAATTGAATTGGGAATGCTTTTATTCTGTACTGTCAAAAAAGTTTCACGAAATTTTTAAAACTCCAAATAGTAAGGCAATGCTCTACAGACCCTGTGTTATGCCCAGTGAAGTGAACTTGGATTTAATTGGATCATGAGCAGGCGGGATTGGAGGAGTGAGATCCATCTCAGTTGGCTTGACTGACCAAAAGGACTGCTTTCTATTTAATAAACACTAGTGCAAATAACAGATTACACAACATAGTGTAACTATATAATTTGAACACAACTTCTGTGGATCCTGCTGAAAGAAGAATCTTATTTTTGAATAAATAAAGTGCAGTTACTTCAGAGAGCAAAGAATGAATCAAAATATCATATTAATATGTTTATAGTTTATAATAATTGTATAGAAGTATTAATAATTTAATTGAAAATCCTATTTTTAAGAACTAACTTTAAGAAAGTACCTTTTCCAGTTTAACTTAGTAATAAAAAAATACTTTAGAAGTCTTTACTTTACATTGTAACACATTATTCTGAATTATGGGTATTCCACTTTTCACGAATTATTTGGTAGCATTTAAAGTTTGTCTGTTGCTTCTTTCAGTTTCTGTCTTAAACCTGAATAAAATGACACCAGAAAATGGCCATAACCCAAAATAGTTTTAATCCAACTTGCTTATCTGACTTATTTTTTAACAGTGTTAAAAGCACATGTCAGGTAGATTCAGAATATGAGTGGAATGGTAAAGTCACCAGTCAACGCAATTTTTTATACTTTCTGGTCTCAAAATCACCTCTTAAGGGTGCAAAATTATTTTCTATGTATGGAGTGTACAGTCGTTTGTTCAATACAACCATGTTTTGCTGTTCAGCCTTTCAAACAAAAGAGAACAGTCTGCAAACAGGAAAAAAAAAAAACCTCTTGTCCAAGTTCACAGTAGTTCCATGGCACCAAAGTTCACCATGATACACTACAGTTAAAAGAGAAGAGACAAACCTACATTTCACAGTTACCCATAATCCTTCCTTCATCAATGTTAACATTTATATTATCAGTATATATACATGTGTGTGTTTTACTTAATTTTATAGTAAAATGGAAATTCAAGTTATTGACTTGTTTATAGTATCTGACATTTTTGTTCATTTGCTACTTTTTCAAGTTCAATAAGAAATCTGGGAATCTGTCACTAGCTCTTGGATTTTGGCTTGCTCACAAGGGAAGAGAAGAAGGGAATGAGTAAACCGAAGGTTGTATTAATCTTACAACAACCTTAAACAAACCTCGCTGAGAAGCTTACTCAGAATATAATTTTTCTTTGGTTCTGTTTTGGTTTTTTTTTTTTTTAAATTTTTTTGTTTTTTTTGTTGGGGTTTTTTTCTGACAGTTTTGAGGAAAGTGACAGGGAACACATGGGATAGAGTACTAGAGAAATTTAACCTCAAAAGGGGAGAAAGTGTTTTATGTTACCTCCTGGTTAGCAGCAGCTAGTTCTTCTTCCAGTGCAGAGACTCTTTCTAAAGAAACCCTCAGTCGTTCCCTTACCTAGAAGAAAAATCAAAATATGTGCAGTAACGTAATTTCTATTAGTCTTTAAAGATTATATAATCTGCCATATGCTCTACTGTATGCCCTGCCACTCCATTTGCAGGCATGTGTGTTGCACCCTTTCATGAGACATACTGTGTAGTAAACATTTAAACCTAACTATAGGAAAACTTAACCCATTAAAATAGGTGTCAAACTTCAAATGCCACACTGCTGTTCCACAGTCTGCCTGCAATTTTATGGAATACACAGCAAATGCAAATATTTTAAGACCACATTAGGCATAAAAATAAAACTTTCACAAGCATCTTTTACAAAGGATAAGGAAAAAAACATTTGCAGATGTTTTAAGTTCACTCCATGGAAGATAACTAATCTGTTTATAGTAACTGAATGCAATGAATTCATTGAAAAGTAACTTGCAGCATTGCCTTCAGGAGCACATAGTAGAGATTTTTTGTATCATCATGCATTTGTTTCCCTTTTCATAAAAAAAGTCATAAACAATGTATACTCTCCTAAGCAGAAAATGCCTCTGCATTTGCACCAGTTTCATAAATAACTTGTCCTGTTCTAAGGATGGTTATGATCTCAATTATTATTATTACTACTATTTCATTATAACTAAATGTTGATTATTAGTAGCTGATGCTAATTTAATACTGAATGTGTCTGAAGATATATTCACTGTTGATTTGAGTGCTCTGGCTCATTGTCAGCTCATGTAGCTCATGTAACCTAAGCCGGCGATGCAGTTGCAGTCTCCCAGTTCAATCCATCAGACCTGAAGTGACCTTCAGTGCTGTGTGTAGGTGACTCTCTCTCCTGACTGTTAAGGGACACTGTGACTCTCCTAATCTACAGAACTTCACTAGGCACCTCACAAAAGATGACTTTACAACCTGGCTAATCAGTCAACACTCCGGTATATTTCTTTACATGTTCCAGCTACACCACAGCAATGCTGTCCCAGCTGCTGATCCACGGATGTCTAAGGCTATTAGCAATGTTTGTAGGGTAAGGTAGCATACTCTATTAGACCAAGAGAAGTAGCTGGAAAACAAAGCAAAACAAAATCAGTCTTCCATGTACAAAGAAACATTACACATTTTCATTGTTTTCACGTCCTTGACAAATAAAGGAGATCCCTAGAACAGTTGTATATGTCCTTATTGCTTTCATATTTTTTTCCAGTGATAGCTCACCTTACATACTTCATTTTCCTTCACTACTGATAGAAATGAGATTTTGCAAACAGAGTCACTATAACCCAATAATGGATTAGACTTTAGAATATGAAAATTATTTAGCAGAACTATAACACAGTATGCTCACTTGACATTAAAACTAACTAAATCTAAAGATGAAAGACATATTCAGGAAATGAACACTTAAAAATAAAACCATTCAGCCTTTCTAACAAATGCAAATATAGTTTCTTATGCCATACTTTGATTTTTTTTTATTCCTCTTTACATACTTCAGCATTATTAAAACAACTAGTGAGGGGTGCAGACCTGTCTTCAAGAGGCCCAACTTCAACCTCTCTAACCACAATGGGAGCTGGTAGACAACACTTTCTTAATAAAAATCGCAGATTAGACATTAAAAAAAACACGGAAAAATTACAATGATGTTTCAAAGATGTTTCTGGCTTCAATCCTTTTGGCTGTAAGTGCTGCAATGGGACAAGATGATTGAGAGAAAATTCACAAGTAGACAGTTGCTAAAAGCCAAAATGAAATACAATGAGTTGGCAACTTTACTTGAAATGTTTTCCAAAACCTCCATGTATTCAAGCCCAAGTGTTTTATAAAAAAGACCATATTTTAAAAAATATATTATAATATGTCTAACACTGACATTCACTTTGAACAGCGTTAGAATTTGCAAACCAACTAGGCCACATCACTGAGGATGTCACAGCTCTACAAGAAACTGGAACCAGAAGAATTATCCTTAAACTTCCCATGCTATTGGGTTTTATAAAGCCATTTTAGAGCTTGAAAACATCACTCCCAACAGAGAACTCGGGAGACATGAGTTTTACATGGCACTTCAGTAAAAATAGGTAGAAAATTAATATTCCTATTCTTTTTATCAAGCTATTATATTCAAATATATTTCTTTTCATTCTTGGCCTATTGTCAGTGACAACATGGAACAGTACCAGTGTAACACAGAGCAACAGTTGGAAGTTGTTTCCTTTGTCCTTCCTTTTCTGCCTTACCTTGCCTCCCTTCCATGTACACAGCTAATACCCTGCCTTTTTTATAAGGACCTAACAAAAATTGCAGTTCATATTCACATTTGCCATAGTGACATTGAAAATGTTGCAACTAATTCTTTGTTTTCAAACATAAGTAATGGCTGTTAAAGTTGAGGGAAATCTTTGATTCTATTAGTAAAAAAAAAAAAATAGTTACCTCAGCACTCTGATCTGAAGGAGAAACCTACTCTGGTTTACAACCCAGAAGCCATAACTTTATTTCTCATTTTATATTGCTTTTTCAGTCATACATGAATGTATTGCAAAGGATTTTTTATTGGATTCCCTCTTCAAATTTATGTTTACAGCAAAAAAAAAAATCCCAAACAGAACCACCCTCATTTCTGAGAGATGCAGGAAAGGGCATTGTTCCTGGTCACTCTCTTATTAAGAAAAGCTAACTGGAACAAATGCAAACTATTTTTATCTGAAAATACTTGTTGCATGTTTTTTTTTTTTTTTTTTCATATGCTGAATGCTGATTGTGATTAGCATATTATATTGTTTTCTATTTTCTGGAAGTGACAGTAAGTGAGTAACTATAGTTCATAAAAATTATCTAAGTGAGATCACGTGTATCACATCAGAAGTTACACACTGCTTCAACTTCACATGATTCTTCAGTGTATTTCTATTTTCTTGGGCACATGCTAGAGCTTTACTAAAAAAGGTTCCACAAAGACTAATCAGATGCCAACTGATCTATCATATGCATTTTGAAAGGACATATCATATGCTATCATATGCATTTTGAAAGGACAAATACCTGAAGAACAGAAGGCTCTGCACCTTCCAGTTCCTAAAGGGGATTACAAGAAAGCTGGAGTGGGACATTTCACAAGGGCAGGTACTGACAGGACAAGGGGGAAGGGATTTAAACTGAAAGAGGACAGATTTAGATTAGATATCAGGAAGAAATTTTTTCCTGTGAGGGTAGTAAGACACTGGAGCAGGTTGCCCAGAGAAGCTGTGGATGCCCCATCCCTGGAAGTGTTCAAGGCCAGTTTGGATAGGGTCTAGAGCAACATGGTCCAGTGAATGGTATTCCTGAACACAGCAGGGGTTCAAACCAGGTGATCTTCAATTGTTTCTTCCAACCAAAACCATTTTATGATTGTAGTGTCACAGACACAGCAGAAAAAGGTTGCTCTCTCCATGTTAAAGAGTGTATCCAACATATGCCCAGATGACTGGGTATTCTTCTGGCCTTAAAATGCAACCACTTTATCTTTAAATGTAACACAGTCAATGTCATGTTAGCACTGCTGTCAGAGCAAAATATCAACCATCTTTCTCTGTCTCCTAGCAACTGCTTCCCACTTTTTTGCTTGCTGTCAAATTCTTTCTTCATTCTCTTCAAATCTGCCAGCCCATAAAGAGCTTTTAAAAAAAACACTTGCACACTAGAATTGAATAACATTTTTACATGAACAGTCTATTGAATGAAATTTCTCCTAGTTACCTGCTAATGAATAACAAGATAGTGACAATGATGACATGAATAGGCTGATTTTATTTGCAATAATATTAAGCATACTTTTCTACCATTAATTAATCTTAAGAGAACCAGCGTTTTTTTGATTCTTAGCTAAAACAGTAACATCTGGTAGCTGCTTTCCACTGTGAAGATCAACTGGGCACTTCTTATAAC
Source organism: Grantiella picta (assembly GCA_013397955.1). Taxonomy (NCBI): domain Eukaryota; kingdom Metazoa; phylum Chordata; class Aves; order Passeriformes; family Meliphagidae; genus Grantiella; species Grantiella picta. The sequence goes on along the minus strand of VZRM01008906.1, from coordinate 852,826 downwards.
ACTGACCAAAACCTGGGTTTGGAGAAGTTGCTTCAGTTTCTTCTTTCAAAATGCACATTTTAAATGTTGAACCCAAAGTTTAAAGCAAAATAGAAAAAATGTCTGCAGAACAACAAACATGTTCAGGCAGATATTAGAAGTCAACTACAACTATAGAATGGCACAAATAAGATAATAATTTTTATCTTTCGTTCTTTCTGAATTGCATATAAGGACTATGTACCTCCCGACCTACTCTACACTTGATGTCTCTTCCAACAATGAAGTTAACATGAGATTCCATTTTTTATTCAGTGCTAATGATGTCTAGAAAATATGTCTTAATTTGCTCTTTTATAAACTATTCCATGTATATTCATATATAATATCACAAAATATTTCACAATGCTGTCTTACATAAGTTCCACAACTTTTCATTGCAAGAGAAAAAACAGAAGAAAGAAAGATAGCTACTTAGCAGCAGTAAGAGAAGTGTTTGAGAACTGTAGCATTAAGAAGGACAGGAGTGAATGACTCAAGGGAGGTTTCCACTTTATGAATACTGCTGTGAATTTCAACTGACTTACGCAATAGCAAAGGCTATAAGAAATGTTAAGTCAGAACTTCACATTGGTCCTAGTCTCAATCACTCCTAAGTTCTAGAGCTTAAAATGTCACATTTTTTTAACAATGCTCATTGTTTGTGAGATGTAACCTAACTTTACACTTAGGTAAAATAGTCCCTGAATTTAACTTCTAACATGGTGAAAATGTAAAATTGGTAGCAGAACTGCCTATGTGCTTTGTTTTTGTATTTCTAAAAATGATAGCAGAATTAGATATCGCAAAAATTTTGGAAATATGTATCAGTTCTGCCAAATTAAAGTTCTAAATAACAGAAATCATAAATAAGGTCAATGCAGTATCAATTTCATTTGCTGTGGCACAAAAGGTAAAGCTGAGACTTCATGTAAAATACAGAAAGCCAACAGACTTTGAAATAAGTTATCAATCCTGAATCTTTTTATACTTAAGCAGGTCTGCCTAAAAATTGCTATATTTTATTTTTCATTTTCCAATCTGTTAGTATGTTTCATTGCCTTTTGTTATAGTAATGAGGATGGCTTTATAGATCTTGTACTGTGCACGTAGCAATCTTTTCACGATCAGTCAAGTTTTGTGGCAGAGCTTGTTACAACACTTCAAGATGTTTTAGTGTAGGAAGTGAAAACATGAAAGAAAATTTCCATTCAGGAAGAATGTTAAGATTTTCTTCATATTTTTGTGAGTTTAAAGGGCATAAATTTTTATGAAAATATTTTGTTATGCTTTCCCAGGAATGTAACAGCTACATTAATAGTTTCTGTGTCAACATTTTTTGTGAAGAAAAAAATTAAAGAATAGTTTGCATTATTCATTTGCAAAGGGTCATAATACAGCTCCAGTGCACTTTTCACAGTTTTTATTACTCTTTAGCCAGTAATGTACTTCAGCTTTGTGCACACTTTCTGATGGGCCACTGTTTAGTTTCTGTGACATCAGTTTATCATCTATCATGTTTTTTGCCTCAGTTTTGCTAAGAGGTTCTGCCTGCAGGCCTCCCCTGAGCACAGCAGCAGAGTCTGTGGGAGTGAAGCTTTACCCACAACACAGGAAAACAAGACATACACAAGTCAAAGGCAGTAGATTGGCTCCATGCCAGGATGCCAAGAGACTTGGTTAGTTCATCACAGCAAGGCCTCTTTCAGCTTTGAAAGTAGTGGAAGTCAGGGAGATTCCTGATGAGTGGAAAACTCACAAATCTTGTGTCTTCTCAGTTATCCTGAGAAGACCCAGGAAAGCGCAAGCTAGCCAGTGAAGAGAAGGTTATAGAGCACGTCTTCCAGGAAGCATTTTCAGGCACATAAAGGGTGACATGGTGACTGGGGAGAGCCAGTATGGCTTTGTCAAAACCAAATGATATCTGGCCAACCTTATTGCCTTGCATGATGAGAGAACAGTGAATGTTTTTTACGTTGTCTTTACTGAGGTTTTCTGCAAGATCTTCCATTGATCTCTAGAGAAAATGGTGAGCTATGAATAGGTGAAATGGATTCCTCAGTGCATAGAAAATTGACTGACTGCAATGTTGAGAGGTTTGTGATCAGTGACACAAAGTTCATGTGGCATCCCATTTTCACAAAAGGCACAACCCTAGGGAATGAGACAGGCTTGGGGAAGAGAAAGCAGTTTTGCAGAAAAGACCTAGTGGTGAATAAGGCCAGCACAGAGTTTGGTTAGTGGGTTGGAGGAAATTATTTCCCTCCAGACTTTTGAGGCTGCATCTGGTTTTGGGCTTCCTGGTAGAAGAAAGATATTGGCAGATTTCAATGAAGACCCACCAAGTTGGCCATGGGCTGGAGCACACAGCATGTAAGACAGGTGGAGAGAGATGGGTCTGGTCAAAGTGAAGAAGGAAATGTCCATGGGACCTTATTGCTGTCTACAACCAGCTAACCAGGAGATGTGGAGGCAATAAAACCATCTTCTTGCAGATGTAGAGTGACAGGACAAGAGGGAAATGGTGCAACACTCAACAACAGAAACTCCAGACTGGTATTATGGGAGAAAATTACAGTGAGGGTGGTGAAATATCAGAATAGGCTTTCTGCCTAGAAGTATTCAGAAGTTGATGAGACAGGACCCTAAGCAACCTGAAACAGTTGGCCCTGCTTTAATCAGGAGGTTGGGCCAGATGTCTCCAAGGAGGTCCAACCCACATTGTTCTACTAGTGCCTGAAAAGCTTCAATGCATTTTTATATGTGGATTGATTTCTTATTTCTGAAGAGCCTGAAACAAATCTAACTTACATAATTTTCTGTCACCATGCAGAATATATGACTCACATGCCATAAAAAAAAATTTTAGCACATTTGGGTGCATGCAGTCTTTTTTACTTTCATTATTTTTAAATAAAAATTAGCATAATGCTGACAATTTGTGAAAGCATTATATTATCAAGTATCTGGGTGATATATGCAACGTCTTTGATCCAATCCTTCCAGAGAGACTGTAACAAAACCAGGCATTTTTATAGAGGATTTGTACTTGAAAATAATGTGTGCTGGGTTTATAACAAATTCTTTCAAAATTATTTATTAAACTGTTTATTTTACTTATCTCACAATATTTTATAGTAAAAGTATGATTTATTGAATCAAAATAAAAAAGGTTATTTGCACAGCTAAATAGCATGTAGGAAAAAAGAATTTTGACCAATCAATTTTAAAGCTTGTTTTATAATGGAACAAATCTCCTGTTAACATGACTGCAGACGGTTGACTTTTCTACACTGATAATTGTCATTACCACTGGGACAGGAATCCATTAGATACATAAAATGTCTACGTGTGTCATTCCAAAAATTTTTAATGTGCTGAATACTGATTTTAACCTGTTACATTTAAAATAAGAATTGAATTTGCAACAATGTAAGTCAAAACGTTCAACAATATAAGTCAAAGCATTACATGTAGCTTCAATCTAATTCTGTACAACAGTTTTCAAAATGGGATGTCAAATAAACTGCACAGTACCAAAACACTAAAACATTCACAAAAGAAAACGTGTAAGAGGTACACAACTGTTTAATTATCAGAATCTGTTTCAAGTTTAGTTCTTACTATTTATCATACTTTTCCAACACCATGTCAAAAAATATAAAAGCTGAAGGGCTCCCTACCCAAGTTTTATCAATGTTTAAAGTGCTGGATAAAAGATCAAAGCTAAGACCCTAAACCACATCAATCCTCAAAAGATCTTTTTAATAATACAGGATTTTTTAAGTCTTAATGGCATCCAAAAGCTTATTACACTGGCTAGAAGTCATTATATTTCCTTTTCTAGATTTTCTTTAAAGATGCTTTCATGATATCTGAGTAGAACATATAACCCAAAAGATATATCTAAATATATAAGAAGTTTTGATTCGGTCTAAGTTCCTTAAATTTATTTAACTTTTAACTTCATAGTTAACCCAGTATGACTCATAACCCACAGTGTCTCATCCCTTCATTACCAATGATATCTGTATTACTATATATCTACAGCTACCTCATTTCCTTAAATATAGTCAACTCTCTGAGTATATTTCTGAGTTTAAAAAGGTTAAATTTATTACTGTGAGACCATTAACCTGGTTCTATACAGCACAGCTCATCTGTGCAGTCAGTGGTTTCAGATGCTGTGCTGCACGTCATCACTGTGTAGCCAAGAATCTCAAACAGAGAAGCAACTCAGCAGCAGCAATGAGCAAATCAATCAAAACAGACCCCATAAGAAATGAGGTTCTATGCTCATGAGCCATGTTTCTCATGTGATCCCTGCATGTATAGTTTTGAGGCACTTACTGATTCAGATACATCACTTCCTTAGCATATTGTTTCTAGACATGAACTAGATTTCTGAATTAATATAAACAATACTCAAGGTGATAATTCATATTTGTACAAAGTTCCAATCACAAAAAATAGTCTTTCCAGCACAGGATACATGAGGAACCTAGTGGAAAGATCCTCTTAATTAGCATGAGTTGATGCATTTATCAGTGTTTTTTACCTTGATTCCACAGGCCCTTCATTACCTTTGAAACGAAGAACGTACTACTTATTTTAGGTTATGCTACTTGTAAAGGGAACATTGCCCTTATGTAGTAAAGGCTAAAAAGATCTCTGAAATTTAGGAGGTTTTCCTCCTAAAAGTATCTAGGAGCCAAGTTCCCTTATGTAGTTAGGAACATCTCAATCTGCCTCTCTGTGTGTTTTTATAATTTGAGATATACCTACATTTTCATGACCATAACTTAAATGCACATTTTACACCAAATAAGTTCCATGGGGTCATCTTTATTTAGTGCTAAATAGGAGAAGCGTGTCTGGTAGGGGTGAGGTATGCTTATTTTGAAAAGTCATTTCTACTGTCTACAAAAGGCAGCTGAAGTGACCTCAAGTGCATTACATCTACTGGCCACACATTCTTAATGGATTTCTCTGGATACCTGTAAATGCTCTATAAGAACAGGATTTAATCCAAGGAGTCAAGAAACAATACTGTTGCTCTGCTGCATCACAAAGCACAATTAAACAAGTTAAAGAGTGTACTTAGTAAGACTTTTTTTCCATACTGTACCTTTTCATCCAAAGCCTTGTGGTGCTCAAACAGGGATTTCAGAGCTTTGAGGACCTCAACTTCACTGGAGACCCCTGAGGGAGACTGTGCTTGCCGTTTCACCACTGTCATCCTCAGGGACCTTTCGTGTCTTGAGACAAGGCACTCCAAATGCTCCAGTAACAGCTATTGGATTTGAAATTAAAAGTGGTTAATTTCTCTCCACCTAAATGTCACAGAAATTCTAACTACAAAGTTCATTATACCAAACTGCAATTTTCTTGGCAACCTCATTGTAGGAGAGATTGCTGGAACTATTAGCAATAATTCATGTTTCTGTATCAGATGAAATAAATGGAGAAATAGAAAATCTATTCCTGATTTCACTTCAAACTCTGATTTGAAAGGCATGAACAACAAATCACTAAGAATATTGAAGAAGCATCACTATTGAACTAAATTGCATATTTACATAATTATTTGTGATTATAATGGATGAGCATTGACAACCAAATGAAAACCAAAGACGGTCTAAAGAATCATGCAAAAATATCAAATAAGTTTACAAATAATTCAGACTAACTGTAACATATTTTCAATTTACCTTGGAAGCAACTTAACAAAATATGTAAAAATGAACAGTATATTTTACTAAATTTTAAAGACTGCTTATTAGAAATGCCACAGCCAATGGTGCTCATCACTAGTGCATGCTTTAAAATGTTCATTGTCTCTGTTGTATTACAAATATGATGGAAATCAGAGAAGTCCATAAATATCTGTAAAACAGCCTGTAAATAACATCTTGTAAAAACATATTGTAATTAGTTTTCATTATTACTCTGAGGTAAAAGGAAAAATTAAAATGCTATGTTAATGTTGTATAGAAAATTCCTCATTTGTCTATACTTTCATAGGGCTACCATTGCTGTTCTTACTGCCTGAACATTAAAGAGACTTGGTTAGCTGTAAGGTTAAATCAGGGTAGCTAAACTCATGAATCATGTTAAATGTATTGTAATTAAAACAAACAATCATATCTAAGTCATTGAACTGGAAATCTGAAAGTTACATAGATAATTGTTTATTATTTCTCCTTTGATGTGGTTGTTAAAACAGCTACTATTGGTAAATACATTTATTTACCTGTAATCCACAGTTATTGTCAGTCACATAATGGTTTTTATTCTGACATGAATTAATACACATAGAAGAGCAAAAGCAGAGGGCAATTATATTAAAGTTGTAGTATGTTGATATTAGGTCAGGAATGATTAGTTTGGTGTCATCTTTGCTTCAAACATGGTTCTCTTGTCTGGATTTGCACCTGGTTAGTATGTAACAATAACTATATTCTTCACAAAACATAGTGAATGCATATGTGAACAATGTTAATAAAAACAGAGTTGTCATAAATCCCTGCAGTTCAAGAAAGCAGGGGTCTGAATCCAAGTGGTGGCCTGTATTCACAAAAAGCAAATGAACAAGAATTCACAACATTTCTCATCCCTGGAGCACTGACAGCTGATATGGATGGATTTTTAGTTATTTGAGGCAGTCCAAAGTACCATACAAATTTGAAGAAATCTCAATGACAGAGCCATCAAGAATTCAGTATGGGGCTGTGGGAAGTTTGAAGTTAAATGAGATCAGAATATTTTCCAAATATTTACAGAGTATTTATCTTCATAGTAGTACTTAAATAAATAGTTAATTGTTATCATGAATAGAACTGAATTGCTGAATTTTGGTCTAAATTCTTGTATCTTTATGGTTTTTCTAGGCCACGTAGTTTAACTGGGAGAGAGCTGGAGGAAAGTAAGTCAACAGCTGGTTTCTAATTCTACAACCTACTCTCTGCCTTATCACTTCAAAGAGTCTGTGAGGGTGCGACACTTCCTTCTCTGTGCAGCCTGACTCTGCCTCACTCCTTAGCCCTGGGGTAGCCAGAATCTGACTCTAATCCATGCTGTATACTTAGATTTCTCCACAGTCATTCCATCCAGGCTGATTCTATTAGAGCCTGGATCATCCTGATCTGTTCTCTTTATGTAGAAACTTTTCAGTGCACCATAGCCACCACTGGATCAGTCTAAATCCAGCTAAAATGCTGCAGATTTCTGAAGAAATTGGGAAGAAAGGGAATACATTGATCCACAGTGGAGTTTTTAGTATGGCCATTCCTTCAAAAGGTCTGTAGGACCTTCCATAGGTCTGTAGGTTACTAACTCTCAAACTGACACTCACTAAATCAGTCCAGAGTAATAAAAACTTGGCAACCTTTTTTTTCATCCTAATTCTGAGCACATTTATCATATTTGGTGTCCTACTATGATAAATGAGTTATCTCCCAGACAAATGCTGTGATGATCAGGGACTTCTGAGAGCCTGTATGCAAGTCTGAGTTGGAAGAGAAAATGAGAAAATCTGGTTTAGGAGAGAAGAAAAGTGATGGTGACGTGGAAATCTTGACACAGAAAAGCTTTCATGACAGAAGGAATTACATATAACCTATAGCAAAAAGATAAGTAAGGAACACACAAAAACCCCCTAATAAACATCCAGAACCTCATTTTTAACTGGTGCAGGCAGACAATCCCAACAGGAAATGTGAAGTCATCATGGACAGAAGAAAGACAAGAAACTTGCTAAGCAAAGGCAGAACGGTGATTGAAGAGAGTGATAAAGAGACAAAGCCAAATTAAACAAGGTTTTGAAATATAAGAAGAGAGCAGAGTGGTGGGAACTCAGAATTTCTAAAGGGGTGATTGTGGAGGAGTTTGTTACTTGAGATGAATGGCACAGCACCCTAGCCCCTTGCAGAGCTGCAGATAACATATTTAACTTTAGGTTGTGTTACTGACATGTTAGAAACATGCATAATACATAGTACTAAACCAATGACAATCACCCATTTAATATACATAAAACCTAAGTTTGCTTTTAGCTTAGAACTACCATTTCAGAGGAGAAAAAACACATCCCAGTGTCTCCACACATTCCATAGCTGTTAATAAATCAAGCACAAATTGCTGTGTTGCCTACTTTCTGTATAAAGACGGATGCCACAGCTCAGTGTCAAAAGACCCACGAAGAACTAAAACAGGGGTTGTGAACATTTAAAAATTTTTCTTTCTGTTCTTATGTACTCAAGCTACTCTGTTTGCAGTCATTCATTCTTCTGGAAACTACCTCTGAACACTGGCATTTTCCTTACCATTAGCTCTAGGAATGCTCAAGGAAGCATGCTAACACAGGTGTCTAGTTTCTATAAATTTTTTATTTTTGCTTTTCAACAAAAATCATCTCTATTTTTTCACAAATTCTGCGAGCACTGCTTACAGCAAAACCTGCTGAGCAGGGAATACTATTAACCTGGTCTCTTAGTGCAACATTGCTCCCAGTTCTGACAAAAGGGAAAAACCCCAAGGGGTAGGACATCTAACTGTGACTGAGAGCCTGATAGCAAATCCTTGCCCCCTGCTCTGACGAAAGAATCAGAATTGTATTATTCTGTTAGAATCACAGAATAATAGAATTGTTTATGCTGGAAAGGACCTCTGAGATCATCAATCCAAACATTAACCAGCACTACCAAGTTCTCCACTAAACGAAGTGCTTAAATACCACATCTACATATCTTTTAAATACCTCTAGGGATGTTGACTCCACGATTTCCCTGGGCAGCCTGTTCCAGTGTTTGATAATCTTCTTGGTGAAGAAATTTTCTCTAATACCCAATCTAAAATTCCCCTGGTGTAACTTGAGGCCATTTTCTCCTGTCCTGTCACTTGTCACCTGTGAGAAGGAGCTTACCCCCACATGGATACAACCTCCTTTCCGGCAGTTGTTGAGAGTGATAAGTTCATCCCTGAGCCTCATTTTCTCCAGGCTAAACACCCTCAGCTCCTTCAGCTGCTTCTTGTAAGACTTGTGCTTCAGTCTTCACCAGTTTTGTTGCACTAGTTTGGACATGTAATGATAACTGCCGTTTTATTCAACTTTTCTCCAGTTGCAATATTAGAAAAAGGGGTAATAGGTCTTCCCTGCTTTCCTGGGAAGAGCAACAATACTGACAGAATTATGATGTGTCTCAAGGCTACAATGATGGGGGAAGGGACATATAAACATAAAAAACTGACATTGAAGATGATGGTGTGTTCAACCAGTGTTTAACAACTGAAGGAAATCACAGTAACTTGTGGGCATGCTGAGGACTTTCCTCCCCATATGTAATTCAAGAATTAATATTCCAAATAGTTGTGGGAACACCAACAAGATTTAATGTTGAAATAACATTGTAACAATACTGGTACCTCATTTAAACTGCAAAAGAATTGTTAGAAACAGCATTTGGGATTTCAGTGAGTTGCAATTAAACTCTGGCATTAATAGAGATCATGGGCTGCTGAGCATTTTCTGCTCCCTCACACTGTGTCAAGCTGTTACACTTGTCAAACACTCAGAGGGACAGGCAGCTTGCAGAGAAAAGAAGACGAAGATCAACAGCAGCAGGTAGGACAGAATCACCCACGCATCATTGCTATGCTTTTCCTACTGGAAAGCATAAGCTTGACAATGAATTATGAAATAATCTGACAACTGAGTTTTACTCTTATGCTGGGCAAATTCTAGGATGCTCAAGATGCCATGCTGACAATTGTGTCTTATGTAAATAAGATTGTTTCTGGAGCTATGGACTTGTTATAAGCATTTAAAAGGTATAAAAATAATAATTTGAAGACTGAAAAGTGCTCTAGTGCATATTTTTTTAATGAATGAAGCATTTATAAAGTGTTAATTAGAGCTAAAATTTTTAGAATATACACAGCTTCCTGTATTTCTCAAATCACTCACAAAGCACCTATGGAAGTGATTGATTTTTGTGAAATGAAAATGCATGGCTAGATTTAATGGTATAAACTACATCAGTGTAGATTGTCACTTACTCTGATATACTACATCATACCATCATGACTGCATGGACACTGATTTACACATGGTAAATGTAAGAAGTTAAAAAATTCATTTTTAGGAATGAGGGCTCAATAAGTTGACATTAGTGTGACTCAGTACAGTTTGCACTATTACAGAACCTGGATTTTAATAAATATAAAATATTTTATCTTAACTTTCATTATTTTCAACAAACTTGTTCGTAAGAAAAAGTTCACAGCAGGATAATAAAAGGAGAAATTAAAGAATCAGCAGATGGTAATGGAGAGAAAAGGGGAGTCATAAATAATGAAATACAGGGAAAAACATAAAAGAAAAGGCTTTTACTAAAATGAGACAGACTTAGCTTAAGGTATTCCTTAGAGGAATGGGGTAAACCACTAAGAAGACAATTCTCTTCTGAGGTCCATCTCAGAATTTCTCACCAGCACAGGATAAATTGAATTTTCTTTCAGTCTATATTTAGAATTCACATTCAGTGAATCTGCATCTCTGGTGTAAGCAGACAAGACAAGTAAAATAAACACACATGGGCTTGAAGACTATCTCTAAAATCAGCCAGAAAATCAGTGATTTTCTTCAGCATTGTTCCACAGTGATGGAAACCACTTTTCACCTGTGGTCAGCTGGTGTGACCTCCAACAGCTCCACTGGTAAATTAAGAGTGAAATTCTTTCTCTGAAAAATCAAAGTTACAGCCTAACTACTGAAGTATGTCCCATGTCTCTCCTGAACAGAAAACAAAATGCAAGCAACCTAAAATCTTAAGGAAATCACACATATGTGAAACAAAGGTATGAAAGAAAATGTAATGATCAGGATAATGATACAAAGTAATAGGAAGAAAAGGGGTTTTATAAGGATAATGAATACAAATATAATCACTATTATTAGACTACACAGATATAACTGAAAACACAGGTATTGAATAACTATATATTATATTTACCTCTGGTACAGAAGTTTATTTTTTTTTGAGAGAGACATATGAACCTAGAAGATAGTTAATAATACTGAGGCAATGATATATGCTGTTATTTATATTAGGGAAATTGTGTTTTGCCATTTTGCAGAACTTTAGGAGACGGACATACTTATTTTCATGTGTAGAGTCTTTTTAGACTGTAAGAACTCATCATGTTTAAAAGTGGAGTACCTGATTCATTTTCAGCACCTATGAAAATGATGTAATTAACAGGACCTACAAGAAAATGAGCTGAAGTTGGTAAAACCATACTTTAAAAACATATTCTTAGAGTTTCCCAACACAGTAGAAGGGAATTTGAATCATAACACATAGAGTTAAGTTCTGATCTACAGGTATTACAAGACTGCAGTGCATAATTGAAGATGTTTAATAAACCATTCAATAAGGAACTGAGATAATAAAATATTAATAAAATCAGATATGTCATCCTTGTTCACTTTAAGAAATGCTTCATCTCCTAAGGCATGAAGCAAAAGAGAGATGATGACACTGTCTTTGTTACTGATGTTTCATTTGCGAACAGTTTTAATTTTTTTGTTTCTAAACTGTTAGAACTAAAATATTTCAGACCAATTTGAGTAAAAAATTTATGCTGTATTCAAAAAGCATATGTATGTGTCCAATTCTTTTTTGTTGTAGGAAAAATCCCCAATCAGATTAATCCAAATCAATATTGTAACAGACTTTTTTTTCAGCTGCCAAACCAACCCCCTACATTTCCTCATAATAATATTCTGATCTAATAAGTTAATTCTATGCATTTTTTTCTACTTTTAAAGAATAAAGATTGAGACAAAAAAACTTTTCATTTTAAACAGCCAAAGTATTGCTATTTTATAATTTCCATTAAATAATATGCTAGATCACACTGACTTATCTTCCAGCTTCATAAAAATGCTCTTTCCACATGCTATAGATGATCATTCTATCTAGAGAATATTTAGAGAAATAACTGTTAAGAGTTTCTATTAAGATATTTTAATATATGTTTTCAAGATCCCATACAATGGTCTTCCAGAGAGAACCTGTCTGTCCTCCTGTCAGCAATGCCACACAATCAGTGCTCCCACAATTTCTATTTTGACTTGTGTATTGATAAAGTTGCCAGCTACATACTTGAAATGAAAATATTTTGTCTAATGTCAGAAGAAGTTTACATAGGCAGTAAAAATACACAATCACCACAAATGCTTAAGAATGCTGCTAGAAGGATTGAGTAGGAACTTGATTAAATATTGGAGTAAGGCTTAATTTGTGGTATTTTGGCTGAGATCTGAAGTGTATGGGTCCCAGAAAATGTAATTCCATCATGGTCTCTCTCTAATACATGTTACCATCAGGGTCTACTACTGCAGCTTGGCATAGAGTGTGAAATCAGGATGTCTGTTGTTGGTTTTGTGTTTGCTTATTTACATGTTTAGCAAAGACTGTGTGAAGCTGTTGCCAGGAAATAAAGAAACATACGGATGTGGGTCTAGAGCAAAGAAAATACTGCCAGTTAGGCATAAATGAAAATGTAAAGGGGACCTAGAATGCTGGTGTGTACTCAGGACTAGAAAGAATTGCCACTTTCATTCTTTTCTGCTGATATTCAGTTTGAAACACAAGGCACTTCAAACAATATATATTTGCCATCACCCAAGGGAGATAAAAGGTTGGATTAAAAAATTCAGAAGCAGCAATTTGGAACTAAGCCACTTAATTGAAAAGCAGTAGGAAGTGCTACTTGGGACATAGTGGTTGCCGTGAGTGGTTCCACTATGTATGGTTATGCATGAGTGTGTTCTGGGGAGATCAGGTGAGCCTCATTAATGTAGCCAAGCTAGGGCTGGCTTAAGTGTGAACATTAGAGGGATGGATGAAATATGCATTAGTAGGACTAACTTTATATATGAGAAAAGACATTTAATTTTCTCACTGTGAAAGTGTGTCAGCAGTCCTCCAAATATTATTATTTTATTAGAATCCTTGCTAAATTAACAGAAAAAAAATTGTAGCAATTTTATTTCTTACAAAACATTAATGCTGTTTTGCATTAATAACAGCATAAATCTCAGTTTGGAAAAGTGCCTCTTTATAGGCAATGCCTTCACCATGAATGCTGCTAAAAATCTCATCACTAGCACATCATCAAAACTGTTTGTTGAAAACAACTGCTTTGCATTTAAAATGCTTGTCTTTCTCTATACAAGCAGATGTCCCATAGAAGACAGCATTACTATTACAGCCAGCTCTGGGATATATAGTAGTATATGGTAGCTTTAAGCCTGGCGAGAACATATACATGACATGATGGGGTGAAAACTTATTCATGAAAATGCTAGGGGTCAGAGCAAGGGATGTCTCTGAATTTTTTCTCTTGCCTTCTCCATCAATACTTGGACTCTATCTTCCCCTTGTTTGCTGTAACCATCCGTCATGCATTCCCTATATTTTTTCATAGCCTAAACATTTAGATCTCCAATACCTAGCTTTATCCTTATTTTGAAAACACACTGTTAGCATTTACTAATTTTAACTGCAAGGACTTGCAAGGATTATCACACTATAACTCCCATTTGTTGATATTAGTTCTCCTGGAAAACCTCTTACTGATTTTTCTTTTACATAGCACATCAAATATAAGAATGGATGATCTTTAAGCTTCTTGCTCTGCAAAGAAACTGCCTGTGACAGAGATCAGTCTGACTTAGGAGATGAGTTGCAGTTGAGTCATCTCCCTTTTCTCTCACAGCTCTTTGGCAAGTGACTATCTTTGGCTACTTGGCTGTCTTGTAATTTTTGCTAGTCTGCACTGCTTATATCAGACCCACACTAGGTATTGGTGCACTGCAGTTTTAATACACTAAAGCTCGCATTCAGTGGACTTTGTAGTGAAATGGGTAAAGCATTTTTTATTGAATACTAAAATAATACATGAGTAGGAGTTACTGATAATTTAAGCAGCTATAGAAAGTCTTCAGACTTTTCTTCAGCTGATATGATTTGCTAAACCTGGAAAATGCAGTGCGATTCCTATGTATTTCTCCAAATTAATTAATTACCTAAATATATATTTTTGGTGAAAATAATTTTGAACGGCTCAGAATGTCTGACAGTCTTGGAAGAAAAAGTAGGTCTCACCTATGCCTCTCATAAGATTTCCAAAACCCATCACGTCTAAGAATTTTGTGCTAAATGTGATCATCTCCTGAACGTCCAGGAAAGCGTAGAGGTAGATGGGTCAGCTTTGCCTCTTTGTAGACAACTGTTTCACCTGTCCTCCCTTGAATTTCTGAACTCTATGGCAGCCTGGTGCTATAGATGGAAAGAAAAAAGCAGGGAGAAAGGCCCTCTCCCTGCTCTTTTGGCATATATATTGTTAGATTCCCTTCTGAAAGCCCATTAGCTGACAAAGAGATGTTATCTGAGTATCCAAAGGGCTATTAGTTTATTAAGAGGAGGAAAACAAGAAAAGTTACACAGATCACAGAAGAATGAAATATGAATATGAGAAATCATCCATGGTGTTCAGCCTCTGAGAAATATTTTGTATGTTCATTACCAGCCTGACTTGTGCATGATCTTGGAGTACTCCATCTCTTTTCTCACACCTTTCCACAAACACCATAAAGTCTCCTCTGCTACCTCTTGTGTTTCTTGATTAATTCTGCCTTTGCCTAGACACGTTTATGTGCAAATTATTTTATTCTGAAGTAAAATCTTTACATAATTTGAGAACTTTCAGAAGGTGCTGTCACATATATTCTTGTTCCCAGACAGAATAACATCTTCTGATTGAAGTAGAACATGATACATTTCAGGACTGAATCTTGTCCCCACTCAGCTGTATGGCAAATGACAATTACTTCACAGGTTGCTACACCCTTGAAGGGCATGTCGACTGAATAACAGACTGCCTGTAGTATGTGTGGCAGCCTATATCACATCCTTACTCAGATCAAATCCAAGGCACAAGGGAAAACTGGCTCTGTTGTAACCTTGCCTTTTGCCTTGATAAGAGATGAGGAAATGTGCAGGCTACTCGGGCTTGGAAGGCTGACTAAGTCCCTTGCTTTAGAAAACATTTAAACTGAATGACCTTACCTAGATCTGTTGTGTTTGTAATATAGCTGGCTATTACACTCTTTTCCTCCAGGACTGTAGCACAGTAGATATGTCCTGCTACTTAGAACCACCTGTACGCATGAAAATGCTGGAATTTTGTCTTCATGGTTATACAAATGAAGATCTAGGTTTATATGTAAGTTTACACATACATGATATCGAGAAAAGATGTTCTGTATACTTACTCTTGTGTTGTTTCTTTCAGCTTTTAGTTCTGAAATTTCTTCCTCTTTTTCAAGCAGCTGTTCTCTGCATGCATTTAATTCTTTTGTCAGTGCAGCAAATTCCTGTAGAATAAAATTATATAAGAAGTTACTCAAGATATAAGCACTAGGATAATCAAATCCATATGCATCCTAGAGTTTGAGGATTTAAATAATATTTAGAAATCATCAACACAAACTAAAATAGCGTATTTAATCTTCAGCATCTACCAAAATAATTTCAAATCTAGACATGGCTAACAAAAAGTGACTACTGATTCAAGTTTAGAAACAAAAGAAGATTCAAAATTATGGCAAAATCTCCCAGACATAAACTAACAGAACCACACCAGAAGAAGAACAGAACCAGCCCATATCATAGCAGCATTTCACACACATTTCACACAGAAGGAGGTCCAACTCAACATACTTTCTTAGGAGCATTCTTGCCACTCTGTAGGGTAGCCTTTGCAATATGGAACATGGGAAAAAAAGTTAAGCTATCCACTAATCAAAATCTATCTAATATCAGAGTAACATAAGTAATATATGTGTTGTGAAAAAAATACTTGATATTGAACTTAACTATTAAAATGTATTTGGGCATTATAGTGAAAAGCTATGATGACCCAGAACAATATTTTTTAGTTGGAATGTGTTTCCTATGAATTAACAACATAAAATGAAATTGGATTTTAAGTTGCTCCTGATGTTAAGTTCTATGCATACAACTAATAGGTATTCTGAAAAAGATCTTTTAATTGTCATAATTTCTATTAAAATGTCTTGCATTTACCATTGCTATAACTCTTCAACAATACACATTAATTTTTGTCTCTACAAAGGGCAGTCATAGAGATGTCACTAATTTCAGTAAGGAAAAGGTTTCACTCCGTATGTGTATATTTTTGACAGGTGTGAGATACACTAAACTGTACTAGTTAATTTTACCATTCTAGCAAAAAGATGCTACATGCCTCACAAAACAGTAGGTAAAGGATGAAAAACCTTTAAGATTTTTGATCATGTTGCAAGAAAAAAAAAGTTTTAACAGCATTGCCATTTAAGAAAAATATATACATATTTTTAAATGTTAATTTTAGTTTGACCAAAACAGTCAGTACTTAAGAGCCCACCAGCCCACCAACCCACAAGCAGGCAGTTAGACTGCACTCCAAGAGAAAGCAGTTCAAGGAAAAAACATGTCCAGGTGGTTTATCTTATCAGCCAGAAGGATGAAGCTGAGACTAAATCTACTTATTTGAGGCAAAAGCTAGTGATGATCTCAAAAGGGCTTAGTTTGCTGCTTCTCCTCAAGCTGCGGAAAGGACCTTTTATCTGAGCTAAATAGCTGTTCAACAGAAGTTTGGTGGGTATTCCTAGTTTCATTCTATTTTACTCAAGTTTTTAAATAGTTAAATGGATATGGTATTATATATTAAAAATTATTCAAATAAATTTCAAGTGACATTCTACAACATGAAACTAAGGGTGCAATTTTTTTTCATTTTTCAGCAGCTGGAACTGGAAGCATAATCATACATGCAAGCTGCATGGTAAGAAAGAAAGTGTTGCTCTGATATCCTCAATGGATTTTGTTTTAGACACTGGGTATTGATCACATGAACCATAGAATTATGTTTTCTGTCATACCTCCTAACCAGTATTTGCTTTTTACATCCCAGTGCTCAGGTACATTTAAGGCTACACAGTATACTTTGATGTTAAAACCCTTAGCTTAGCTTTGACAGTGAGATTTATATTGTAAAACTTCTCCCTCACTTTTCTAAAGTATCATTAAAACTTCTGCCTGCAGGTCTTAAACTAGGATTCAGAGACCACCACTCCAGCAGTTTTATTCTGTTCAGAATGTTTTTAAAAAATTTCCTGTCCTTAAGGCTCTAAGTAGTGTTACATACAGAATGAAAATATCATAGCTAATAGAAAGCTAATGTTCTCAAGTCACATTGAATCAGAGTTTCGAAGCACAGGAGTACACACACATACACACACACACACACACACACACACACACACTTCTCTATAGCCCTACAGGGTGGAGCCTTTGTTACTAATTTACATATGCTTTATACACGTGGATTAGTGTCTCTAATACTTTCAGAGTCTCACAGAATAAACTTTGTGTAATCTATGTAGTATGTTATTGCTGTTTATGTATTCTCATTTCTTTGTATTGCTTCAGCTGGAATTAAAATAGACATTTTGGCGTATGCTTGGGTATCCGGATGGGTGACAGGTGGTGGAAAGGATAACAAGTGTCATCTGGTGACTTACAGTTCGAGTTCTGAACTACAGTAAGGCAAAGCAGTCTGGTAACAGGCATTTGTTGCTTTGCTTAGAAATGGAAAAAAGATACTTTTATCCAATTGCACATCCTTGCTATGCCAAGGCAAGCCTGCTACCAGTACAGTCCCTAAAGCTTCGGTCTATATAATCTATATAACAAAGGAATGAAGTTTCTACTACTTTGCTGAGAAGAGCAGAGTTAATTCTTAGGGAAGTTTTTTCTGGTCATCAGTGTAAGTTTTCCCTTGCTTTTAAGCAAATTACCCAAAATTCTGCTCCCAGAAAGTCCCATACCTACTGCAATGTTGTTTCAGCCTCAAAATACTTTCAGCTCATATTCATAATATCTATTAGCATCTACCTTAGCTGGGATATCTGTGTCTAGTGCTTTAGACTTTGTTACTTGAGTGGCCAACATTGTCTTTTCAAGCCTATTAACTATTCAGTTGCTGGTGCTGCTCTCTGAAACTTCTCTGTGAAGTTTCATGACATACCTACAGCACAAGCATCTACAACATTTACCTCTTCACATGTCTGGAGCCCAAGTGGACAACTTCACCTGAAGTAATAGAGACTGCTCATTCCTCAAGAGCTTGGATTTCTCTGAACTGAATGATGACAGAAAGAGGGCTTTATTCCTTGTGTCCATGTCATAAGTCTTTTACAGGGAAAGTCTCAAAATAAATTGAGTTTTCCCTAGAGCTTTACAAATTATTATTTCTGTCATATCTGTTTTGATAAATTAATAACTAAGATAACAACTCATAAGTTGTTCTACAACTAATACTTCCAAAACTTAATGTAAAACCTATTTTAAATACAGCCTTTTTATCCAAGATATCCCTATGACCAATGCTCCAGGAAACATGTTTTTCCACAGGTTCTGTGCTAAGCAAAGCATATTTTTGTTTTAACATAGCACTCAGTTATGTAATAAATAGCATGTGATGATAATGACCTCTGCTCATGCAATTCCCTTGTATACATATACAGGGATCAAGGGAATACTGTCATCTGGAATTACTGTTTGCAGCAGAAATCTTGCATGGTCAGTGACCACGACAGTCAGTCATACTTTGGGAGCCCTGAAGGTAAGATCTGTTGCATAACTAATAGGAGTTGACAGGCACAACTGCACTCTTAAAGCTCATATAGAAGTTGTGTTGCTGTAAAGCTAATTAAGAACTGAAGTGAATTAAAACTATGAAAATTATTCAGTTGATTGCATTGGTTTTACACTATACCATGACATCAAGATGTTAGCAATTTTTTTCATGATAAAAAACCTGAGAGAGAGCATTGTTTTCCCCATCTGAATAAACACAATCTCAGAGCCTATCTTAATGGCTGATTCTCTTTTTCTCTTAATACTTGGCCTATTAAAATAAGCTTTGAAAACCAATTCAACAGAAATTTGTAGCAACTAAAAGGACCACTAGGAGTTATCAATAAACAAAATTTAAGGGCTTCCCCTGGTGAAGCACCTGAAATACAATTGGAGCAGAGGCTGGAGAGAGCCTGAGAGAGTAGGATGCCATCGGGACAGGAAGGCTGGCAGCGCTGCCAGATGTGCTGGCAGCAGGACTGGGCAGGGGAGGCATACTACAGCTCTCTTACCATTAAATTTCTGCCCCAAGGGGCTGGCTCAAGAAATGTTGCTTTGTTTTTTGTTCCCAGGAAAGGCCTGCAAGGTTTATTGTTTTATGACCAAATATGCATACAACATACATAACTAGTCTCCAAGTTGGGGGTACGCCACAGAAATTATGAGATCTCATATCTCTGATGCTCAACTGTTCAGAATAAGATCCAGTCCAAATTGAGCTGAAATTAAAACACAGTCCCTCATCATCCGCACAAAAAATACTGAAATAAAGTAGAAATTTTGTAACAGTAATAATAAAAACTAAATTAAAAACACATAAAATTCAATTTTGGAGATACTCAGGAGATTCAGCTTAAAACCTCCTCCTCTGGATTTTCCATCACTGAACCACAGCTCATTTCAGGAATGAGTGAGTGAGTGAACTAATCTCTGCATGGGAAAAAAATGGTAGGGCGTTTAAAATTTCTATTTTTGAATCAACACAAGCTATGTTAACCAATTTGCTTTCCTACAAATTTAGATGTAATTAATTTAAAACAGGAAATCACTATCTACTAGAATTCCCTCAGATTTTTTATCTTTTATTTATTATATTTTGATCAAATCCAATTGTGTGTGGGAAGAAAAAAAAGGTATCTTCTTTCTTTTCTTATTATTCCTTCATTGGAAATGTTCTTGGAAAGTCTCCATGCCTTTTAAATGACCAAGGATTTATTTTAGCAATTTTGTCAGAACACAAACTTCATCCTTGCTGACTCTTAACAGGAAAAAATAAAAAAAAATCTGAAAGTAATTCACTATCTTCTTGCTACAGAGAAGTCATAATAATATTTCTTGATTCTAAACTAGGTTGAATGCAAGATTTTCCCCAACCCCTGCTAGTGTTCAAGGCTGGGCTGGATGGGGCTTAGAGCAACCAGTTCTAGTGAAAGATGTCCTGTCCATGGTTGGGGGTTAGAACTAAATTATCTTTAAGGTCCCTTCCTACTCAGGCCATACTATGATTCCATGATTCCATGATTCCATGATTCAAAAACATGGGTTTGGTGTCAGTCATCTAACACATTCTGCTCAAAATGAGAGTTCATTTGCACACAAGTTTTAGGTTGGACATGTACCCTGCAATACTGTATTATAACAAGACCCAGGTAAAAAAATGGGAATCTGTTTGGTTTGGATTTTAGGACTAAAGTTTTGATCTCTTCAGACATAAAAAAGCAAAACTTTCAAAATTGCAGAGTAGTCTCTGAATTACTCCCTTAAAAATATCAGAGTAGTTTGTACTACGATGTTTTTTGTGTAGAGTGTTTTCTGTACTTCTCCACAAATAAATGCAAGCAAAATTGATTTAATCTCTGTTTTTCACATTTTTAACACACTGAAATTTATTTTTTACCACCCCTTTAAGAAAATTGGCCACCAGTAGTATATTATATAAAAAAAGTCATATGATGTGGGTTGGTCACACTTTTCCAACCTTCACTATTCAATCATTCTAAGACAAGATTTTTGTTATGTAAGAGAGATAACTGAGTGTCCTGGTTTGAGCTCGGGTAGAGTTAATTTCTTCCCAGTTCCTATTACAATACTGTGTTTTGGATTTGGAATGAGAATGGTGTTGGCAATACACTGATGTTTTGGTTTTCAGCTAAGTTGTGTTTATCCTAAACCAAGGATCCATTTTTGCCCTGTCTTATGCCCTGGCAAGTGAGGAGGTACACAATAAAACCTGAGAAGGAGTACAGCTGGGACAGGTGACCTGAATTGACCAAAGGAAAACAACAGAATGTCATGCCCAGTATGTAAACTGGGGGGTATTACTGGAAGGGCAACTCATCTGGGCTTGGGAAGGGGGGTCTGGCATTGGTCAGCGTGTGGTGAGCAATTGCATTGTGCATTGTCTTTTCCCCTCCTTTAACTATTGATTATGATTATTGTATTTTACTTTATTTTCACTTATTAAACTGTTCTTGTCTCAACAAACAAGTTTTACTAGAATTCTTCTCCCTATTTCACCAGGGTGGGGGGATAACAGAGGGGAGGTTAAGCAAGTGGCTCTCTGGTGTTTCATCTCCAGCTGGGCTTAAAACCATGATATTCAGTCACCCAATGGACTTGTGACCCCTTTTTTTTTTTTTTTTTTAATTCAGAAATGTTGGTAGTGACTGAAATTTTGAAATGTGTAGACATTTACCCACACAGAAGTACACTAGAATGCTCCTTAGAAGAAAGAAAAAACTTTTCAGAGGCTCAGAGCCCATGTAAACATCTATAAGAATTAATAATTCCAATGCATTCACTGAACACAAATTGGACAAATCGAGGATTGTTATACAGCTTTTCATCAAGAAGACTTCCTTCCTTAGTCAGTTGAATCTACATCAGATTTGAACAAGTCTTGCAAATATTTACTTATTGACACGTCCCCTTCTGGGTAGGAGGAATCATCTCAGGCTAGTGTAGTCTCTCTGTGCATGGCCTGCTACTGTGAATGAGTCATTTACCATGATGACTGTGGTCCCAGAGTAAGAGAGATATAACTGCTTTCTTGAGCAAACAGAAAAACATTGTAATACCATTTCAGTACCTGAAAAAAAATACACACACACAAAAAGCCCAAAAAACTTGCTTCTAGAAAAGAGCCCAAAATAACAATAGAGGACTGAGGATTATATTAGGTAAAAATATATGTATCTGATTAAGGTCATTTGAACATATTGAATAGATATGGATATACATATTTTGGTGTACCTTTCTGACATATGTAACCTAACCTTTATAGAAATGTCACCTAAATTCACCAGCTGTACCATGTTACTTTCATGATTTTTCAGAACAAGAGTACCGCAGTATTCAAAGTTGTATTTCAAAATTCAGTCAAAAAGAAGCTTTAAATGCATCTGTTTACATGTTAGTTGATGTGACAGCCATTCTAGATAAATTCAAAGATAATGGGAAGAACAAACTACTATCAGGACTTACGATGTAATCTGCCTGATTTTGCTAGTACACACTGGCCATGTTTACATTAATTCCATCAGATTTTTGAAGTCAAAAAGAATCTCCCCAGCAACATGAGTATTATGGCAATGGCTCAGTTTCTGGCAATGATTTTCTCACATGGGATTGATTGCTTCAGGAAGAAATCTGACACTTCAGACAGAAGATATGGGCACAAATACACCATGGTGGTTGTCACTTGAATCTAGGGCAAAAATAATATGAATATAATTCATATGGTTTTAGGAATACAACTACAAGCAATGACCCATGCATAACTCTTTAATCAGTGCCAAACAGCCAAACACAAATCTCTTTTCCCTTATTTCCCAAATTAGCTTGAAAATTGTCATGTAAAAGTGTAAATTTTACATGACACCAGTTAAAAAGTGCCCAGTTGCATTCCTGGCTTTTTCACAGTTAAATTATTTTAATGGAAAACTGCAAAATAAAATATGCAATCTGCTGACTTATTAGTATTTTCCCACTTCCTCTATTTAAATAATTTAGATATGGTGCTCTGTATTATCTCTTGTGTACTGATCACTAAAATTTATACTTTCTAAAGAATAATGTCCACCCTGCAGGTATTTGTTAAAACACTAAGAGTGCCAATCAAACAAAAGAAAAACGGGGAAAAAAGACATAACAGAATTAACAACAGATTTTTCTTGTTTTTAAAGGTAGAATTTCCAGTGTTCCATGAGGGTCTTCAAACTATGATGAGAGATGTAAATTCACAAAAGCTGAAAAAAATTATCTCAAGCACAATGGAGTAGATGACAAAACTTCAACATTACTCATTTGTAATCCTTAGTATCAGGCTATAAAGCTTGAGGCTTCAAAGGACTTGACAGCCTCCATCCCTTAAAAAAAGCAGAAATTTTAATAATTGTAAAAATATTGCCTACTTTTAAATATTTTTATTATAATGTAGCCAATCCAATTATACCAAACAAGTCATTCTCCCATATTTATGAGCAAGAATGAACTTAAAATCTTTTTTTCTTTCCTCCTATAAAAGGCAGATTGAAAATTCAAAGGTCTCTTGTCTGGCAGATCATGTAAACTAGATTGGTTCGGTTTGGAACAGATATCACAGTGAGTGAGAGTAAAATACTCTGTTACTTTGAAATAACACTAATCGTCTCTTTAGTGCTTTGCTCCTGACTGATGGGAACACTGAGGCACAGAGGGTCTATAAACAAATTAAATATCTGAAAAATTAGTACTGAAAAGGGATGTGGTAAAAGGTCACTCATATAAACATCTGTAAACATAATAAAGCTGAATTTTAAATTCAGGTGTGTGACTTTTAAAAAGCTCATAGTATTATATACAGTGTAGGATGAAACTGCAGACTGGCTTACAGTGTGTATCCAGAATGTTTTACTATACACACACTGGTCTGTACTTTGTAGAAATATTACTCATGTGCAACACTATGGCAGTACACATTCTTGAAGTGAGATGAAAGTGTCGCTAGTTGTGACTGTAGGGATTTTTCTTCAAATCATACTACTGTAGCGCAGAAGTGAGTCAGCGAAACAATAAAGGGAATTATACCATCAACTTTTTTTCTATTTATTATTTAATACGTAATGCCTTTGTTTTAGAGATATTAATATCCACTCTTGCTAAAGTTAAATAAATAATTTGCAGATACAGCTATGTTGCAGACTACAGCATATTATCATTGTCAAGTGACATTTTTTAACATAGAAGACATTTATATGAATTTGCCTTGATTGATCAAATATTGTACTGCATAAAAACTGATGACAACTTACTCCTCCACAGTTGGAAAACTTTTCATCTATCAATAAATAAAAAGAGCAAAATATGGTCTAAAATGACAGACTATGGCTAATTTAAAAAATAATTTTATGGAAAATGGGATTAATTTTATTCCAATTAATCACTTATATATTTTCCCAGATATTTAATTATCAAAGACATGAAATGGATACAGAGCAGTAGCATAATCACAAGATAAATTGCTGCATCGAACTATAAGATTTCAATCTCCCACTGGCAGCACAGAGTCTCATATTATGCTTACCATCCTACTTTTTTTTTTTTCCCCTCCCGAATTTAAAATAAACACAAAGTTATAAATAGAATAAGCCTGGACAATATGCAAATCACTGAAGTGCTTTACAGACTGTACAATGGCTTCAGCACATCAATGCACACATACAACCCTTGTTATAAGGCAGATTGAGGTCAGTACATGGCCCTAAGATATAACCTAAAATAAATCCTGACAGAGAGGATATATGAAGGGTGACTATAAGAAGCAACACATACTTACCAGTAAACAGAACAGGTCTTCTATTATAATGTTGGATAAGGAATGTGCAGCTCATTTTGGCACCAATTCCAGCTTTCTAGTCTAGTTGATTTTTAGCATCCCTGACTCACTTTCCAAACTCTTTACTTTCCTAGCTTCAATTTGCTTCTCCGCAGAGCAACTTGTTGTTTTCTTCCAGGCAAACTTGACAAAATACAGTGTGACCTTTTCTTCTCTCTCATTTTGTGTAACCATCCTGACACTTGTCTCCTTCTCTGCTTTCTCAGCATTGTCTCTGGGTAAATTTTATCCATGATCACACATTCAGTTATTATTAATAGGTCAACAAGTCTCCTGTTCTGATTCAGAACACATTCTTCCTTCTACAGTAAAAAAATATTTTTAGCCTTTCAGAATTTTATACTAACTAACCAAAATGAAATAATTTAATATTTTAAATTCATTTAAATCTTTTCCCCAGTTTTTTTCTGTTTTCCAGTTTCCATTATTTTCATTAATTTACTCAGTGTAAAACTACAGAAAAAGAGGAGGATGAAGCAAATGCAAACATGCTTAATTCTATTATTTTGAAAAAACTTCTAAAGTTCAGAATATTAATCATACAAGATTCTAACCAAAAAGTCATCAAACTAAAAAGCTAGAGTTTATCTTTTTTTTTTGGCAGAGAAAGATTTGTACAGAATCTAATCTACTAACTTACTTTATCCACCAACACTCTCTTTGCATAAGCTATATTTAATCTTTTCCTGGCAGAAATAATTGCCAATGGGTCCTTGAGGGTGCAAATACTAGATTTTCTATATCCAAGCTGGTCACTCAAGAGCAGTAAAAGTGAATAAATGTACTTTTAGGATGTGTCTGATCTATCATGGCTCCATTCATATCTTTTCAGTTGAAAGGAACTGCACCTTTATAATACATTTTTTTTTTCCTATATAAGGTTTCTGTTAAGAAAATTGAGAAAGCTACCTCTTCTGCACTGTAAGCAGCTGCTTCTGGTCTGACCTGTCCCAGCAGAACAAAAGCTTCACTGTGAGAACAAAATCCCCAAATAAAACTAGTGATCATGGATCACTTCATAACTAACTGGTAGCCCTGGTGGCAATAATCTTACCATCCTCCTTGCCCCTCCAAAAAAATTGCTGAAATAAAATACATAAATTGGTAGTAACTATCCCATTCTTCTAGGTGCTAGTGTTCAACTGGAGCTGTGTGTGGGGTCTGGTTCTTGGGGAAGACAAGGCAAGAGTCCAGAGCCACAACAAGGTTAAACTGCTGCCAAAGCAGTTCAGGGCAGTCTTAGGAAAACCCTGTGTGAGAATAACTAAGCAACAAGCCTGGCTGTGCAGGAATTGTTTGCTGGCATGCTTTCAGTGACAATTGAGGTGAATATCTGTGAGGGCTTATGGTCTTGTTTTAATGGACAAAGGTGGGATAAATGACATTTGGAAGATATTTCCATTCTTTGAGTCCATGACAATGAGTCCACATATATGTTTTCACTGCTGTGAATTTCATTTTATTTGCAGATCCTTTAACTTAGATGAATACAGTGTATATTGTGATGATACTGCATTTATAGTACTTTCTTGATGTCTCTTTTGGAGATAATTTAGGCTATGGATTTAACTACATTGTTTTCTGTTTGACAACCAGAAACGTGAACTTTTCTTCATATGTTGACTTGCTTTCTTTCCAGTTAGTCCATTTAAAAGTTATCTAATGTTCACAAAGTACAAGTATCTACCTCATGAAGGAATCCCAATTATGCTTCTTCCAGCAATCTAGTGGAACATTTGGCTTTTTTATTTTTTTTTACAATGGAAGTAACATTAAAATTTTCTCAAACCTTGTTTTATATACTGAAATGGTTAACAGCAATATTTCATTTTGTCTGTACTATTGCAATGAAATTTAAAAACTTCAGTGGTGAAAACAAGATAATTAGTTGCAGATGTTCTTCATCAGGAAATATGATGAATTGGTAATTACTGACATAGACTTTGTCCTGAGGAAAAATATACAATGTAGCTACAGATGCCAGGAAAACCAAATTAAGGAATGGTGTACACTGTACTAGAAATTGCATAAGTACCAAAGATTTTATTAACCTCTGTGCCTTTACTGAAAATCAAGGAATAATAAAACATCTTAAAATTATGCTAACATTCAGACCCTGGCATCTATGTTTTTTTTTTAACTACAGGGTAGTTGATATAAAGCACTTTGAGGTTTTTCAATTCTCTTTCTCTGCTTTCCCCTTCCCCCCCTCCTATTTCTTTGTATCTCTCTCACTCACATCTCCATGTTATTGACTTTAGCACATGATCTTGTTTGCACTTCAATTTGAGCAGAGGTGTTACTTAATAACCAGATCATAAGAAAGCAGTGGCTCAACACGTAAGAAAAAATACTGCCAATCAAGAGCTCAGTAGGACTCCACTGATGGTGCTCAATAAATAAGACATTTACATCAAAATACAGCCTCATTAGCTATACATTCTTTAGCTGCCCACTGGACAGGTAGATGGTCCAGAGGCAGATTCTGCTCAGGCAATTCATGCATCTTTGTCCACATCCTGTTGTTTAGTCCTTCAAACATTGACAGTGCCTGTGCAATGCTGGAGAAGAGCATGACTTCCAGAAGAGCAGTACCCCAAAACTGGGACCTAGTCCATGACTTCTAAGAGATGGTGAGTTATCTGTTCTGATGACAAATGCTGTATGTTTGGCCAGACCTACTCATTTAGGTGTATCATCACCTCACATAAACATTACACAATATATGAACTACAAGTAAGTTTTGTTAATTTTTCATATAATTTAGATGACTCCACCTAACTCTATTCATGCTTCTCCGTAAAAAGGAAAAATCAGAAATCGAGAAATACAGAGATTTATTTACTTTTTAAGGTTCTATTTACAATATTTACTACAAGCCTGTGCCAGACAAAGGTTAGCTACCTAATCTTCACACACATATACTTCAGAAACAGTTGGGCTTGTTTGAAGTGTGACTGTCACTTTGAAAACTAAATCAGATTTGCTGAGCTGGGTCTAGTGCTCTAAACAAAAGTTACACTTCAAAAAACTCTAGTTGCCTTTGAGCTGCTGCAGAACTCCAGTTTCTGTTTGAAGTTCTAGCAATTCAATGTTACATCTGTCCCCTTTTACTACATTGTGTCTACTGATAAATAAATAAACACACATGATAATGTTCAGGACTGACTATTGAGCTCTTGTGTTCAGGGTAGCTCTGTTTAGCATTACAGCTACCACCACAAGATATGATGGAGTCATACAAAGGGGAGAGAAAAAAAAAATATCCTTCTAAGGTAGCGTTTTAATGAAATTTACACACAATCACAAATGCACACATACAGACTACTAAATGCTCTCACGAGACATGTTTAAATCTCATAAAAATCTAGACTCAGACTATAACAGTCATATAAATCCTGCAGAAAATTATACCTCTCTAGTTCTCAATTTTCTAGGGAATGTATATGCTTTACCACCTGTAAAAAAAAGCAGTAGGACTTAGTTAAGTGTAGTGAAGAATATTCCTAATTACAGCAATCATGCTATACTTCACAAACTTTGATTTAGAGACACAATCCTCTCAGTTTGAAGCCCTAAAATCTGTGTCATCTCAAAAAGATAATTGTTTAGAATGTATTCAGTAAACAGACATCAGGGGAAAAAAAAAAAGAGTGGGATACATCTCTTTCAGGCGGACATCTAGGTTAGCACTTGTAAATTGATATTGTTTGACAAAGGGTGTAACAAGGAGAAATGAAAGAATCCCAGGAATAAGAAACAAAGTAGTGTCTGGAGAAGACTCCAGAGTCTTGTTACCACACATCTACACCCTTCCTGCCCATAACACACTGTCTCAGTTGTGCACCGGCAACTCACCCCATCTTCAGCTCTCTCACACATGCCACAGCTATCTCAGAGTTTCTCTGTACACCATCTCTGGGTAATCTGGCAGGAAAAATCCCTCCCTGGGTGCTAAATCAGTTTGGAAAGGTAATGAATGCTTCAATAAACTTGGGCAGAGCACCCTGCAGTGTCTCGACCTGCTTGATGAACTGGAAATCTGACTTTGTCTGCCAAAAGGCTTGCTGCCTGCACTATATTTAGCATATAACCATCATATTAATAAAAGTCTTAAAGATATTTATGTAGGTAGTCATCTATTTTAGCACTACTGGCTGCAAGAAAATCAGTCCACATTACAGAACTGAAGATAACACTTCTCAGCACCTCCTTTCTTTCTCATCTTTTTTGAATCAATTGGTTTTCAATATTCTGTACAGCTTTGTCTTGCCTAAATTTTCCATTTCCAATCTTCCTTTTCCAAAATTTTATCGCCAATGTTATGAGTAAGTAATTTTTATTTAAAGTGAAATATTTATGCCTTATGTCCTAAGGAAGCAATGTATACTATGTATTTAAGTTCTTTAAATTTTGGGGTTATTTTTCAGCTGCATTCAGTGGCCAAAAATAATCCTTCAAAACCCAAAATGTAAAATAATTTAAATGCAGTGACAGCATTTCAGTGTTCATTACTCCCTTTTAGACCCTTATGAAAAAACTCACTCACTCCCCCTGCCCCCCCCGCCCCAAACTCCAAACAAACGAAACCCCCAAGCATTGCAGTAATTTCAAAACACTTTCTCAGATGGGAAAAAAAATCAGGCATGTGAACTGAATGAGGAAATTTTGCAAAACTAGAGGGGAAAGAAAAGCTATCCATCTTTCCACTTTATATACACAGACAAGCAAGCCCATAAGGGCTGAAGTAGAAATACTCAAAAATATCCTTGCCCTCTGATCCTGCTGAGCTTTGCGTTAAGTTTTACCTTCTCTTTTGCCTCAGGAAGCTGTTCAACTTTATTTGCATTTTTTCTACTAATTATGTGGAGATTTAAAAAAAAAATTGTCTAATTTTATAGCTTATGTAAAACTGTATGAACATTTGTGCATGCAGTCTTCACTAGATCTTCAGATAGCATCATGCCTAGGAAATTACATGTCTTAATTTTAAAATATAAATTAAAAACTTAATTTATTTTACATTATTCC
The DNA here is from genome assembly GCA_013397955.1 of Grantiella picta. Classification (NCBI taxonomy): domain Eukaryota; kingdom Metazoa; phylum Chordata; class Aves; order Passeriformes; family Meliphagidae; genus Grantiella; species Grantiella picta. Next base: position 823,129 of record VZRM01008906.1, on the reverse strand, counting down.
CTAAAGACCTCCTTTGTAATAACTGGATAGTATTTCATGGATCTCTTTATAAAACATTTAAAAACACATCTTTGTTTTGGTTATGAGAGAACTAAGGATGCAATGTATGGAATTATTCATATGAGTGATACCTTCCTCACTTTTTCTGTGTGCAGTATCATAATTTTGTTTGTCTACTGATGAAACTTCCATATTAGGATTTCTGTATTCCAGAAGACTTGACTAAAACCATAAATTTTTGAAACTTCAGCTCTATTATCTGAATGTGGTTAACTGGACGTGTTAAGGAAAGGGGGAGAAATGCACATACAAATTGCTTAACATGTTGTTGTTGTTCTTCCAAGAATATTTGCTGTAATTTACAATATTGCCGATTCTGTATGATCCATCGGTGGTCCTCTATCATGAAATAAAGTTCAGAGAAGACAGACAAGGATGACATACCCATGAAGCTCAGAAAAGAATTCTGGAAGTAGCCACAGCTATCATATAGGAAGCTGAATTTATCTCAGCAGCAAGGCAACCAGTGGGTGGCCTTTCTTGTAGATAAAATGGCTGTGTCAGTTGAGGGTCAACTGGTTATGTAAATGGACTTCTCTAAAATAATCAATAGAAAGCCTTATCTTCCTGAGCCAGATAGACCAGCATGGAGGACCTCTACATGTGGCTCAACCCAACAATTACAAATACTGAGCAAATTGCAAAAGTGACTTTGAAGAGAGCAAAAGGGTTTTTTTTGAGAAATAGATACCAAGAATGCCTACAATTTTAGGAACTTTAATTCTAGTAAGTATTCTGCATGTTGATACCTAAATACAAAGAGATTCCTCCTCCAGGATGAAACTAACAATTTATATAGCTGGGATTCCTCTACTCTGGCTCTGGAGTCTGACTTCAGGTGTCTCTTTCAAAAGTCAGTCATGCTTAGAAGTCCACCAGTAAACTTCTTTTGAACAGAAAAGAGCTGAACTAACAAAACTTGACACACAAAGTTAGTACTTTCACGTAATTTTAAAATATTATTAAATGCAAAGATAACATCCCATGCCTACAGAGCTTTGGAAAGTTTTGCAATCATTGGTACAATACTTGGAAACACTTTCCCATTGAGGTCAAATATACTGAGCATTATCTCTGTCTGATCCAAGTGAAAATAATAAAACTTTTCCTTCAGTTCTTATACTATAACACTTCATGTAAAGAAAAAATTTATTTTGTATTAAATAATTTTTATAAATTTGCGCTAGAAACCCTACCTCAAGGCCTAGTATTTCATCCTACTATGTGAAAGCACAAAAAGATATGTTTTCTTTCCAAAAGAAGTTACAAACTAAGTATAAAAAAAGAAGCAGTAAATTGAGAGGGACAAGTCAGAGACAACATGACAACATGACAGATAATTGGCTTCAGCTACATAATGCATAATCAATTTTCCTGATAAATCAACTGGAATGGGAAAAGACAGGCATCACAGCCACCTGGGTTGACAAATAGCAGTCCCTGTGGAGAGCTGAATGATACACTTTCATAGAGCAGAATCTATAGTTTTCTGGGTCTATATTCTGTACTGTGTGTACTCTCCTTCCAAGCTTTGATTGTTACCTCTTTCTTTACAGAGTTTTGGACCAGCAACATGGGCCATGCTCATCTTTATGTCAAAATAACATTTTGAGTATTAACACAGGAAACGCATTCCTCCTTTTTCTGATTAATAGTAAGGTCTTCTTTCCAGCAAAATGAAGTGGCTTTGAAAAGCGCATTGAACTGCAAGCAGGAAAGCAAGTGAACAAAATAATGGCAGAGACATGATTAGTAACTGAAACCGATGGGAATAAAACTAAAATATGCAAACAGTAGCTAACAGCCTGTAATTCCCAAGTTGCAGCAGGAGCTGTCCATACAACTGGCAGAATAAAAAACCTACTCTGCAGATGGCTGTGGTAACATCTGGTTGATATTTAAAACTCAAGATGTCCAGCAGTGGCTTCCAGTCCCTGGCTCCCTGACTGTGCTAGGAATTCCTAAGTGCTTGCCATAGCATTGCCCCTTACCTTGCTTTCCTTGTCCTGACCTTGGGCAAATGCTTCTGCTCAGGCCAAATAAGTTCATGCATGCAATTAAAAGAACTTCATCTGCTCTGCTTACAGCTGGAGAGTGCATGATATCATGAGTTGTGACAGGGCTAGTCTAAAGATCTCATCTTTAGTCTGAAGACCTCATCCTTAGCTTCCTCTCTAGAGTGAAGAATGAAAGGACAGTTTGCTAGAGGCCAGTTCTTCATAAAAATGTAATTTTCCATAGAACTCTGTACAAACATTTTTTGCTTCCCAGACACACTAATAAATTGATAATGATGAAAATATCACAATTTTTGTCATGTGAGAATACAATATTTCAAGGAGAGTCCATGAACAGGAGAGAATGTACCTTTGGCGTATTTTGGACTAGCTAAAAAATATAAATACAGTTCACATATCTACAGTTACTAAAAAGGAATTATTCCACGAGATAGCTCCTGAAACCCTGTCTCCTTACCTTGTAAGGCATATTTTCTTTGCAGAAGTAACTAAATCTATTGAATGATGAAACCACCCCATGGTGCATGTCACCTGTACAGCTAGTCCTGGAGATGGAGTTAAATGAGACCTTCAAACTCTACCACTTGGACCAGCTTGTTCTTGTCTTCAAAGGGATGTAAGAACAGGAAAATTAACAGAGATGTTACACTACCTTTGGGCAGGAAGTCATGAGACCAGACTGGCAGACTTTCACAGAGATCACATCTTAAATCTCAGTTTAGATATACTAAACAGATTCTGACCTCTGAATCCTTATTTTACCCTTCATCTGCTTTTACCAGTTTCATTTGGATTTTGGTTCAGAGTTAAAACAGATATAAGTGTGTGAGAAAAGAAAAATGAGAAAAGATTACCAGGTGACTGCACAGCCTTGTGACAGACTTTCCAGCTACAGTTCATGCAATTTATGACAAACACTTATTCTTTTAAACAGCCAGGCAGGTAATTCACATATTGATTAACTGGACCTAACAGCAAAAAGTACATACTGAAAAACTGCGTCTTCTCAAATAAAGTTATCAACTAAAATTGATCCGTTTCCAAGATAAATACTGATGCTTACGTAATGGTTTAAAATATATTGAGTTGAAGAAGTGGTTAGTTCTCTGACTATGTTGGTCTGCTTTAAGAGAAATATCAAAGACATTGTTTATGGAAAAAAATCAAAATGCATTATGAAATTTGAGGATGGTATTTTAAAAAGAAAAGTATTTCAAGGGTTACAGTTCCTAATAAAGCTTCAGTAATGATATTTTATAAGAAAAAAGGTCTAAAATCCTTCTGAAACTAAATGAAAATGTAAAACTCCTTTTGCATGACTGCAAGAAGAAAGAGACCAGTGTAAGTTTAAACTAATAACATTTAATTGATTTTCTAATTATTTTGCTTTATCAAAATAGTGGGTCAAAGAGACTCAGGGCAAAATTTTCATCTGATGAAAATAAGCAAAATATATATTGAATCAATATATGTTGATTCAATATATATTTTGCTTATTGATATTGAAATCAATAATAAAGTACTTACTGATATTGAAATCAATCATAAAGTACTTATATAATTCACCAGAAAATATGAGACCATTTTGGAGCTACTTCTCTCATTTTGAAATCCAGTAAGACTTTTTGGCAATGCACACAAGCTATTTTTATTTCTTTGATAATTTTGCAAAGTGGAAACAGTTCTGCTTCTATGCTTATAATCTTGTCACATTCTTGCTTTCCTTCCCCTCTCCCCAGAAGGGATCATGCCTTTCAAGAGGAGACACAGAATGATCTCATGACAAGAAGATATCAAGGACTTATGAGAGCAAACCAGCCTCCCAGCACATGGTCTGCATCTAAATCTAAGTTGGCATCCATGCTTTGAAGTATCATAACTGATTCAATTATTCAAAATCGATCCATCTATTCCTCAAGTGCAGCACTAGCGTAATCCATAAACCATGGAAAAATTAAAAAATTGCTTTTGATCCTCACCTGGAGGATGTGGCCATGGAGAGGACAGAAGAAATGAAATAAGTTTATTTCTTCAAAGATATTTTTTAAATGGTATTTTAAAATGGAGACACTAATTTCTCTATATAAAAGTTATGATTTCTTACTATTCAGTTTTCAGATTTATATTAATACTACTCTGAAACCAGAAATTTAGAAAGAGGCAGACCAATCCTGAGAAGTTTTTTAAACTAAGATTTGAAAAGGATTATTTTTCCATTTGAATAAAATTTGCAATATGTCCAATTGCAAAAATAATAAAGCCAAGAAGTAGCGGGATATGCAGGAAAATTAAGAAGTCATGGTAGTAAGATTTATGCACTGCCTCAGGAATATTCTATTCATACAGAAAAGTATGTGTTTAAGAGAGAGAAAGTTCAGCAGATCATGGGATGCCTTGCTAGGAGTATCTCCATTACATTTCTTTCTGCTCACTTGTACATAATATGTTTCTTTTTGTTCTGTTTCAGTGTTAAATATTTATCTTATTTCAAGCCATCTGCCTCTTCACACTTCTCTCTTACCCTGTAATTATGCCTTACTGTGCAATTATACCCTTTCCAAGATAAAAGACAAGATAGGGAGTAATGGAATAGGAAGCCAGTTGATGCTAATAATTTGATATTATTTGTTGTTTAAAACATGTAATCTGAAGGATGGAGATATCTACACAAAAAAAAAATTTACATAATTAATTATATATAAGAATGATCAGACAAACATAACTGATGGATGATTAACTTTACTAAAGCTGGGGTTTTTTTGGGTGATTTTTTTGGGTTGTTTGGTTGGTTGGTTGTTTTTTTGTGTGTGTGTGGTTTGTTAGTTTGTTTTTCTTTTTGGGCTTTTTTTGGTTTGTTTTTGTTTTTGTTTTGTTTTGTTTGGGGGTTTTTGGGTATTTTTTGTTTTTGTATTTTTACCTTGATTAAAAGGCATCTACAATTCAATCAGAGAAAGAAGAGAGTTGCAAAATCCATTGTATCACTACCCAGGCAATCTTTACTAGGCTTACTACATATGAATGAAATAACAATGGTGCAGTTCAAAGGTCAGGTGAAATTCAAACTCTACAGAAGGATTACATTTCCATTTCTGTCTTTTTGCAAACATAAACTACTTCACATGGGAGCAGCATGAGAATGTAAATGTACCATTGGAAGGAGAATTTCTCTTAATTTCTTTTAATGTCATCAATGCTCAAAAAAAAAACTTTGTATTTTAGATACCTTGCCTAGAGTTCTCACAGTATAGATTTTTTTTCCCAGGCATTTCCTTTGGGAAACAGAAATCAGGTTTAATCCTTGCTTTACTACTATATTCCACCATTATTGTATAAAGCATTTGTGCATTTTCAAGCTAGTGGCTTCCTTGAGGCACCAAGGAAACTCAGGACACAATCTTTGGTGCAAGCTTTTTCCTCTGGTCTGTCACTTGCAATATCAATATGCTTTCCAATTACTTCTAACTCGTTTGCTGTAAGCATGAAACAAGTGCTTAAGTAATGCTGACCTTTGAAATAATTCCTTTTCTTTCTCAGGGCATGTTTGTTTCTCCTTCTAGAAGACAACTATTAACAATTCAATAAAACAGAACTATTGGCTGGGGAAACAATTACAACAAAATTTCCACCTCATCGCTCAAAATGTAATATATTGCTATATACCTATAATTACACTAAAAGAGCTACATTAGGAAGAGCATAAGAGGGTTAAGTGACAGTACCAGGATTACTGCTGTCTGGAAGCTGAGCTCTTACCAAGTTGAGTGGTTGAACTAGCAGTTAGGGCTTCCTGTTCAAATATATAATGAAGTGCAATGTACAGCTTGGTACCACTGATTATTTCACTGACTTGGAACTAATCCATAAGTCTATGAAGTTCACAAATATATTTGGTAATACAACCTTTATAAACTCCCGAACACTAAGTGGAATGAATAATCTTCTCATTAACATGTTAGCTAGGCCTCACATATCATCAAATCTGGGCCGAACTGAGATCTAGAAGTAGAAACACCCAGACCATATCAACAGAGAAATGATCTGAATCTGAGCTGATTTATCTTTCACATGTCCTGGGATGGATGGCATTCTTTTATTCTTTCAAAGGAATTTGCCAACTGCATTTTGCCAAATGGGTTATCTGCCAGCCATTAACAGCTCTTCTGTATCCCTCTTTTGTGAGACAAATGCAAATTGCAGAAGAGTAGTAAAGCAAAGTATCTAGAAGCGTAATTGTTATCTAGAAAATTATTTCCTGTGTATTAAATCTCTGCCATGAAAAGATTTTTTCCCGCCTGGTTTCTGGTGATAGGGCTAAGATTTTTCTCAGTAATAATCCAAAGGAAAAATGTTACCAAACCAATGAAAATCTGCTATTTTCCCCAAAGCATAGTTCTTTCCAAATCTAGATCTTCCTTCTGTGGCTGTAGGGAGCTCTGGCTCCCTACATAAGATGTGTCTCAGAAGTAGGGAGGGAAACAAAGCAACCAACCAAACCAAAAAAAAAAAAAGAAAAAAAAAGAAAAAAAAGAAAAAAAAAGAGAAAACCAGTGGCAAGTTTTAGGAGAAAACATAAGATGAAAAAATAAAATTAAAAAGGTGTGGAATAACTTAGAGATCAACTGAGAATTGTTTCTTGCAAATGCTTGCAAATGCTGCTACAATTCCAAATTCCTGATTTCCATTTTGCAAATTTCAATCTCTCATATCAATGCATTGGGTCTCTGTCAGTCTAAATGCCATGGGAAAGGGTTGGAGTTCTTGCAAAGCTATGCCAGGACACTGATGCTGTGCAGTTAACAGAATTACCAGGACTGTGCTGCCTCATACTTGAGGATCAGGACACCCCACTGTTGCCAAGGCATCCATTTGCCAGTGGTACATCTCCCCAGCTGCAAAGCATTGCTGCTATCTCTTTCTACCTCATGATTTAACACACTTGGCAGAGCTGGCCCAGCAGCAGATCCAGCAGCTTGTTGCCTGTCACAAGATCTGGAGCAGAGGCAGAAACGTTGGGCTGCACAGTGAGATTTGCTGGCCCTGTGGCAGGGAAATGAGAAACGAGGGCCAAAGATTAGTGTCATGCTGAAAATACAGAGCTGCACAGTCATTGGCAGTGAGAACAAATAGAAATTACTTTTCTTGGTGAGTTTATTTTTGAATGAAGCAACTCCTGAAGACTTTGAACTACGGAGTTTGTGAAAAGCTTGAGAAAAGAAACCTCTCTGCAATTTTTTTCCTTCCATGGACATAAATAACACATCTATGTCAAGAGGATCTGGGGACTGAAAGTGTCAGGTGATCACCATAAAAAGGGTTTGTAACTTCAAGCGGTAGGACATTCTTTGGTAAATCCCTGATTTCTATAAAGGTAGAAAATGAGCTGAAGGAGCTGAGCTGAAAGGTCAGGGTGCTTTCATAACAATCTGAGAAAGGTTGGAGGCCTGTAATTTTGTTTAGGCTTCTGACTTTTTCTTCCTGTGCATAGCAGTTCTGGTGTGCTTTTCCCTCTTGATTTCAGAAATGTTCCCAACACAGAAATAAAAAATTATCTCTGCTTTGGAAAAAAAGGCATTTGGCTTAAATTTAAGGAAAATACATGCTCAGCTTATTCACATGAACAAATTTATGAAAATAAGCAGGATTTAATCTTTGATGAAAATAAACCTTGAAAGTACAGTTTTATTGTCACATCAGAGAAAAATAAATATGCTCATATTTTAAGGCATCTGTGTATTACCAAAGCTTTCTCTCTCTGTCCCCTCCTTACTGTAACCCTCTCAAAACACCTTTTGAAACAGTGTAAAGAACTAAGGCTGTGGATGAATGAAAACCAGCAGTTTTCTAAAATGCTGAATAACTGGTGAATTTGACAAAATAGTCACAAATTTCTGTTTTCCTACAGAGCTCCTGTAGAAAATGTCTATAGATATACTCTATATCTTGTCTACAGCCATAGAATAATAATAAAAATAAAGATGTTAAAAATTTAAGCACATTAAGCCTTGTAACTTATGAAAGCATCTATCCAAAGAAAACAATCTGAATCACATCTGCTGGAATTCAAAAGAGCCTGCTTTTTATAGTACTTTGAAACTTCTGACTAGCTCAAGGAATTCCTGATGGTATGTATCCCTTTAGATGAAACAAATGTGGCTTTTCTATGAAAGAGGAGTGTTATAGCTGATCGTTCAATAGCAACATGCATTGTGTTTGCACTTGGTTAAAACTAAATAACTAGTTTTCTTCTTGGTTATATGTAGTAAAGTATGTTTTCCTTTATTATATAGCTCAATTTTGTTTTACAAAAACACAGATTCAAGCTCTGTTTTGGATGAAGAAACACAGCATGTTTAATATCTGTCAGCATTTTCTTTTATATTTTGTTGTTTACATTTTCACTGTGGATCTTAAAGAGCTATAAAGCAAAGAATTATTAATGCTGCAATTTTGCAGAAGCTCAAGGTTATGCAGCCACAGTAACTAGATCTGCATACAAAGTGTCCTGTCTTTGTCTTTGCACTGCTTCCTGTCATCAAGTAATGGCATTGAGATACCACAGTATGATAGACTGTCCTGTCGAAGTGACTCTATATCCATCAGTAATGCTAATCCAGCCATTTTATAAAGTATGTGTACTTTAAGCTTACATCTACAGATATTCTTATCAAGCAACAGTATTTACAAAGTAAACAGCAATTGGAGTGGTTGTTTAAAGACCAATCTACCAAAAACCACAGATGGATAGGTAGAGGATAGATTAGATAGATAGGTAGAAACGTGATTTCAGATATTTTGCATGAAAGACAGCAAACCTGGCAGTTATTATCCCATTTAGCAGTACAGAAGAGACTAATCTTCTAAGTATGTTATTATTTTATATAATATCCATTTCTTCCGTCAGCTTCTGCTGTGTAAACACTTGATAATAATGAGAAGTAGAAAACAGAAATATTATGTGGGAATAGAGGTGAATTGAAGCCTATAATGATGGTGTAAACTTCACAGAGCAACAGCATAAAAATTAAACCTTTTCATATGTGGGAACCTGTCCACAAAGTTGAACCTTGAAAATCACCATAATACCTGAATTCTCAATTTTGATTATCTAGCAGTTTCTTCTTGAGCTTCAGATTTATCGCAAGCCTTGCACTGTGTTTCCATTAAGCAAGATGACATACTATACACCCTTTACACCTAAAAACCTACTTACATTTGTTATTAACGACATTAAGAGATGTTACTTGGGCTTAAGAAAGCCTTTTTTAATATTTAAGCATATTTGCCTCATGAATGATCTATTCTATGTTTTTTTTTCTGGTTTTAGCATTTCAAACACTGCTTCTAGGTGAACAGCTCCAGAAATATATTTTGAATCTGAAATAAGGACTCAGAAAAGCCAATGCAAATGTATTGTGTTTTTTTCACAAAGTAATTGAGGTTTATAATTAATTACAACTTATAATTAATGCCATGTAATTAAAATGCTGAAGCAGTGTAATACATACTGACTAAAATTTTTTTGGTTTTGAGGCTATCCTCTGTAGTTATCCCTTTTACAAAAGGCAGAAATACAAAGTTGTGCAATTCACAGTAATTACAAGAAACATTTCAGAATAATGTAGCCCAATAATTGAAAATTTACCATGCATTCAAACAGTTTCAGCTGCAAATTTGACAGTCTTAATGCCCACCATTAAAACTATGGTTCACACAGATAATTGTGGGGTTGGCATTGAATGGAATAAAATAAATTATTTACTTAATTTTGTACTTGTAAAGCTGAACTGGCTTCCACTTCCTGTCCTCCCTGCAAGATGCTGGGTGAAAGGCTGAGTGCAGATTTCCCCTTTTTGCTCTTGCTCAAGTGCATTTGGATGACACACGTGTTATTATGGATTATATTCTATCTCTGAACAGGATTCTTTTATAACTAACAGAAATTTTGGTCATTATTACTTATAAATTCAAAAATCATAGAACAGTGGAATGTTTTGGGCTGGAAAGGACCTTAAAGATCACCCAGTTCCAACCCCCTGCCATAGGCAGGAGCACCTACCATTAGACCAGGTTGCTCAAAGAAAACTAAAAGATTGCAAGCAATTTTGAAATAATAGCATGGACTTCTATAACTAAATTGGAAATAGTTCATTTTCCCATGCTTATAATTTCTGCCATATTATTATCTTTCATATTAATATCTTCCATTTCAAAGGGTACTATTTGCATGCTGGAATACTAAAATGGCACTGGAGAAGTTAGAGCCGTTGAAAATCCAGAAGAGATTGGAGATTAATCATACACTGTGCATTGAGGAAGTGTTTTTCCTTTGCATAGAAGAAAGTCTGAAAATGGAATCAAACAGTACAAATCATAGCCAAGAATTTATAATATTGATTTATTCCAGGAATGCATGCAGAAATCCACAATGATTCATATGGTCAGATGCAGCATCTTCTAAGAATGCAGTGTAAAGAATTTCCCTTAAGAGCACAAACTTTCCAGAAAAAAGACTAGTTCAAGATTCCTTTCCCAGACAGGGAGGACAAATTCCCTTCTTACCAATATTAAATCATAGTATTTTCTCTTTTAGTTATTAGTTACTTTAATTAGATTGTGCTTGTTCTTTGATTATTTGCTATATCTTCAAAGAACTGAAGGGGATAGAAATGTTTGTTCAGAATTCCATCTGACAGTTCTTATAAATATGATAATCTTTAGTTGAAAAATAAATTATTGAACACATTACATGATTAAAAAATAGCTTCTATAAAATGCAGAGCCACGGTCTCTTCTCAAGAGTACATCCCAATTTCCATTTCTGTTTCCCCATTAATGTATAAGAGTTCAATTCTGGCCCAACGACTTTACATTATCTGAATAGCTTTGGTCTAAAAAGACAAATGACTTATTATACTACAAGTGAATGATTTGCTTCTTTTCTTAACCAGATATATCACTTATTCAACCTTTCATAAGCAATAATAATTCCTCCCTCCTTCTATTTTAAGTCATGGTATATATTTGCCTAGGCAAGAAAAATTAAATTACTTTCCTTCCATATTTATTACACATCTTCATATCCAAACGCAATTTAGAACAAGATTAAGTAGAATAAATATAGCCTCTCATTGCTTTCCTCATTTTGTCTATTGCTGTTCTACTGATTTCAACTGACAGGAGCATTGAGCTGGCTGGGAAGCAAGGTAAATGCAGAAGGAACTATGAATATATTATCATAATCTTTATTTAGCTGCACCATCAAACCATATAGAAAGAAATTACAGCAATTTGGGAATTTTATAGGCTGTGACCTCACTTGTAGTACAATATTCATTGACCCTGAAATATATAATGTGAAGTAACCTCAAGATGCACAAGCTTGTGTGGGCAACAAAATATCAAATTCACATAAGGAGGCTTCACGTTTAAATTATGCAAAAAACCAAGATATTTTGAACATACATTAGGGCAGGATATGGTCCTTTGAATGTTATTCTCAATGCTCGTACCAGCAGCAACGGTCATCTGAAAAAGGGGGCAACAGAGATTCTGCTGAATGGAATAGAACTTTGTACAGTACTACAGTAAATTTAAATTACACCATACTAACAGATGAATGTTATCATTCAAACAAGCTTATCTAAGAGAACACTAATGTGGCTCAACTGAAATTCACATGAAGAAATTGAAAGTATTGTTACGTCTCCTGGCTCATGAGGTACTGAGAACAACCAAATCACTTTGGTGTTCTGCATTGTTTTCACAAAAATGGTCTCTGGAGCACTGGGAAACAGTCTGATAACTATGGAGAAATAATCACAGCTCCATGGCTGACTTTTACCTGAGGTCTCTGCATAAAGCAAAACGTTTACCTATTTGCCAGGTTTGAAGAAAGTAGGATCTTCTCCCTCATATTAAAAGATCTTATGGAAAGACATCAAAATAAATTATTAGGTACAATTTATCAATTAAGTTGATTTTTTCATGCTGTCTCAGACTTCTTGCATCAAACAATCAAAAGAGTAGAAAAATAGTAGGAAAGAATCTATGTGCATTTAAAAACTCTGGAAGTCCCTTCAGTTTTTGAAGAATGTATTTTAGCATAAATGTTATTTTTCCTCCTTTTTATCACTTTTTAATATATAACATTCTTCTTTAGACAGATCTCGACTTGTAGGCAATCTGGCCAGAAAGTATTTCTTCAGATTTCAAAACCTCTGAAGAAATTAACAGCAGAATTTTTCAAAAAGTTCTAGATGTAAAAAACCCAAGGGTTCTAGACTAAACCTTTAAACAATTTCTTTCCACTGCTGAGAGCATATGTAACAATACATACAATGTTCATGCTAATTATAGTTGAGCTTTATCATTTCTCAAAATAAATATTGACCTAGGCTTTATTTCTGTGACTATTTACTAACTCAATAGTGTAAACCTGGTACTCAAAGCAGATAAAAATACAGTATTTTTGGATTCAAGTATTTTTATCATATGGAAAACACAACATATTGCAAGATGTGTTTTACAATGAATTTACTATTATAATTTGAGGAAGTTAAGCCTGACTGTAAATTGCAGATTACTTCTACAGCAAATTAAAATGTACACTCTATCAATATATTTAACAGCCACAAGCATGTATCCATCTATCTACAAATCACATATTTCCAATGATCCTCACATTTTGATTTATAACAGCTTTTAAATACTTGAAACACTTTTAAACTTTCAATTCTTTTAAAGGAGAATTATGCAGTCTTATAAAAAGAGTAAATCTTGAATTTTAAGCAAAATTCTCCCTGTATGCTGACAAGTTCTTGTTTCTGTCAGATTCCCCTTCTTTAGGTTTACAGCCTTAAATATTTGAAAATATTTTTATAATGCTATTTTTTTTTACTTAAAGGATATTTCACTTCATACAGAGCAGCTACTTCTGAAAAGATAATTTCCATGCAAAGCAACTTCATGTTCAATTCATGTATCATGTTCAGATGTACCCATAACATCACTGTTGCTCCAGAATTTTATAAAGCAAGCATAGTACATATTATGTCAGCATAGCACTGTTTCAAATAAACAATACTTCTGCACAAGTAAACACACACATTATACATTTTAACCATTCAGTCTCGTTCATCTTTATTTAATCATGGTTCAATGGTTCATAAATTACCTCTCAGTGTGTATGTGTATGTGTATGTGTATGTGTATGTGTATGTGTATGTGTATGTGTATGTGTATGTGTATGTGTATGTGTATGTGTATGTATATACACACAACTACTAAAAAATTTTGAAACAAATGCATCTGGATTAATGTATAAATAATTCACAAGTTTTTGTACAGTTTAATTTCCATATGTATATGTTTTTTTCTGATAATTTTGCACTTATATTCAAAAAGGTAGGTCTACTGTATACTTTTGACTGCTGCATCTGAGCTCTGTTTACTAATTCATTGTTCTGTTCATCACTGTTAACAGCAATATTCTCTAAGTAACTTTACCATAATTTTTAAAATGATCTTGTAAACCGTTTTCCCCCTCTTTCCTCTGTAAAACTGTGACGAAAGACCTAGTGACAAAATGTATAAAATGAATTCTGCTGAATTCCATTCTAGCAGCTGATAGGTTTAAAGTCCAGTATTTTGACTCTTCAGGCCTACTACGGGAAACTTAACATAGATGGAGATGGGTGATCCCTAATACTTCAATGCTCTAAGGCTATTTCCTTTTAACCATAGTAATTTCCTATCCAACTGGACTTTTAATATCTAAAGTGCAAAGTATAAGAGAAGAAAAATGAAAGAAAAATATGCAATAAAAAGTATAAAATTTGTGCATTTACTCTAAAATTGTTTTTCTTCATCATATTGTCATGAAGATTTTACTGGCAATCATTTGAGATATAAAAATCTATGAAAAAGTTATGCATCGTAAGTAATGCAGCAATTCCCATTTATGCACATTGATAGAATATTTATTCCATTCAGGAATGTACCAAATAGTATAGTATCACCTTAGTACTTTGTACATTAGTAACTACAACCTATTAGAACTAATATTAATGACACTTTCTATTAAAGTTTGGACTTTCTCCTTTGGTAAACGTTTACCAGAGGAGAAAATGAAAATTTATCAGAGGAGAAATTAGGGTTAACAGGAAGACAAAATTCTGAAAACGAATCTCTAGAACATGCATATATTCTTGCTTGGGATGAGCACTTCAGCTACTCTTTGCTGTAAACCACATACAGGGGGACAGATCCTCGAGCTGTATCCTACTGATGGACTCATAAATGTTTCCAGTCTCCTTTTCATCTTTCTATTGGATTTCCACATATAAGAGCCTTCTGTGAGACTATGACAGATCTGAAAACATTTTTAGAAAATGCATCATCGACTAAATGTCCTCTAAGTGCATACACAGCCAGGCTACACTTCCTGGAGTTCCTAAGACCACATGAGACAATAATCACAATTCATGGCACAGATGTGCACCAAACTAGCCTACCTTTCCCAAACAAATGGAAGTAGTGACAAAGGATATAGGAGACTAGAATTTCAAGTCTCTGTGGAAGCAATAAAATTAAATGGAGTTTTAGCTAATTCTCTAAATTAACCTATGAGAAGTAGGTGAAAATTCATTAATTCTGGTAGTGATATTTCCAACCTTACAACATGTAGCAACTGCATTTTTAACTAGTTACACTGGGCTTTCAAGTGATCTTCCTATCCAGATCACATGAAACAAAACATATTTTCCTAAGCACCAACATCATTATAATCCAAACCTTAGCAAGTTTCCAGGCAAGGCTTTGGTAAAGCTGAACTCCTACAGTCAGTTATGATATGAGCAGTGCAGCTCTAATTTCAAGGCCATATCCAAATTAAGGACAGGGAATACACAAGTAAGTCAGGATTTACAATCAGTGCTACTGAAAGCTGCTGAAAAGTACAAAGATATTCACTGAATAAACTTAATTTGTTACGATGTTGAACAAATCAGGGCAGAATCTTAACCAGTTCTTTTTGACATCTATAATGTAGATTTCTGACAAGTGGAACCTGCTTACTAGAAAATAATGATAATCCTGCACTCAGAAATAAAAAAGTCTTCCTCAGAGCAATATTTGTACATATGTATGCACACACACTATACATAAATAACTATTAAATGCTTGATGATGATAGTCTGCAGAAAAAGATAAGTAAAAAGAAGAAATAAAAAGCACCTATAAACCATCTATATCAATATAACTCTCTAGTATGTGTGTTGACCTGTACACACTTCGTCCATGGAAGCACTCCCACTGAACTACAGGGAACTTCCTATCATTGCAGAGTTAAAATTACATGCAAAAATCAGCAAGATTTATTCCTTAAAACCTGGTATGTAGAAAGACAGACTTTGCAGTCTGTATAGTAGTCTTGCCACAGTATTGTTACATGACAAAACAAGGTATGCTAATACCTCATTGTGTGAGCATTTTAAAGTGAAAATAAGATTCAAATGAATTTGTTTACCTGTATCAAACTAACAGAACTTTCTGATTATTCTTTGATTAATCCCTTTAAAAATATTTCAAGACAGTTACCAGTTAAATGAAAATCTTACGCTTACACTATAGAATATTTACACTATTCTCATAGGAGATACTTATTACAGTGAATGAAGATCCAGAACAGTGGTCACAGAAGCAGAGTTTGAGTTCATATAGCCATTAAAACATCTCATGATCATGCCTTTGTGATGTATTGAGGCACAGAAATAATTCAGGCGTGTATTCCATCATTAAAAATTTAGTTAATAAAAAGAGTCAAAAAAGGAACTGTCAGAATAGTTTTTACTCAACAAAGAAAAATATTTCCTTACCTTTCCTTCCCAACTGTCAGAATTTTCTCCACATAAATAAAAAGACTACAAATTTTTTTTTTTTTTATTATGAGGGCATAACACAAAGGACATGCTCATTTCACAGACTCACAGAATCATCAAGGTTGAAAGACACCTTCAATATTGTCTCGTCTGGCCATCAACCATTGCCACCATAATCATCCCTAAACCATATGCCGCATCCAGACACTTCTTGAGCACTTCCAGGGACAGTGACTCCACCACCTTCCCAGGCAACTTTTTCCAATGCCTAAGCACTCTTTCAGTGAAAAAAATCTTCTAATATCTAATCTGAATCTTCTCAGGAATGGCAACTTAAGGCTATTTTCTGTCATCCTTTCACTTGAGATATGGCAGAAGAGGCTGACCTGGCTATAATCTCCCTTCAAATAGTTGTAGAGAGAGATAAACTACCCCCTGAGCCTCCTTTTCTCTAAGCTAAGCAACTCCAGATCCCTCATCAGACTTGCGCTTCTGATTCTTTGCCAGCTTTGTTGTCCTTTGAAAACCCTCCACCACCTCAACATCCTTTTTGAAATTTGATATGGTGTAAAAATATGAAACTACATGAACATTGCACAAGAAAGGAAGGAAAGGGGTTACAGTGAAAGAGAAAAATGAAAGAAAAAAATAAATCAATAACCAAAGACACCTACAGTGTTTTCCTGCACTCCCTGAAATCCTGCTCCTATGATCACCCAGCTGTCAGACCTGCCCCCAGCCTACAGTACTAATCTCTCCTCTCCAGGCTGTGGGGGAGGAAGATACAGCAGTTCACACACATGTACATACTGCCCTGCAAAAAGACAAGAATAGTTTAGGAAGATGTGTTAAGACTGACACTAAACTAAACTGTCCACAGAGTCCTTGGAGATCAGACCTGCTGACAGATCCAGGTTAGATGGAACTTGAGCACACCTGGGGAGCCTATACATGTTTCAGAAATGTCATAGATCTTGTCAAAGAGACAACTCTCAAGAACAGGACATGGATCACAAGAACTATCAGAGTTTTGTTAAGGACAAAAGTAAGTCGAAATTCTGGAAACACATTCAAAACACAATGAATCCTACTAGCTCTAATTTGAAAACTCTGTGTCCTGTAGTCTCATTCTTACTGTATGACTATAGCAGACAGCAAAGCCAAAACCATGCCTAAGTAATTTTCTACTGCAGCATACAACTTTGATTGCCCCATAAAGGCCAGCTGAAGCCTATTTGAAATCGTTTCCTGTTCTCAGATTTCTACATAAGGAAAAAAACAAGACATTGAATCACTTATTTTGCAGTAATGTGTATTTCCCTCATTTTCCTGAGTCAGGTCCAGTTTCTTTCAGAGGGACAGTTTGCCCTCTAATCACCTGGAAACAGAGTGAAGCAGAGGCAAATGTGCCCTTGAGGGAGCGCAGAATGCACTCTGCAGAATGCACTCTGCAGAATGCAGAGCCATTCTGCTCTGCCTGAGCTGTGGAGGACTCTGGAACACTGATATACTGCATGAGTGTGAGCAAATCAAGTAAGAGCAACTGGTACCTCATTTATAACTATAACATGATTCTACAAGCCCAGAAAATATGGCTAACACTGTTACACACAGTTTTTTCACAGTCTGTCCCCTCAGAGAAAATGTACATAGATACATAGATATCTGCAGTCTGCAAAGAATTTTGTTGAGACTGTTCTTAGTTTGATTTTTTCTTTTAAATGTTTATCCTTCTAGACATGACATTGCTGAAAAAAAATCAGCTTGCTCTTGAAGATACAGGTGGGACAGGCATAGATAGTGCTAATTCCTCAGGGATTTAATGCTACTTTGTTGGGTCAGCTTCCTAGCAATCCGTCTCACTGTACAGCATTTTGCAGGTCCTAAACAGGTCAGGGCTATCACATGAAGTCCTGCTACTTACAGCAACTATTATTTAAAATAATCTGTATTGTAACTTGCCACTAGCTTTACCAGGCATTGTGCAAGTATACCTCTGAGAATAGTTCTCTGAGAAAGCATGGGATACATGTACATTTTTTGCATGTACTTTGCTGGTTTTGCTTTATTTGCTTTTTCATGTGAGTATAAAAGCCTCATTCACAGACTTCAGGAGCAGTACTTATCTCCCTCCCAGTTTTTTGAGATACCAAAAGACACCCAGATACCAAACAAACATACAGCAGTACAGTGATACATTCTCGATTTACACACGGGAACTGAGAGTGATTATGATGCTGCCAAGCAGCACAAAACACAAATTAACAAGATTTTGGTCTTTTTCTTGGCTGCCCATTATGCTTTGGGCAACAGCCAGATGTCAGAAATCAGTTCAGCTTCACATTAATGTCATTTGAAAAATGAGCAGTGGCAGATGCTGGCAGCAAAACCACACCTTGGAAAGAAAGCCCAAAGGTAGAGGTTATCAGTGAGGAGGAGGTGGAAGCACTTACACTGAAAAGGAATAAGAAGCTGCAAGTGATGAAGAGCCTGAACAGAAGCATCTTTATGTACTGTCTCCTGAAAGAATCTGAAAATTAGTGTATCAATGGGATTGAAAACTATTATTTGCATTAGACCTTACAGAAACCTTATAGTTTCACCTCTTTGCATTGCATCAGGGCAGGGAAATAATTTGCCATCCACAGAGTTCAAGGAGTTAAAAAAACCCAAACTCAAAAAAATCTACACAATCAAAATACAAAATCGAAGTCCATCTATTGTAAATAGTTCAAATATAGATTTCTACATTTGCCAACTTGCCTAAGTGGGAGAGGGAGACGAGCCAGTCTTTCCACCAAACTTTCATGAGAAACAATATTAGGAAGAGCACATCTAAAAATGGAGTGAAATTCTAATTTTAAAGGGAAGAACTGAAACAATTTTGATTTAAATTAAACATAAACTTTGCAAGTGAAGAGAGCAAACAAGACTGTTTGTCTTTAAGCATTAAACCAGTATGTTTATCCCCAAAAGCTTTTTAAAACTCTTTTAAACTGTCACTTTTGATACTGGTTTAAAACACAATACAACACTGCCTGAATTTAAAACGCTCCAAGAAAAAAAATAAGCTTTGGAAGCTTTTTTTTTTTTTGCAAGTTGTTTATTTTTCCCATATGCAATATTCTCTTCAGCTAGTTGAAGCATAAATCAGACCAAATTTCCTAACAGAATACGTTGGAAGAGTTATGTCATTTTAATGAAAATAAACAGAAATTGATGTTGAAAATCTGTTGAAAATAATGACAAAAGTGCTTGAAGTTGCGTGCACCAGGCAACTTGAACAAAAGGAGCAAGAGGGCTGGGTACTTCCATGACCCCAGTTTTCTTTGCTGTGCTGCCACCGGTCCCTGATGCTACAGCAGGGAACAAGGAGAGGTCCAGTGAAGGAAAGGTTTCCTGACACCTACAATCTGGCTTCTCTGCAAACAGATATTTCACCTAGCCAAGAAAAAGATTTTCAAGTGTAGAAATAATTAACATGCCTATATAAAACTGGGACAACAGCAGAGCTTAAAACACTAAATTCAAGACCACACACTTCACTGACTACAATGAAAAGAATGTAATAAAGGGAGTAAAATACTAGTCTGGCAACACTTATTCGAACAGCCAAAGACCTAACATCAAAGCATCACTGGATAAATATTGGCTATATTTTTTTCTGTCTTATTTATACAGCAACATGAAAGACTCCACATCCAGAAAAGAGCTGTCTTTTTGAGTGCATCAAATTGCAGATATAGACAAGTGCATATATAAAAATACAGAATCTACTTTGCAAAACAGAGGCATCTTGTTGATTAGTGTAAAAATCCAAATTTAAACCATGAGGATCTGATAACACTACTAATAAAATTTTGTAATTTTAAGAAAGAATAGAATTGTTTAACCTTATCTGGGGCCAAAAAACCCCATAAAACAAACAAACAAACCACAAAACAAAACAAAAAAATCTTTCCAATGCTAATTTTTAAAAAATTAAAATTTTACGTCACAACATCACAGAAATGTCGGCAAATGTAACAAGCTGTTAGATGATTGCATCTGTATGTTACATGTACTTCAAGTACTACTTTTATAATCTAGAGAGTGTTCATAAAATATAGCGAGAAAGGGAAAAGACAGATATGAGCTAGTAGGTGCCAGAAGAATCCCCATAAAGCATACAGCCAGCCATCACGATGTAATGAAGATCCTAGCTTTGTTAGTAGGGCAAATTTTCTAACAGTAGAGAAAGGGCAGGTCAAAGAGCCCTGATCAGTTAAAAGACCAGTCTTCCAGAGAAGAAATGAGGAGAGCGCAGATTAGTAACTAACAACTATGATATAGAGAATCTGTACCAAGAAAGGTGAAATTGAATTATTTGCAGACCTTATCTAATTCAAATGTAATTCAGAGTACTTAAAGTTAAAAGCTCATGATTCCTGACACTTGAGGGAGAAAAACAGGTTCCTTCAAAGGTGATTCAAAATCTGATTGGATTATCTAAAATTAGACAGCTTGAGTATTGCACTATGCTCTCTCTTAGCCAAAAAACCACCAACCTTGCCTCCTAAGGATTTACAACTACAGACAAGGCATTTCACTATTTAATTGCCTTTTTTTCTTAGCAAAACAATACTTCACTTTGAAAAGCTGTTTCTTACCATTGTAGCATCATCACCACTCATGGGTAAGCATGGGGAAGGAAAACTTTAGCAGGTGCTAAATACAGTGGATTTCTGGTTGGTGCTAAAGATCACAGAATCATGCAATAGCTTGGGTTGGAAGGGACTTTAAAGATCATCTTGTTTCAACACCCCTGCCATGGGCCATCTTGCTCAGAGCTCCATTCGACCTGGCCTTGAACACTTCCAGGAAGGAGGCATTGACAAATTCTCTGTGCGATCTGTTCCAGTGCCTCACCACCCTCAAAGAAAAATTTTTCTTCCTAATATCTAATCTAAACCTACTTTCTTTCAGTTTGAAGCCATTCCCCCTGGTCCTGACACTACATGCTCTTGTAAAAAGTCTCTCCATCTTTCTTGTAGGTTCTCTTAGGGTAATGGAAGACCGCAATTAGGTTGATAGGATGCACTGTGAATTTTTTCTCCCATCCATCCATCTGTCCATCCATCCATCCATCCATCTTCAAAGTATGATTAATTCCTGACTTTTCCCATTCATTTATTGCTTTCATTTTGGTTCATGAGGGCTCATGGCGTTAATTAAAATGGGACACTACAATTTTTAGAGTTAGAAACATTACCTAAAATTGTAGCAGTAGTCACAGGAAATAAGCTCAGGAAGAACTGGTTACCAAAGTCAATACTTTATATTTTAACTTAATATTGCAATTGAATAAGTAGTGTTTTGAATACACTACATTATTTTTCAACAATAGGGAAAAGCAAGGCTATGAAGAATTTCACCATATGTGTATGGTGACATGACAATGGCTCCAGACAATGGCTCAGCTTATGTACTTGAGTGCATCAAAAGAATACATGATTAACACTGGCAGAAGACATTGTTAATAATATATGAGTCAGAAGGGTAGTGGTTTTAATCCTTAACATGACATTAGTTGTGGAACAAAGATATCTCATTATACCAATACATGCATTCCTTTGACTGTCATGTAACCATACTTAATGGAAGTATTGTCTTTTTTAGCTCAGAATCCCACTCCATTTGTTAATGGTTGTGTCTCTTTAGATGCAATTTTAGCTTCATTGTTTTACTCATCCAGCTGTCTCAAATACAATGATGGGTTTAATGATAAGCATCTATAAGGAAAAAAAAAGAGTATTGCAACCCTATGTGATACTGAATAATTCAATGGTGTATATAGAGAGAAACACCCCAGTGCTTCTACAATAATGTAAGAATTTTAATGAAATCATAGTTATGATTTCATGTCAATATGTTTTGCAAACATACTCTGTTTCAACCATCTTCTTAATTAAACTGAAAATAAAACATTTTACGTGCAAACTTGTTTAAGAGAGTTTATGTGGTTATGCAGCTTCTTCTTCAGTCCCACAGAGTCATAGAACTATGCCCACAGTTTGGGTTTGCTGTTCAAGAGTTTTGATACACTTGCAATCCTGCCAGAAACTACTGAATTGTTATTTAAAAGAAAAAAGAAATTACGTGCATGAAATTCCAGTGCAAGTTTCGTTATTACTCAAGCATTAAAGCTGCCTGTCTCCTGTCCTCTGCTGTGACCCTGCAAGATCATCTCTATTTTACTTCTGTCTTAATTACTAAAAGCATTTTCACTACAAGAATACAAGTCAAGATTTAAAGGATAAAGACTCTATGCCATTCTTCGAACCCACAGTTGTGATCTCTACACACCCACATGCCAGATAACCCTTTAGGCTGTGACAAGCTCAGAGTGGTATGATTTTCCTCTTTTACTTTTGTACCATGCTGCCAAAAAAAAGATCAATTACTCACTGTCACTATAACAGTGATTCTGAGGTGATTAGATATTGCAATGATGGGCTGGTAAGAGACTCAGAAAAAAGGAAACCTTTTGCTTTTCACTTTCCTGAGAGATTAAAATTAACCCTTTTCTCTTTCCCAGCAGGTGCAAGACTCATAAATTTATTTTCATATTCGAACTTCCCAACAGAATTTTGCCAAAATGATAAAATACAGAAAGAGTGTAACTGATGCCTCTAATGAAAATTTCACTCATATAAATGCCTAGTTGGGTCTGTTACTCGAGGGATTTTATGGTTGTAGGTTTCAAAGACTGAATGTCAATTAATAGATGTGAACTCCTCTGTACCCATCTATTTTTAATTCCATCAGAGAGGCTTAGTGCTAAACATGTGATGGAAGAAATGTTAGTCAGAGGAAAGCAGATGGGATAGCTAATTTTTCTTTCGCAGTGTTTACACAATGATGAATTTTTTTAACTCTCACAGCAGAAAAACAAGAATACCCTGCTCACATATATCAGTATTCATCAGCAGGCTTTAGACAGGAAAATGCTAAGATCCGATTTGGTTTTATATCATTAGGTAGCCTGGCAATAGAATGTACCAGTAAAGGTGTGAATCTGCAGTCAATGCCAGTAGTCCCCAAGCTTCAGGTGCTTCTCCGGTCTCCAGGCTGAACACACTTCTTTGGCGTGTTCATCTGGAGCCTCCTGCTCCTTCAGTGCATGTGCGAGTTGCACACAGAAAAAAAAGTACATTTTATGATGTATTCCTTTCATATATATAT
>VZRM01008906.1:706649-799924 GCA_013397955.1 Grantiella picta | reverse complement strand
TACATTTTATTATGTATTCCTTTCATATATATATATATATATATATATACACACACATATATAAGCAGGCAAAGAGTAAGAGTTAAATAGAAGCCCAGTCCAGACTGCACTGACCAGACACAGAAACTAAACAAAATACGGCAGCCATGAGAGAGGCTATGCTGTGCCACAGAAGATCCCTGAATTTATCCGGAATTACCTAACTCCAGACGGGAAAGCACTGTACCAGTGGTGTATGATGCCTATGAAGGAGCACTCTCCAACCCAGGAACAACCACAAAATAACCTGATTCTGGATACAAAGCAGGAATTTCTACATTGTTCTGTGCCATGCTTTGCTGAAGTGTTAACTTCCTTGGGACTGCAGTCTGCTGTATAAATTCATGGGGTTCAAATAGAGAAGATGATATGATTCACATCTCATAATAGTTGTTTCTAGGATCTTGGATGACTCAATTGACTCTTACGATAACCTTCAAAACTAAAAAAGACAAAAACTTGCATTTAAAAATTGTAGACCGAGATTCTTAAGTAAATATTGTTAAAAAAAGATGTCAGCACTGCAAACACAGCACACCAAGTTCTTATATTCTGAATATTTGCTTTATCAGGTTTCTAGCATTGCTTCTTAGGATTGTATATCGTATATTATATTAGAAAATACACAACTCATATTGTCATTGAGATAAATAATATAAATACTATTGACTAATCTAATGAGAAATCAAATGCAATGGTGGTTTTCACCCATGTATGTAGGTTTACATTTGTTTTTAAGTACAGGGCTTCACTTTTAACCAGGTCATTTCACTAACATTATATCATATCATGCAGCAAATTAACGTTCTGCTTGCATATAATGATTCAGATAAGAAATAATCCCTATAGCTGCCAGAAGAAAAGAATCTACTGCTATGAAGCAGCTCTGCTGGATTTTAAATCATATGGAATGTGAACACTAAACCTTTGCATGCTGTGTAGAATAAAACCATGCCACCCACATGAGAAAGCCTCTCCAAATGTGCTAAATACAAATGGCTGGTAAGACAATCAAGCCAACTCCTTCAAAGTATGGGGTTTGAGTACTTGATCTTCAGTAAAGAGAAAGATGCGGACTACAACTTCTCAGAACCATGTTGCTTATGGATGAAGAATTCCCTTCAGATTTGTCTGTTTTGTCAACAGAAGTGCAAAAATTCTGCAATGAAAAATAATGAAAAATATGAATGAAGCTCACTCATTTTTCACTTTCAAGATCAGCAGAAGCAAGTTCATCTGTTCTGGAGAGGTGAAACAAGAAACTCTTGCTAACTTCAGGAATACTATTAATGAACTTACCAATTATCAGAGCTCCTGCCTCAGATTTTTATTTATCTGCAATCATGTAAGAGACAAACAAACTGCAATTTTTACTTCTTGGCAAGTATCACTTCAGGTTACTTACAAATGCATTCTGAAATCTGTTTTCCAGCTTTAGGGCAACATAAATCACAAGAGACTAACTTAAAATCTTTCAATGGGGCATAATTTTAAGGTAATTCCAGATAAAGAAATATTTAACCTTTCTCCAAAATTTCCAGAATAGAGGTTTGTGAACTATCCAAGCTATCTTGGTGGTTGAAAGAATCCCTTTGCTCAACATGTTATTGCTATTAAATGGGTATAGAATATATATAATCAGTGCTGCTGCTTTCAGGAAAAGCTGTTAACAAATACCTTCCAAATGGTTGATTTCATAGTCGTTTAGTACTCTAGATTATTTAATGGATAAGTATCTTGTTGTCAGAACAATCAGCACTACTGCCAACTCACATCACTATTTTTAAGAGAAGAAAAATACAGCTGTCTCCCCAAGAACTGTAACCAATATATACCTTCTGTGGTGTTAATACACAATAATTTGTAGACCTCCAAAAGCTCCAAAGTATGAAGTAATGATAAAAAAACAAACCATGTTACATTTGGACCTGATAATTTTCCAAACATGCAAAGATACTTTGCTATATTTGGTACCAGCATTCTGAAACCACACTTAGTAGAAAGGGCTGGTTTAAAACAACTAAATCACTCCTTCAAAGTGAAATACTAATACTGCTACTAATAATAATTTAAAAAAATCAATTAGCCCTTTGTGATATTCACGGATTTGTATGTGTACTTTTTTCCATGTCACTTCCTGACACTATATGAAAGAGCTTGCATGATAAATCTACTTACACTTTGAAAACAAGATAGAGTTCTATTTGCTGGATAGGAATGAAGTGTCATATCTTCACCTTCTCATGTTTTATTATGGTTTTGAACACCTAAATGTTTCATTGTTCTTTATCTTCCGAATGACACGCTGCTGTCACTGATGTCTAATAGGATCCTGTCTTTCCTAAATTACTTTTGAGTATTGAGGTTTTAGAGTATAAATTATAGTTCTAGAAACAAGAGACATCCACAGATGATAAACTCAATTGTGAAACATGTAAAATGCCTTAAAAACCTGGAAATTCCAAGCAATTTTTCCAACTACAATAAGCATTACACGTCTCAGGGAGTAATGTACTCTTTTCTGCTTCTCCACCTCTGTCCCAGCCTTCCCTTTATTTGATGTGTCAAATTTTTACACTGCATGCCTTTTGTACTCAGGATTACATTTCTACCCTGCCTGGAAAAATGGGCCCTCCTATTTAATTAGACTTTTTCAGTAGTATCACCAATATTGAAGACTGAATACACTACACAGAGCCCCAAACAGTCCCAATGTTAACAACAGCTGCAATGTTTCTGAAGAGAACAAATATCGTAGGTCACAATGATGAAAGTATAAAAATATTCTTTGTAAATATTATAGTTCGTTCAAGGTCTTTACATGAAGTATAACCTTATAAATGAAAGCCAGCAGGGATGGATTAAGAGGGATCCAGCAGATTAGGGATCTTTAAAATCATGAGGCAGAAGCAGAGCAGCAGGCAGCATTTCTGGACACGGCTGATTATTGCTGGCCAGCCACCCATCATAGAGAGCTTCACTTCCATGTTTCTGCAGGAGTTAAACAATTGCAAGGCTGAATAAGGAGTTTGGACACATGCAAAAAGAGGAAGAGCCCTTTGTATAGGTGTTCAGCTTGGAGGCACGAGTTTCTGACAATGAAAATTAAAATGTAGTGAACTGCAGCCTTTGCACTGTTAGGTTAAGCCTAAAAGACTGGATGGTGTCATTTCCTTCACAGCACGAAACACAAGGATTTTTTACAAAATAAAAACAACCAAACAAAACCAAACATTGTGAGAGGCAGGGGTTCTAGATGTGCTTCTCAATTTCTCAAGTACATGAATAAAAAATCCACTTTGTTATATATCTTATGCCTCTACTATATCCATCATATCCTGTACCTTCTCTGGGCTCACATAAAGCTCAGAGGAACTCAAGCTAAACTAAAAACTCACAAACGATGTAAACCAAAGCTTGCATTCTACTTTATTTTACAAGTTAAACCCAAAATACTATGTCCAGAATTTCTCTGAACCATGTTTTTGTTTCATTGCACATTTTTTTGATTAAATACTTTTAATCTTCTTTTTTTTCATTTCACTCCACCAACAGTTGCTGTTCTGTCATGTGACAGCTTACTTTTTCCTCAAATAATGAAAATAATTTTTCCCAGGAACAATTTAAACACCTGAGAAATCTCCACTAAGATTCAAAGCCCTTATGAATTGGTACTACTTCCACTTCATATTATCTTGCAACCTGAAAAGTCATTTACCAACGACCTGAAAGGCAGCGTACCCTGCCCACTTCCCATTATGCTGTTCTTACTGCCTCTTTCCTTTCCTAAGGACTTTGTGTTAACTAACCCACAATCAGTTTTCAAACCTGACCTGCTTACGCTTTTGGCTTGCACATACTTTGTGTCCAATATGTAGCACAGCACAACCAAATACTTGGCTGGGGCCCATAGGAACATTTGAGGTTCAAGTCAAGGGGAGGCAACAGACAGATGTCACATGTTCTGAATTACCTTTCTGTGTCTCCTTCTCACAAGCTCCAGGAATGTCATTCTATTTGACACCTTTATGCTACAAGATGTTTAGGCATCTCAGCCACTTTCAAAATCACACCACTCTTTATTTAGATTTTTTGTTAGTGTAGTACTGAGAGACTTACTTCAGACTAAAGGTTTTTTGACAGCTGGCAGTGTGCTGAATTAGTCAGAAAGCACACTTAGTACTTGTTCACAGCCTGTGTTTGATTTAGGGTTTTATATACACATACACAAAAATATACATATATGTAAATTGAAAGCAAAGGCTATTTTTGACATAATCTTCATCGTGCTGATTTGAGTTTTTATTTGAATATACCCTCAAAAAACCTGCATATGTAGCATGATAGTGGCCACTAATACCTCACTGAATAAACACTCATGCAAATCCCAGCTATAAATATAGGTTAAGTCTTTATATTGTTAAAAGGGTATCTCCTTAAGTACATATTTGAATTCTGTGTGCATCTGCTTGACTAACATAAAAACCTGTCCATATGTTGTTACAAGAATTTTTAACAGAACAATGTTATTGTGGAATTAAATCAAACAGACAGACTTCAATAACAGAACTATGGGATATAAGCCATTTTAAATTGAACATTGCTACTGGTAGCACATTTAACCCTCTTATGTTTAGAACAAAATGACATAGATTTAGATTTTGCATTTAATAACAATTTATTTCCCAGACACCCTCCTTTTGTAACCATTTAAGTCTTTCAATTCCATCAGATTTTGAAGGGATAAGCTACTAATGAATGCAGTTTTATATCTATTTAATTTAACCACAGAAATAAGTAAGTAAGTAGGAATATAGTTACAGGAATTCCTCAGGAAAATATTTCTGTGATTTAACTTCTAATCCGTTTTTATTTTAGGATTAATGCAGATAGCATCAAAGCATCAAAATGAGAAACAAGCAGCATATTCAGTTCTGTTTCAGGTATTCTAGTAAAACAGCATGCAGTCTGAAAAGTAAATACAAAATATTTTCAGGTTGGTGGCTGCTTTTGAATTTTTGTGTTTGAATATGAAACTTCTTCAGATTTACTCTTTCTAAATATTTCTTTAGAACATTTGATGTCTAACAACGTGGAACTGTAACAATACTACAAAAAAGAATTCAAACCTTGTGTGAAAGCCCATAAAAGCTCAAAACTACTTATACCAATAAAACTATTAGGAATATGTACACATGTGCAGCTAAAAGCCTTCACAGCTTGATTTATATATAATGCATTTCTTATGAAAATTGCTTAAAGAACAAATTCTCACTAATTACTTTGACAAAAAAGGGGAAAGATGATGAAAAATACTCAAAATGCTAGTCTCTTAAAAATAAATGCTGGATTGGGGCTTTTTCTCTGCCCTGGTTTCTGAAAAAAAACTCACAAAGAAAAGTAACAAAGAATTGTTCCTACAGATATGACAATAAATATTATGACTACTATTAAAAATTACTAAAAATGTAATTCTAATATGAAAAATGGACATCAGTTTAAAGGCATAGAGAAATATACTACATGCTGTTTGACAACAGAATCTGAATTAGTTTATATTTATCTTGGTCACTAATAACAATTAACATTTTGGAATCAAAATGAAGTCAGTGCTAATGGGGATGATATGCTGGGTGGAATATACTACACCTATGCTTTTGATATTAGAATTCTACAGAGGAGAAAAAAACAGAAAAAATTGTTGTCCCTGAAGTGCATGTTTGTGACTCACAGTGTGTGCAAGAGACAGACCAGTGAAGTGTGAAGGTGTTGTTTATACCCAGATCCTTTACAGGGAACAGATGCTTCAAGATTATTTTCAAATATATATTATTATATATACACTATAAAAATAAGATTACTGTAATTCTGTGAGAACAACAGGCCAGATTTAGCTAATGATTTTGGTTTTCATTGTCCCTTTCATTTCCTCAAGCTACAAATGAAGAACTTGCCTTTACCTTTCTGCTTAAGTAGGTGTGTGTTCAAGTGAGCCTCCTCGTTCAGAAACATGCAGTAATACTCCCTAATCACAAATGTGCAAGCAGTCAGTGCAATTCGTGTGGTTTTCACATACAAAGCTTTTGGTGTAATCTCTTGATCTCTCAGTATCAGGTGCCTGACATAGTTGGAAATTTATGATGGTAACAGGGAATTATAAGGCTGAATCTATTTCTCTAACTCCATTATTCCCTCTACATTAGTTGGCCCATAGTATTTCCCCCTGAGGAAATACTTGTATTGCACTTTTCTTGCTCTCACCTCCACATGGAAGACCCTTGAAACCAGTAATTTGGAGAACCAGAGGAAATAATGCTGCAAAAAGAAGTAGCTAACTGTATTTTTGCATTGTTTGCAGAATTTCTTCCCGGCTCAATGTTTTCTCTTGCTTCAACAAGAGCATAAGCTATTTTTTAAATCAGTAACTGGTTTTGGATGCACTTCATTCTATCAACTGGAAGATATCGGTAACTAGAAGTACCAACAGAGGAAAACAAAAAAAGCCAGCAAAAAATAGTGCTCAAAAGGATGTTAAGTAAACAATTTTTATTTAATAGCAGATTACAATCAATTATTTTGTTGTCATAATAAAAATTGTTTTTATTTCCATCAACATACTGTTGATGTATATGGAACTCTGTTATGTATAAATTGTGAAGCTGGAAGGGCTCTATTTGCTATTGCAAGTCTGAAGTTATATCATTTTCCTCATAGGTATTATCTGCCTTTATGATTTTCTAAATTTTTATCATCTGACCTGTGCCAAATAGAAGAATCTGAGCACCAAAGGACATTTGACTTGATATATTCAACATCAGATCAAATTTCAGACAGCCTAATTCTCCCTCTGAACCACTTACCCATCAGCTGCTGGTACTGGCATCGCACCCATTGCCAGCTCTTGAAGCGGAAACAATGTAGTTTGTACTAGTTTTTCCATTAGTTGAACTCCACAGTAGTACCCAGGTTTAAACTTCATATTCCATCTGCATCCATATTTTTACTACCATGGAGAGTCAACTACTATAGTAATAGAGATATTGCAGCAGAGGAAGCCAGGCTGCTGTGCTTTGCAAAAAAAAAGGATCATAGCTGGCACACACAGAAAGTCTGCAATATTTACGCAAAAGTTTCTTCAAAAGTACATGCAAAAACACATCAGGGAGGAGCAAAACCAAAAACTTGTTCCTTTCTATTCAGACAGATGAAGGTAATCTTAAAACCAGAGGAAAGTTATATTCTTGTTCTGCAATCCCAGGTGAGCCTATAACAGTGAAAACTCCCATAGATTACAGAGACACTGCTCTTCAATGCATCTAAGATGCTGTGAGTTCAATTGTTGCATTGAAATATGCAGTAAGTACATGCAGTGTAGAATCTATTTGGTTTTCCAATCATCGTATGTGATGTTGGCCAGAACTTGCCAGCTCAAGTGAGACCGAAGATGTGGTCAATTTTCTACAGTCTCAGAGGAGTCCTAAGTCTACTAGGAATGTTAGAGGAATTCTAAGGTTACTATGCAGTTAGCATTATATGATGGAGTTATCATTAGGAGCTATAGATCAACACTTATTGGTTATTTTATTATTTTTTTACATTTACTGCTTGCTTCCTTATCACTGCTGCCCTTTTATTGTTGCGAGTGAACTCCTACATCTGTTTTTCACCTGCTTTTAACTATTGGATTTTCTCTGGCAAGAAGGAAACCAGCTTTGTTCAAGAGCAAGTGCCTCATCACAGAAATGTATTAACCAGAGCACCTCCTCCAGCACATGATAACTGGCTTTCAGAAATACATGAAAAAGCTTAAAAAAAAAAACCCCACAAGGTTTTTTAATCTGTTCTTGACTTTCACTGCACCACAAGACCAGCTAAAGTCCATTTCAAAATGAAGATGACTCATGCTCCAGTTCCCTTATCAAAGAAATACTTTGGCTGAAACCGCAATTTGCTACTGACAACGATGAGGACAGGAATACCATTGGCAAAGGTCTACCCATGAAATTTAGGACATAGCTGGATTAGTGGAACAATTCCTGCCCTCTCAGTTATTACTTCTTGCTTTCTGCAAACATTGTTACACTTTAAAGCACTCTTTGTGATTATTAAAACTAAAGCAGCTTTTTCCTTACAAAAGAGGTTGGCACCTGTACTCATCAGGGGACTCTGACAGCCTGAATTCTAAACACATTCCTACATTGTTTAGCAGAGGCAACTTTCAGCAGATGACACTCAAATTCACAGTAGCAAAGCTGATAGTTATACTGAACACCAGTTTCCTAAATTTAGCCTTAAGTACATGCTGTGCAAGAAATAGGATGTGTTTGGGCAGGAAATTTTGGGATATTTCATTTAAGAAATGTGTTAAGGAAGAAATTTTACCTCTATTACAGTATTTTGTAAGTCCAAGGACACAGCTAGTACTCAGAAGTTTTTCTTGCGGTAAAACAAATACTGCAAGTGAAATAGAACGGACCACTGACTTAATGTATGCACTGGGAATCCTTATACAGACCCCTTCCCTAAGCACAGTTTACTTGCTTCCCGAGGAAGGAGTGGAATATATGTAACATATTACAATGGTGGGTTTAGGAGAATATTTTGAAGGCTACCTGATCAAGCAGATGGATGTGTAGCTTGGAGAGACAGTATTTAATTTAAAGCATGCTGACACTGTTACTTAGAATGGCAAGGGGGCATTTTGGTAGACTCACATTATTTGGGGCTATTTCCACCTTCCCAACTGAAAGCAAAAAAAAAGTTTTTGTGCAAAAATCACTGCCACAGGGCAATGTGTTATTCATGTAACATCATGTTGATGCTGAACATACACAATTTAAATACATTAACAGCTGTATCTAAATATAATTAGAAGAACTAGCACTTCATGCATCGTATAAATGGCATTCATTAAATTTTATATTAAGCTGTGAGATCATCCTGTATCCTCCTGTGGCTTTGTACACAGGCATTACTAAATTCTGTATATAACTTTTAGCCTCATTCAATATATTATTTTTAATATCCAGTAAATCCTATTGCTGTGAATGTATGTGAACAATTGTCCTTTAAAAGAAATGCTTAACAATAAAAGTGTAAAATTGATTTTTAGGAAAACTACTATATTGCACGGAGAGCAAATGTAAATATGGTGT
Source organism: Grantiella picta (assembly GCA_013397955.1). Lineage (NCBI taxonomy): Eukaryota > Metazoa > Chordata > Aves > Passeriformes > Meliphagidae > Grantiella > Grantiella picta. The sequence continues at coordinate 790,730 of VZRM01008906.1, read as the reverse complement.
TAACAAAGGCAACTTCTTCTAGATAGAGACAAGATGTGCAAATAACAGTGGAGCCAAGTTGAGACTGCTTAATATCTGCCTTCCTACAGCTGGTACAAAGTGCCCACTCTTCCATCTGTCTCCAAACAGATATATCCATTTGGGAGGTATAATACATAAACAGACAACACCACTCTAACAGGAGAAGTGTCATAACAGACATATTAATGTTCTCATAGGTACACTGGTCTAGTTTAGTCTCAATAGCCAAGTCCTATTCCATTCCTACATGCTGTCAGACTGTAATATAAATAAATTTTAATTCTGGTAGATCTGAACATGGTGGTGATAATGATGGAAAGAACATGATGGCCAAACTATGCCTATTAAAATTAATAATGACCATAGTCTACTTTAGACCTTCTATGAAGAAGTAGTGCATACCATTAGTTTGTTCTCACTCTATCCACAAATAAAATAATGCTGAGGTAATTATTAATAAAAAACCCCACGTATTTGTTTTCATATGCTTTTTATAAACAAATTTCATATGCACCCGCTCCCCTACTATTTTCTTATTAAAACATAGGGAATTAATAGGAAGGTCAATAGTGTATGTTACAGATACTGAAACAGGGGAAATGTCAAAATTATTAGCCTAACTTTAGCTACAGAAGATCATCAAGAGAAAAGACATTATGTAAATTTATGTCTGTCCTCCCATTGTCTTGACAGTTAATCTACAGCAACACCTACTTCCTATCAGTTAATTTTACCAACACGTAAAAAAATATGACTACAGAATATGAAGAGGCTTAGGGGCAGGAGTGCGGGACATTATTGGGAAAGGAGGCTGTATTTAATGATTAGGAGCTACAAATATACTAAATATAAGGAGAAAATGGAATCAGAGTAATGAAAACTAAACACTTAGTTGCTTAGTATGGAAGCACTTCACTGTTGCAGGGCGGGATATACAAGAGTGTCACTTCACCACGTAGGTCAAATTAGTATATAAAAAGTCAGCTTTCATTTTTCAGTACAGTTGCACAGGTCAGATTTTTCAGAGATAAATACACTTTTTTTTAAAGTAAAAAATCCTATGACTTGGAAATAAAAGGCAGGTTGCTGGAGAGCAGCTTGCATTGTAACTCCACAATATCTCATGTAGTGTCTCAGTAGCAGCAGCTTTGTGCAGCTGTGCCAATGCACTGTGCAGGTACAGTGAGCACATTCCATCTCTCAGTGGAACTCTCATGGCATCCAGAAAATAAGAAAAAAAAAAAGAACCTTTATGAAGAGATGAGGAGAGGAAGATCTGCCCCTCAACTTTCTCCTGAAATATCATTTGACCAAAAATTTAATAGTGCAAATCTCTTAGAGCTGTATCCTTACATCAGAATATATACTTTTTTTTCTAAGGGGTGGACTGTTATGTAATTATATTATTATGTATAAATGCTCCATATATTAATAGTTTAGGACAGAACTTACTTTTCAAAAGAAAATAAATTCTGACTTTGTGCTCCCCAATTATAAGTTTCCCTTAAAGCCACTGCAGTGGCTTTTCAATTATTCCAAAACAAAATTAAGAGAAGTGCACATAATTCTACATATTCATTCAATTAAAAAATTCACATGAAAAAATTAGTTATTTTGACATTTAAAAAAATTGCTTGGATTAATTTATCATTTCCCTGTGTCCCTGAAGTATCACCATAACCAATATCTGCAATACTTAGACATAAAAATAGTTTATAATTATAAATAATTGATTAGATTCAATACATAGGTGTAACTGACTCCTACTAGGCTAAGTATTATACCAATATTCTACTATTTAAATACTGAGAAAGAGAATACAGGGCCTCCAGGCTTTATCCTGTACAATAACCACAAGCACATATACACACACAGATTTGAGGATGTTTTGATTTGGGAAGAGAATTTACTGATTTTCTTTGGTCTTGGTACATATAGAATGTCAACAGAAAAGCATTATATTTACTTACAGGAAGATTTTCTTAGGTTTTTTTCCTACGACTGCCAATTTCCAATTATATTTTTAATATAGGAGGTAGCATTTATAATTTGGCTTGACACTAAAATGCATCTATTCAAGTAAATTTATAAATTAGACAAGTCTTAGCAACTTAACTTGTACTAGAAAATACTGATAAACAGATAGAAACAAATAAATTAACTCCTACATGGGAAAGACCAACAGAATAGCTATATTATCATATTCATTGCAGATCTGAGGGTCTGCACTAGGCAAGGAGATAATTTTATTATTTTACACAGACATGCCTCAGAATATTTTCTTTTTTAATCTTTATTTTCTAGGGAGCCTTGCCATTTGAAAAAACAAAATGAACTCCAAACCCCTAAAAACTCACTGTTGTAAGGATTAAGAACTGAAAACACACTAGAAACTGTCAATATCAGTGCACCATCACTGAAGAAGCTTAAGGTCAAGTAAATGTATTATTCATTCACTATTATGAGCTATGTGCTCTTTCTAAATGTAAATTATACTCTGTAATTATTTTTCACTTTTAAAGAGTATCATTCATAAAGCCAATTAAAATGATATGATTAAAATAATCAAAATTCCTGTACAACATCCCAGAGGGCAGCAGCAATGACATGATAAATTACACAAATTTAGCAGTTCAAGACTTTGTAGAGATTAGAAAGAGGTCATCAACTCCAGATAGCGACAGAGTGCAATTCTGTCAAAGAGAAAATCAAAACAACTTGTTTGCTGAATTTTTGTGGGGAAGGAGGGGGAATACTAATGCTGCTTAACTAAGGCATGGAGATTGGAAGCCAAACTGCACCAACAGCATCCCTAGCAGAGGGCAGGGAGAGGGGAATTCTTCCAGGGTGATTTGGAGTACACTTTCAGAAGACATAATAAGCCAACATGGGAGTTTACAGGTTCTGAAAGGATAGGTCCCATTTCCTTATGCTGACCTCTGCAGCCTACTTGACTCCTCTGTTAGATTACTTAAACTAATAACACCAGAAATTTTCAGGGGAGAGAAAACACTCCCCTCCCAATAACCAACCAAACAAAAAAACCCAAACAAAACCCCATAACTGCTATGGTGTAACTTAAATCAACCAGCAAAAGTTCTGGCAATGCACAAGGGGCGGGCAGAACCCTGAGGTCACAATCTAGTAATGGAAGGAGAGAAAACAGATCTATAAGGACCCCATGGACAGCAGACAGCTGGTATATCACATCAGGGGTCTGTAACCATAGCCTGAGGGTAGGGAAGTCATAAGTATGATCTTCTGGAAGACTCTCTCTCTCCCTGATCAGGAAAGCTACTTTGAACACCTAGCATAAGCAGTGCAAATACCTCCCCCTCTATCTCACTGAAACACTATCAGCATGAAGTATTGAGTGAATCAAACATAAGCTCCTCCCACACCAAAACTGGATATGCTCGAAGTTGTCTAGTATCTATAGAAATCAAACTTATAACAACTTTGTACCAATTTGCACAGACAGAAAATATTCATAATGAGTTCTAAAATTTCCCTTCTTAGTTCTAATGCTGTTGACAGATCAGTGGTCAGACTGCGCCTTAATGAACTCAGAATAAACCCCTATTCTGACAATATTTTTGTAAAACTATTTTTCCAATGATAAATACATTGCAGCTTATGATCTTGCAGTGTTCTCACTGTTATGCTCTTGTTTCATTAAATTGTTTTTCACTTTTATTTTAACATAAGAAAGTTTTTTAGGCAGAATTGAAAATTTCTTATTAACTTCTATTAGCCCGTGTCTCCAACTGGTGGGACACAAATTAGACATTATCATAGCTTTACTTTATAAGAAATATTAATTTGAAAGAAGGTTGTGCAGTGAAACATCCTTTGACATAATTTTGCCTTTTAAAATGGTCTGGAAGAGAATGTAGGAAAACAGAATGCTCTAAGATAGTAGCTATCATCTCAGTATACATCAACCCTCTTTATTTTCTTATCCATGTATCTATCTGCCTTCTACCTATCCTCTTGCCTGTTTTCAACACTTGGGTCATAAGCCCACAAAGGTACAGTTTTGAGAAATACTCACAAATCATGATTTTGAGTTTAGGGAGTTGGCAGTTTTCATTCTCCTGATAATTACAAGGTGTATAATCCTCCAGATGTTGCATAGAAAAAGCATGACAACAACACATAGGATTAAGTGCTTACAGGGAAGGTTCTCTTAAACCTACAAAATTATAGGGTTACTCCTGAGAGGCTCTGCATTTCTGAGTTATATGCTTTGTGTCAGCTGACTGCTTCTGCAGTAGGCGTAAGTGTAAACACAGCTCCTGCCACTCCAGTACTGTGCACCCCTTGTTTGCCTGGAAGAATGAGAAAGTGAATTACCTAAATTCTAGTGCAGCTCTTCACTAGAAATACTGCCAATTCTCTGAGGAAGCATGTGACATTTTACAGATACTCCTAAATTTCAGCTTCAGCTCAATCTGGCAGGTCTCCTCCAGACCAGCTGATAGATTTGGTGACAGTAATATATTTCAAATTTTTCTTAGGTAACATTGAAAGGTCTAAAAAGTAAAAGAACCTGTGTTATTGTTCAGCATCAGTGTGACTCTTTAAGAAGTCACATTTGATCAAATGAATGTACTCTGCAAAGACATAGCTATTTAAAAGCACAAGAATGTTGGTGTATGAACAGAAATTACTTTTCAGAGTCAAACAACAGGACCTAAACAAAAAAAAAAGTGTGTACAAAATACATAGCAGTATAGAGAATGCTCTCTATAAGCTGTTCTCACCAAGCCCTCCCCTTTTTATTTTGAGCAATAATGCAAAACAAGCCTGTTTTTCCCATTTTGAGGCAGAACACAGCCCTCTTATTTCATATCACAGGTACAAGTCCTGTCCAAAGGCAATTTGCTCCTCACAAGGCTCAAAATAAAGCTCCAAAAACCAACCAAAAATAAAAAAGACCCCCACAATTACACTGCATTAGGTTCTCATTTGCTTTCTGGACCCATTGTAAAGCTCACACCAGCACACAGGTGCACTGGTTGGCAGTAGTATGTCTGGAGTCCTGCCAGAATATGCTTTTTTCCTTCATTTGGGTTGATATCCAGCTGATAGAAGGGAAGCTCTAACATACATCAAGATGCATAAAAAAGCACAGTCATAATCATTCTAATAATCTCTAATTGTGGTGTGCCAACAAAATGAAATTCATTTCAGCAAAGAGCAGAGCCTAGTGCTTCATAAATTAGGCATTATAGTCTTCTTCTTTTATTTTTCCTGCAGAAGTGATTTATGAAGCATGAAAACCATTCTCCCCTCTGTGAACTCTGTAACACTGAAACTGCCCCACCAGACATGTGTAACCGTTTCCTCATTTGAGGAAAAACACTATCACGTGCTCTGCAGAAATAAAGAAGAGCTACAATCACTGGGACTGGCTTGTGTAACCTACAGCAGGGTAATGACCAGGTGTTGTGGTCAGCTGTTCCACTGGGCAGTTTTGGTGAGCCGTGCCACAGTGGATTACAGGAGGTGTCATTAGAGGGCAGCCTTGGGTTTCCCCTGGGTGGAACTCCATAGGCCAACATGTGTGTCCCACTAGTCCTGAGATTTCTGACGGTATGTAGCAAAACTCATTTCAGCTTCTTAAAATACAATAAAAACGTAACAGAATATATTTTGCATTCTGTGAGGAAAAAAATACTCATAACATGGTTTGAACAAATTTGTACTGTATGAGCAGGAGTAGTTTAAAATTTTTAAAGGCTTTTAAGTAACTTTAATAATGTAAAAGTAATCTGTTTCATTATTGACAAATTCCATTGGTCATTTCACCTTAAAGTCTGAGTAAAATATCACTGGCAGTTAAGTAAGTCCTGCAGTAGTGCATAAATAATCGCAATGACTTCCATATGAATATATTACAAAAAAGAGGTAAATTGGGATTTCAGAATAACAACCTTTCTTAAATCAATCTGAGACTGGTTTTAATATATGAACACATTAACATTATCTTGATATTTATTTTAGGTACCTAGATAATTTAGAATCTTTTTTTTCCTGTTACAGCTTAATCCAATTATCAAATGGGGTAATGCCTTTATATTATTTCTAATTAAACAGAGGCATTCCATAGAAATTAGGAAAAGGGTTGTTTATGACACATAACAGCTGCATTATATCTAGCACATTAAATTCCATGTAAAATCTATGCAGAAGTCCTTAATGATTTTTGCTGTAATTTTCTTCATCATATTATGTAACTCTTTGACTCTGCGTTGCTTTCCAATTACTCTGCTGAAGTACATTTGTCTGAAACATATGTCTAACCTTTTCAGCTATTTGAGGGTTGCTTGCTACAGTAATCTTCATCAGTTTAGTCAACTTAACAATCCCCACTGATCTCTTCACATAAAAGGTTTAAGGAGTTGGAGCTTAGGATCCTCCTCACTGTTAGCATCAGAAGCTCATTCAAAGCATTATTTTACTGTAGGTGAAACTAATCCCTTCTCAGAAAGTAAACAAAGAGTTTTGCATTTCATACAACTAAGCAAACATGCACAGAACAATGATGGAATACCAAAACAAACCCACAAATCACAGCCCCGGAGGGCTTCACTCAGATCTCATCTGAATACATTAGGACTCTCAAAATGCCAAACTGGCCTAGACAGACAAAAGCAGCATGACACAAATACAGGGCAAGGCTTAAGTGACCGGCCACAGCTCTCTGGAATACACACATGAAATAATAACCAGGCAGAAGGTGTGTGCATCCAGATCCTGGGTACAAAAGCACTCTTTGTATTGCATAAACGTGTGAGCAAAGTAACATTTATTCCCTCAGGGATCACACTGGCTGTAAGATATCTCATTTGTTGGACCTCCTTAACCTTGTTTCCTAAGCACATGGCCCACCAGCCAAATTTTACGTTTGTCTGTTGGTATTTTTTCATGTGACTGCACAAGAGCTTGGCAGCTTTTGAGACATCAAATAGCCTGCCCTGGAGGCTGCAACATGGTTGGAGCACTACAAAGCACTAATTTTGTAACACCACTAGCCATTAAAAAAAAAAAATAGAAAATTAAGCCAAACACCAAAAACATTCTAGCCATCTAGAATGAAGTTTTACAATATTTTTTCTTTTTTTTAGCTTCAACTATCAAAGGGTTGGAAAAGTGGGTTGGAAAAGTGTATTACACATTTCGGAGAGCTTTCCCAGATATAACCCTTCTGGTAGTTGTAATCACTATGACTGACTTTTATATGTCTGAAAAACTCACTGTGTTACATTTGAAAATAAATCAGAAAAGACATCCTGACCTGAAGTACAAACAATGCCATTAAAAATAAAAGAACAAGATAACAAAAAGTGGCACTAATTCAGGGAAGCAACCAAGCAACCTTACTCACTAGATTCCTGGGACGATGCCCCTTACGCTCCTGTAAGCCTGCAAGCATTCAGACACAGCTGATAGCTGTTTTACCAACAAGATAAAACAAAATTTAAAAATCAAACAATACTGAGGTTCTAGTACGGGTACACAAAAGGCATGAACCACATGCAGAAACCAGTGACTGCAAGGTGAAAGTTTCTGCTATTTTCTTTCCTGAAAAGGCACTGATATGGCCCAAAAGCCACCTGTACAACTTGTGAGCAGCTGAACACAGGGACTTCAGCTAACAAAGACAACTTGATTCATCTTTTGTCAGATATGGAAAGCACTCATGTGCAGGCTGCAATGTTTTTTCCTGAACCAGATTCAAGCCAAAGAGAGGATATACAGGTGGGAAAAACAGAAATGGGCAAAAATGAAAATGCTTAGCTGAGTGATAAAAAACTACCTTGTATGATACAAAATACAAAAAAAGTTTTCTAATGTAAATATCTATAGACTTTATTGGTCAATATTACACTGTTACACTATATTGGTCGGTGTTTCATATAGTATCATGTAAATATTTCAATGAAGGAACTTTTAAAGATATAGGTTCATGACAACCTCTAATAAAAATAATTTCACCACCATGTAATGGGAAAAATAATGTATTATTTTTTAATTCTAACAGTAACACAAAAAAAAGTCAGAAATACCGGTCAATAAAACAATTTATGAGTTTACTTTCATTAGATGACAGATGTAACTAATATTTTTACTAAATTTTGGTGTCTTCAAAAATAACTAACTTTTTAGATCAAAATACTAATTTGCATACTGAAAAAATCTCTATGTATTTAACTTATATAGGACCATATTTCACACTGGGAAGTGAAATAAAGTACCTGTCTAATGAAATATTTAGCTCAAATTAAAACATATTTTATGTTTCCTGTTCAACTAGTCTTTGTTCACCCAGTCCTTGTTTTGTATGAGAAGCAGTTTCATAATACTCTATAACACTATTTAAGAAACCTACAGAGCAATAAAAAGATTTCCCACAGCTGCAGCTGTCAGCAAAAACATATCTGTGAAATAGACTGTACTAAAGCGTGGGTCTGTGTTGGTCTAAGCATTAGAAGGAGGGTAAATTTGTATGTCCCAACTAGTCCTATATTTTCCCACTTCCTCAAAAGATGACAATGAAAAGTTGATCCTATTTAATTCACAGTCCTGATATTTGTCATGCGTGGATTCACTACTGAATTAATGCACAATAAATTCAGAATCAGAATTACAATGTGAAATTTTTAATTTCTAATCTTGTTACTTCTCATTATTCATGGCAATTATGTTCCTGTTAGCCACTTAGTATTAGACATGATTTGCATTTAATTCCCTTTGCCTACAGTGGACTTTGAATTTAATTATTGTGATAGCAGCACAACTGGGTTTACTCATGTAGTTCTACCGTTCAAGAGAGTCACACATTTTAATTACAACACTTACAAGGTCTGACCACTACACATGAGATGCCATGCAACTGTGACACCCCTGGATCCACTCAGCTATTTGATTATTTACATAAACATGATGCTCTGAGAGCTCTGTGTTATAAGCTGAAAATATAGTTCATCATATTTCAAATTCTGTTCAGTAAAACTTTCCCTAAAGTTTTTTTTTTTTTTTTTTAATGAGCTATTGATAGTAATCTATGGTGACCGGTGACAGGACCTGAGGGAATGGCATGAAGCTGTGTCAGGGGAGGTTTACGTGAAATATTAGGAAAAGATTTTTCACCCAGAGGGTGGTTGGGCACTGGACAACACTCTCAGGCATACAATATGACTCTTGGGGTATCCTATGCATGGTCAGGAGTTGGACTTCAATCATCCTAGTGAGTCCCTTCCAACTCTGCATATTCTATAATTTTGTGATTTTTAATCAGAAGATGTAGATCTCTGAAAAAATTATCTCAATATAATCACACAAAGGAAAAAGTCTTTGCATTTTAATTTATCTTTTTCAGATTTTTAAAAAACTAATTATAGTCTAAAACATGGCAAAGAAATTTTGGAGACAAACAGTAATTGTATCAGCAATCTGCTCCAATAGCTTTGGAAATAGGAACATTTTTTATACACATAGGATTCAGTTCGGCTTTACTTATTTGCAATTAAATTTCCTCTCATTTTGTTAATATGTTTTAAAATAACTATTAGGAATTACATACTAGATAGCACTTCATGATGCCAGATCATCCCACATCATTGCGTCTCACTGTTTCTCTACATTTTGATGCCTTTACCATCTCTCAAATGTGCCTTAGAATTGACTGTTCCCTAGATATTTGTCTCTTTTTTTGCATTTCTAAAGCACAGGCTCTAGAGGCTAGTGTATTTTTCCAGGATCTATTGATACTGAGAGCGATATGAAACATATCCTCAAGTCCATCCAGAGAATGAGAACATTTTCTTTGGTAAGTCTTTGTGTGCTTCAATCTAAAAACCATCTACAGAAATGTCTCCCCTTTCCAGAAAGTTGGAAAGTCACTTCAAAAATAAGACTGCTGCAGTTCTTTTTCTGTGCTGGGCTTTGCCAATCTGTCTCATGTCCCCAGAAAAGGCTCTATGGAGGAGCATTTTATTTCAGACCTTTTCCTTTGAGTTTTTCTAAAAGGAAAATGCCTTGCCTCTTACTAATTAAGTCAGAAATGAAATTAACATTCCTTGGTGATGTTTTCCAAGAAATTTACCACAGCACAATGTGGGTAAAGACACAATGTGGGTTTAAGTGGAATTAGGTTTACATAAAACTTAAAAAGGTGAACAAGGTTATCAGTTTTAAATGTGACACAGAATGAGGACCACATTTTATGAAATGGTTTTATGGACTTAAAGAACTGATGGAGTCCTTTTGACAGTCTTATTTATATCCCTGACTTTACAAGCAGTCTGTTAATGATAGCACTATGTTGTAACTGACCAAGTGCTACTTTAGTTTCAGAGGGAACATTGCTCTTACAAATCTTTCTGAAGCAGGACAGCCCTGTCATCAAAAACTCCTCCCCTCTATTTCTCATACTGATGAACATCTAGTTGCAGCAGCTCTGCTAGCTGCATCTTTGGTACCAGTACATGGGGGGAAAATGTAGGCTAATTGCAAGTCATTTCTAAATGAAGTGACATTTAAAGCAGTAGAGAAAGTCATATAGTCAATGGCCCCACTCCCTTCCCCTCACATCTTCAATCTGAACACATCAGATGATTAAAGGATGGGGGAAATGGTATTTTAATCTCATTTTACCTCTGAAGAATGATGAAAAACAAAGGTCAAGTAAATTGCCTGAGTCTGTATGAGAAGTTTGTCACAGTTTCTCAGGATCACAGCTCAGTGGCTCACTTTAACTGACTCAAGAAGCCAGTCTAAGTAAAACATTAAATTCAACCCTTTAACTTAGATACATTTGACACTATCTCAAAAATACAGAACAATGTACAGTCTGATGTTGCTCAATGTAGTTAGTTTGTGTGCATATTACAACCGAGACCAGCAGCAGCAGCCAGAATCTTTGTGTTCTTTATTGTGTTAGAGCCGAGACACACAACTCCGTATCTCAACAGCAAGATGAGAGTAAGTAATCACCTGAAATAATAATGAGTGCCTGAGCCTTGTCCCAGCAAAATGGTGCCCTGCTTTGAGGCCATCCTTGTGAAGCTAGGCTATTTTTTCAAGCTGTTGCAATAATGGCAGTTCCTGTGGGTGAATAGTGAGATGGAAGTAGGAGTAAATGAGAAACATTCAGGTTTTGGACAGACAGCAAGACCTGCTCTTGCATAACAACTCATATTTTCCAGTCAGGCTGCTGAAGTGGAATAAAATATCCAGGGTGGTTAAAAGCTCTGAAAAATGGCAAAAGTGCTGGGCAGATTATCCATGGGCAGCTGGATGTTTCCAAGGTAACACAGCTATCTCGTCTTGTAGGACATTCTTAAGGTCTAACAATACAAAATAGCGTGAACGGAAATCACCACAGCCAGAGTTCAATGGGATGTTGTGCATAGCTGTAATTTGTCCAGTATGCAGAGGCTCTCTATTTCCTACACCATGGAGCTTTCTTCCTGCACGTCTTGCATATCAATCACAGTGCACTTGATAGAGGACCACACTGGACCACACATTTTTCTGCAATGTCTCCTGTTTTCTGCATGTCCCTTATTCAAACAATTGAACAATGCAGAAGAGGGGCAGAGAAGCTGCTGGTAACACAGAGAGACCAGCCCATGCACATGAGAAAAGCATAAAAGTATAGTCGTTTGTCTATAGCAGATATCTGCTTCTAAAAGGGGAGGCGTCTGGAGCAGGGACGAAAAGATGGCAGAGTGGAACAACCGTACATTTGATGTATATTACTTTCTTCTGGAAAAGTTGTATAGTTAAAATTTGGAAAAGAAATACAAGAAAAATTGCATTGTGATCTACATTAAGAGAAAGGAAAAGTAATTGAAAATTAGTATTTAAAAAAAAACAACCAAACCTGGTTCTGTTTTTCTAATCTAATACAAGGAAATGCTTCCTACCTAGAGTAAGGCTTCAAATATGTAATAACTTCAGTTTCTTCAAGCCATTAGCTTTGTCTCATCAGTCTCATGGCCACTTAACTGTAACTGAGCTATAACATCTGTGTCTGGCAATAAAACATCCTGTTAAGCATACTGCTAAAATATTCCAAGTCTAAAAACTTTTAATATTTCCATGCCCTTTCATGTTGGGACTGAAAAACGTTCATTAGATAAGTCTAAATATAACATCCTTTCCAAAATATCTGTTCTCAGGACAGCATGTAGGGAGTGTAGGGGGAAAAGTTGTAAGATGAATAAGAAAGTCAGAGGAGATCTGTATCGCTTCGTACTATTCCATCAACACTTAACTACTGATATTGACACAGCAAAAAGGTTTTGATTGAGAGGAACTGGTATGTTGTTTTCCTTCCAAAAAGATTCAAAGTACTCTCGCAGACCAAATTTGTTTTTCTGAGAGATTTTTTACTTCTGAATTCCTAGTCTGACAACACGCAATGACTTGGAATTTTCAAGCCTAACTTAAAATACCAGCAAGTGATCAAAAGTGAGATAAAAATTTTTATTGATTATTCTGGGAACTTCTATTGCATACACTGAATTACGTGAGAAAATATGCTTGGAGTAGTACTAGAAAACTTCCCATAGATATTTTGGAAAGCTTTTTACTGTTTAAATAAAACTATCTCTTCACACAGTGTAGAAAATAAAAACTATCTACTAAAAAGTTTTATACTGTTTCATTTCTATATTAATGCTACATTTTAAAAAACTGGTCCTGTCTTTAAAGGCAGGCATGTTAAGCCATGATTAAGACATATATTCAGTGTGCAATTATAAGTGTATATTTAATACAAAGAATAAAAAAAGTTTCTTAGTCCTACAGTTTAAGAAATATACTTTGAAAGCACTCAAGTAAGGGAGATATAGTATGCAAACACAACACGCACAAGCTATTTGCAGACAAAGGGGAAAATATTTGGTCTTTCTAGGTCATTCATCTAAAATACTTTTCGTAATTGCTGAAGGAAATTGGACCTAAGTTCTGAGAAGGAAAAAATAGCAAGAGAGATTTTCAGTAACCTGAAAATTTTCACTGATTTGTTCTGTTATTAATAGGATTATGAAAAGAAATTGAGACCTTGGACTTCATTTTTTTTGGGTTCAGGAGAGATAAAAAAGCCCATAGCATGTAATTTAATATTTTGGTTTGTTTTTGTGGCATACAAAACCCAAAATCCTCTCATTGCTCCTGGATGACAAAGGCCCCTCAAGGAGAAGCAACTGAACAGAACAAGTCTGTTCTTAAGACAAGTTTCAAAGACGGGAAAAAATGACAGTGAAATCACTGGAAGATGTTTCTAATTTCTAAGAAAGGATGATTGAGGTCTGTAAATTCTTCATCTTGCTCTGTCTACTATTCTTTATACAATACTAGCTGTGGCAGTATGTATGACCATGAGTTTTATTTTTTATTTCTTTTTCTATACATAGATACCCTTTGGCAGAGTGAAAGTGCAAGTCAGAAGAGGTAGCTAAGAAAGTCAATAAATCATGGATCCATGCTGACTACTTTATCTGCCCCTTTCCTGACACTATCCTGAATTTATTCTCCCCCTCCCAGAAAAAGAAAACCAGCTATTTTGCTTACCAGTAATTCTAGCAGTCTTTAATGACCAGTAAGCTCTTCAAAACCACTGAAATCAAAGTACAGGTCATAGCTGCCTGTGGATTGTTGTGGCTTTGCTCCTTGGCAATACCAGAAAGTTTGTTATCCTTCCTATCTTTTGGAGCGCTTCAAGAACCAGTTAATGTCAGCTGCAATTTTTCCATCTAGAAAGATGGATATCAGATATTACATCTGATAGTGAAAAAAAAAATGCACCATAGCAAGGGCAAATAATAAGAACAAATAAATTTTAATGCTTCCAACTAAATATGTGTTTAGTGTTGTAAGAATAATGGAAATAGAGGTTCTGCATAATCGTGGGCAAGTTAGAAAACCATTATCTGTTTTTAATATCATACTTTGAGTATTGCTGATTTCCAGCAACTATAAATAGCAGGAAAACAGAGTTTTTTTAAAGTAAATATATCACAGAAATTAATTAACAGAAGGATATACTTGTGGGCTTTTGTAGCTATGGTCAACGCTAGCCAAGGTATCTCAATGCATTTTATAATTTAGATAAAATACTGCCATCAAATTCCAGCACTTCTGAGACAGACAGAGTTAAACCTTAAGGCCTTATAATTTTAAATCAGAAAGATATTGACACCAAACTATAATATTTATTTTCATAAAAAGGGCAGTAATACTGTACACTTTAATGTGTATTTGATTAAAATCCAACAAGAAGTAATTAGTGGGATACTAAATCATGGGATATGTATTGATACAATTTCATATAATACATTATATTGAAAATATTCAGAAACAGTTGTAAGGAATTTATGTATATGCAACAGTTTTCCTGTAGAGCAGCATTTTTTTGTGTAGTGTATCTTTTACACAGTGGCAAAGCTTTGGGAGCTTACAGCCTTTGAAAACACCGATAATCTGAACAAGATATGCCAGCTTTTATCCTAAGTCCTTCCTTTAAGAGATGGAGGAGGTTGACTCACCAGTTTTTCATTCTGAATACTTGCAACAGTGCTATCCTTACGTTGTAAGTGGTAAAACTCTCATTATAATTATTATTACCACAGCAGGACTTAAAATGGAAATGTCCTCTGCACCCCACAAAGCCCAAGAATGTCGACATTTTTCATGCTGTGAAGGAAGCTTGAAATTTTCTATGTATTTTACCCTTCTATCTCTCAAAACTGCATAATTATGCAAAAAAATTTAGCTTTTCTTAAAGCAGGCAGAAGCAAGAAAGGAGGAGAGGGATATAAAGAGATCTATATGCCTTCTTGTCAGTGCTCTGAACAAAGAAAGACAAGCAATAGCTTATAAGAAACAAGCTTTAATTTTTGTTTAATTAGCAAGTTGAGAAGCATGGAGTTCCATCTGTTGTGCTAGGGGCTGCAATAAATACTGCTTCCTGGAATTGTGGGTCTACAAACAAGTTCACTCCTTCTACTGCAATACCCACCTAAAGCCAAAGATTGTATTTTTACCTGGAAAAAAACCCTGCATATCCTATTGTCTTAAATGTGTTCCAGAGCGTTTTTGCTTTAAGTAAGGAAGGTTTGGAGCCAGCTGATATTTGGGAGGATAAATTTCACACAAGCTCTTTGACAATGAGTTGTATTTTCTGTGTCGCTATAAGTCATCCTTGGCTAATGGACTGTGGCACCTTCTGCATCAAATAGTCAAGCAGCAGATCCTAAAAAATTCTATTCCAAGCAGCTCAGTTGACGAACAGGACTTTTGAAATATCTGAGATATTGAGAAAAGGTTCAACATTAATATGCAAAAAACCCTCCCACAAATCTAAAGTATTAGTAGGCCAGTATAAACTCAGACTTTGAAAATCTGGGGTATCAGTGTAGTTTTTTACTCTGTGACAGTCACTGAACGGTTCTTCTTCAACTTCTAGACAGTAACTCCATACTGGAAGTCCTTGGACCCTACAGTTACACACACTTGCTTTCATTAGAGAACAGTCATTGTTCTCAGACCTGGTGAATTATTTTTAGACAACTGCTTATCTAAAGTCATTGCATTTGCTTGCTACAAACTGCCCAACTACACTACTCTAGAGCCACATCATTAAGGAGTTTAAGAACCTAGTAGATCCATACCTATATTACCTCACTATGCAGGTCATAGCATTTTTAAGCTGCTGTAGATCAGTACTATAAGCACCACAGATGGTTGGAAATAGTGGAAAACACCTTCAGTTATACTAGTTCTACTAGTATAACCTAGTTCTACTTGAGGGAAAAACTTACTTTTCAGAGACAGAGGACAAAAGGTAAATTGCCTCTCAGTCTGTTATACTTGATATAAACTATTGTATTTTTAGTCAGTGGCTGCACTTGCATAATTTACCATCTTCTTCAGTATGGAATTGAACAGCACGATGGAAGAGAGAAAATTTTAACTTTCAGCCATACTGCATGGTGAAATCTATAATTATTTTTACACATAAGCTTCAATAGGAGAGGTAATGTCCATTTTCCATAACCAAACGGCTCCTTATATTTGTTCAATACATGGTTACTTGAAATCTGCAGATACATACCCCCTTATCACTTTAGAAAAGTGAGAAATTACATTGAATTTCTGAAATAGTATGTCTAATTTTTTGTTCCTACAAACTCGAGCAAATTCTTTTCACAAAGCAGAAGTCTTTGATTTTAATATCTGTCAAGATCAGACAAGAAGTACAAAACTCAAGGATTTTCTGTAAAATGCCTTCTTAACATTTACCCCTATACCACTTCTTTTTTATCCAAAGAAAAGGATAATAGAGCAGTTATAGGGCTGACAATTTTAATACATGGGGTTTTTCATGCACACCATACCATTATCTATTAAGTCAAGACTGATCTCTTGATATGTAAATTTTGACATAATTAATTTTGTTTTGCTCTCTCAATTCTTGACAGATAGGATTGCATCAAAACTATTTTGAAAATTAAGCAGACAGAAATTTCCCTCAGCAATATAAGTAAACATATCATAGAGACACTATATATTCAAATTCAAAAGCAATTCTACTATAAATATAAATAAACAGTACTTTCAGATATATTCTTTAATAAAAGATTGATAACCCCAAAACTGCATCTGTTTGTCATTGGAAATGCCAGTCTTACTATGGTTATATGCACAACATTTCATATAAAAATCAGTGAATGGTGCTTATTTCAGAATAAAGGAGTTATTTTACCAAGTCTGTATCATACTCTCTAAAACAACATTTTGCAAGAAGGAATCATACAACCACATATCAAAGCTTGCTACACAAAATTTTCATCAGAAATACCTTATTCCTTCTTAAATTTTCCATGTGTAAAAATATGAGCTAAGTTTAAAAACAAACCAAATAATTAATCTAAGTAAATCTGATTTGACAAAAAAATCAGCACATAAAAAATTGCAGATAAGCATGCTCAGCTGCTTATATAATCTTTAAAATAGGTACTTTTACAGTAGTTGATATCCTTTAACAGTACACAAAAAAAGGCTGGTGGATATGAAAGTAGGTTTAGAAGTCTGGGTAGAGCTTCACAGTACAGATAGAAAATATTAAGTGAGATGAACATTGCCCTGGAAGTAAAAGCAAAATATTTGTATTAGGAAGATGAGTATTCATAGCATCCCAAAACACTGAAAAAAGAAGGGAATCTGTATTTCCTTTGATCTTTAATTTAAATTTGTTTTTGAAAAGAGAAAAAAATAGAATTGTACTTTCACATAGCAAAATATGTGTCTTAGCTGTGCTCACCCATTTATAAAAATTTGCATAATCAAAATTATTGTAATTCACATACATCACACACAAAGACAGGTATGCACAGTAAATAAAAAATAATGTCAACAAGTCTGCTAGGTTTCTCATGGCCAGATAAATGTACTACTGAATTTTCTGAAGAATCTCAAACCTTAGTTTATGAAAAATCTTAAGAGCTGTTAATTAAACCCTGTCAGGAAGTAATATAACACTGCTATTTGGAAGAAATTAGGTGGAAGAAAATAATGGGTTTGACTCCATTCTTACATTGGTTTTGTGCAAATGTGAGGTGAAAATCAGAGCCAACATGTCTGGTTTTCCCAAATATGCAGAACATATGGAATGAAAACATTCTTCTTATTATTTCTTCAGTAGATTATATGATCCAGTCATACCATACTGTATATTCAGCTGCTCTCTGAATGTATATTTTTGTCATGTTCCATGAGATGATAAAAGTACTGTAACTATATCAGAACTGCAAGTGGAACAACAGCAGACTAAATGGTGATAAGGCAGCTGGTGCACAAAATGAGTGGGACTTAAATTTTAAAATATCCATATCCTTTTTTGTCTGTGAGAGAAATGTAATCTAATTTGTGACTTGGATCTCTGATGCTGCAGCTGCCATAGGAAAGCTTCCAGCATATTCTTCAGTTACACTACTCTGCACTTTAGCTTCTCAAGATTGAAATGCATGTTAATTGTCTTCTTGGTAAAATCCTCTCTTAATAAAAACAATTATTTTCTCTAAATTCTTTGTTTTACTAGAATGGTTATCCACAAAAGAGCTAAGTCCAACCCTTTTCTCAATTGCAGAGATCTAGGAGATTTGTTACATTTTTGTTTGGTGAAGAGGGAATTGCCAGAAATTCTTTCATAAGTGCTCACTTGCCAGAAGCAAACACATTTGGTCTTGAATTATCTATGGAGAGGACTGTGTCAGCCAACATACCTCATTCCCTTGTTCTGGCTACCTTTGGGGGAAGAAAGGACAGACTAAATGGGATTTTCAAGTGTTACAGGTGCTTAATTGCATACTAATCCAAATTTCCTATCTGTTGCTTGATTGCAGATTTAGACTTAGATACAGTGGCATTCCTACTTTTCTAGTGAAAGCTGTGAGCCAAAATAAGAGTCATGACAGTATCTCCTTGTGCATCTGGCCCTTGGCTTTTCACCTCACAGCTCTGAAATCCTTCTTCACTGATGGGTGATGAGCTAACAGATTTTTTCCTGAAACTGAAATCAAGTACTCAAGAGCAGTTTTCTGAAATCTGGCATTCTCAGAGTGAATCACAGAGAGGAAACATACGAGCAAATCTATCCACTCCTACCATATGCTGACTTTCCCCAGCTTCTTTAAGGTCAGAGGTCTCCAGGAGGTAAAAGTCATGAAGTTTGCTTCACTTAGATGATAAATGAGAATGATGAGAAAGAACTGCCTGGACAGTCCATTGTTTTCTGGAGAAAAGGTAGGTAAGCTCTCTCTCTGATCACAGTTTTCTACACAGCCCTACTAAGTGATACTCTAAAAGCAGTAAAAAAGCTGAGGAATAAAAAAGATCTATTTATAGAGCTCCCAACTAGTCAGATAGTATGGAAAACAGATCCTAAAATATGCAAGCATTTCACATATAAATATTCCTACCTACAGGATAGGAGGTGTGATAAAAGTCCAGCACACAAGGCTGGACTCCTTCCTGGACTCTATTTCAGTGAAATATCAAGCACTTTAGCTGTAGCTCCACCCTGACACTGGAATTTCATTAGTTTGTTATTTTACCCAGATGCCACAAAATAATCAGCCTTTGGCTGATTGTACGAATGCAAACCAAGACTATATTGCCATACCATCAAATTTGTGTGGAAAAACAAAAAATATTTTATGAATAGTGTCAGTAATTAAATAATACTCAACACCATATTTAAGTGGTCTGTGACAGCTAATGACAGCTGCATAGCTGTAAAAGCTCATGCTTTCTCAGAGATATTTTTAAACTCTGGCTGCTGAAATCCCTCAAAATTACAAAAAAACCCCTCCTACTCTGAAAAATTCTTTCAGTGTTCCAAAGATTTCTGATGCCCTGCCATTTATAACAGATTCCAAAGTGCTTTTTTGTCATAGTCAAACATATGTATGTACACAAAAGCACATATTCAAATTCATGCATATATAATCACTGGGCAAAAAATAATCCAGTGAGAAAGTGAGTGCATAGGTACTGTGAAAAAGATTTCTCAAATTAATTTCTCAAATATTGCAGGATAAAGCTTTACCAAGACATTTCAAAATAAATGTCAGAAAAAAAATCAATCCTCTATAATATCATCTCACAAACATGCTGGAAGTACTGACCTACTTCATATGGTTTACCATAAAATACAAAATATGTATTATTTTTAAAAAGTCACAGCTCTTGAAGGCATAAATGGATTAATTTACCGTTGACCTAGAAACTGCTACAAAACTCTTCTGTTGAAGTGTCACAACATCATTACAGCACTCCATGGAAAAAAATAAAACCAAACCAACCAACCAATTAAAATAGAGAAGTCTTGTGGTGAAGGCAGAAAAGATTTGAGAGCAGCAATGTTTCTCCTACTAAGCCTAGTGACCATGCAAACTCAGCTACAGGTGCACCTGCAAGTGCCAGTTCTCTAAAAAAGAATCTGATAGCTGATGAATAACAACTGCAGTGATTTCACTTGAATTGACATAAAATTTTTACCATAAACTGAAAAGATAGCAAATTTACAATCAGACTTTAATCCTATGAAGATACATGGATGCTTATAGTAAAGGATCAGGAAGAAATACCTGGAAATCAATGGTCTGTCATACAGACAAGGAAATTTTTATCTTTTTTTGCAGTGTTAGTATCTTTATCAAGTTAGTAAAATAAATTATTTTACTACAAAAATGGACAGCTAACTCATATATTTAATTTTTATTATGAAAGTGATAAATAAGAACATGAATTTTTCCATGAGCATTTTCTTTGGACTTCTGAAATTGCCTTTCCTCCTTAAATGCTTAAAATACACTAAGTATAATATTGCTCTAATAAATCCCATCACATTTACTCTAGAGACAGAGTCACAGACCATGCTGGAGTCATGATAATTCAATTTAGTAATTCTGATCAACTGAAAGAGTGCAAACTGCTCTTTCTCCAGAAAGTCATTTGAAGAGATAAATTCTCATTAATTTTAGGATAGAGACAAGAATTAAACTAAAAATGTAACCATGAGATCGAATATTGCCTATTTTCAGGGTCCTGCCAGCATATTCCTTAACACAGGTTTTAAATTAACAATGCCCATACTCACAAATTAGGGTACTATGGGTTCAGAGCTATTTGGTAAAGTTCTCAGTATAGCCCAGTGAATATCAAATGCAAACAGGATCAGGAGCTGGTGTTAGAGACTGTATTTTACATCAGATATCTCCCTTCATACAGGAAAGCAATGAGCTGATGCAAATTGCAGAAAAATATAGACTACTGGGGGAACATATATTTCCCCTTTATTTTCTATTTCTAGCAATCAGATGCTAAAGCTCTTACAGATAAACATTGCATTTAAGTAGAAGACACCTGTATGAAGAAGGAAGGGCATTTAAAACTAGATAATCTAACTAATGAAATCTTCCACTTGCCAAATAAAAAAGATTATTTTACAAAAACTAGAGATTAAATTTGACACTCATACATTGCTGATAGTTTCGTGCTTCCAGAAGTTTAAGCTTCCCTCTATAAATTGCCTTTGAATGATAAAAAATCGTAAGTAATGAAAGGAGAGTTGGTTTCAGAGACCTGATATAAATCTCCTCAAAAGCCAAAAGTGAGAGAGAGGATGAAACTTCATCTGAAACTTATCCGGGTCCCTGTGCAGAGCCATCCGACCTCCCACCAGATCAACACACACACAAAAAACTTGGTAACATCTACAAATTTCCTAATGGTAGACTCAATTGTCTCATCTAGATCATCAATAAAGATATTAAACAGGACCAGCCCCAACACTGATCCCTGGGGGACAGCACCAGTGACTGGTCACTAGCTGGATGCAACACCATTCGCCACCACTCTCTGGACCCAGCCATCCAGCCAGTTCTTAACTCAGTCAAGGGTGCACCTGTCCAAGCCACGGGCTGCCAGCTTTTCCAGGAATATGCTATGGGAGATGGTGTCAAAAGCTTTGCTGATGTCCAGGTAGGCAACATCCACAGCCTTCCCCTCATCTACTGCAGGGGTCATATGGTCATAAAAGGAGATTGGGTTGATCAGGCAGGACCTGCCCCTCCTAAATCTGTTCTGGCTGGGTCTGATCCCCTGGATGTCCTGTAGCTGCTGTGTGATTGCACTCAAGATGATACATCAAAGCCATTCACTGAGCCAGTCTGGAACTCATGCTTCCAACCACATGAAACAAAGGTTCAATTACTAACCTGAAATAATTTTCTGTGTCTACTACTAACATAAAAGTATAGCAAACAAAAGCAGTTTCTGTAACAATGCAAAAGAAATATTTTTCTTTGCTTCATCAAAACTGTAGATTAATAGTGTTCTATTTGCTCAGAAATGTGAGATGCTAATAATAATTTTATCCACATAGTATTTATTTTTATAATAGAGTCCTAAGAAAACAATAAAACACACTGTAAATAGCATGCATTGAAGAGATTCATCTGAAGTGACTGTATGACATTAGAGAGTGAACATAGTCTTTATCAATACAGTTGTATTGACAAAGATCAGCTCAGCATGGGGCAGCTTATGTTCCTGGACTCCTTCAGAGAAATACGCTCTCCCAAATCATGATTTGGGACTGACAAATCTTGGCCCTTATTCTGAAATGCTGTTTATCAGAACATACCATTAGAGAAATCAAGTTTACATTAGTGTCTTGTTTTCTGTCAGTCAATCTCAATTAAAATTCCCCATTGTCTCAATTCACTTCGGTTTGCACTGTGATTTCAGAGTGCCTGCACTGAGTGCCTCCTGGATGAAATGAAATTCAAAGATGACCTGTGACAGTGAATCTGATGCTTTCCATGCCTTTGTGGATGAACAGCTTGAGGACCTGAGGACATATTCCAAAACAACCTCCCTGGCCTCCAGATGTGGATGACACAGACACGTGATCCTCCTCTTTTGCTCTACTACTTGACTTTTACTCTGCCACTCTATACACTAATGGAGACATAAACGCAAGAATCCAGATCAAGTGCCTTCCCTTAATCCTTGGTTATGCTCTGAGCACCAGCATATCCTACAAATAACTGCACCCTCAATGTATTTTCAGTGCCACTGACACCTCCTCACTGCTCTTTGCGAAGCTTTGCTCAGTGACAACACTGTTGAGGCTGATGGTGTAGACGAAGTCATTCCTCACATTGTGCCACCACCATGCACATAGAATACTTAATTAAAAATATAAATAAAAATAATTCATACTTTGTTAGACCTATCAGTAGGAGTAAAACATTTCATAGGAATAAGCACTCTTAGTCATGCAGAACTGTAAAATTTCTCCTAGTGTAAAAATATCACAGAACACTTAAGTGTCAATGAATCATTAATTCTAATTCTTCAAATGAAAATACTGAATCCATATTCTTCTCATTAGTTTACATCTCTGAGTGAATCACAATTCAACTGAATTATGCCAGCTGTCACTTTAAAACAATCCTAGCCTCATAGTCCTCCATAAATGTTCTGCTAAGCATAACTGCCAATTGAATATTGAACCAGACAAGAATAGATGAGGCAAAATAAAATTTATTTACTAAAATCACTACTAAGAAATTTAGGATTAAAAATCTTGTGATGTATACTAACACTATTCCATTCAAAATGAAAATACAACCTATAAATAAAGGTAAAATTATTTATTTTAATGCTTCTATCACAGTAATTTCCCCAAAACAGACATATCTATGGGCATAGTTCCTTGTAAGTTCCTTAACAAAAACTTTATTCACATCTCAACATATTTAAAAACATTAAAATCACTTAAGCACTATGTTGCTTGCCTTCAATCACAGGACTGGTCCACACACCAAGTATTTTGTGTTTTCTGCCTTCACCTGCTTTCTTTCCTTGCTTTAAGACACATGTAAGTAAAAGAGGAGATTTACAGGTAGATCACCCACCTTTCACCATCATCAGCTGATGCTGTTGATAGTGAATACATTATGAGTACCAGGCAGGCAACAGATCCTCTCACCTTACAAATTTCTAAACAATGTATAAAAAGACCTTGAGGACAAAATGCTTTATATAAAATTAAGTTAATACTCTCCTAGGATGGTAGTGTCCCCTACTTGGTCCGATGTGTAGCAAATCAAGAAGAAGAAGGCAGTATGATCTAGATCTGAGAAAACTTCTAGGAACATATTTTAAATGTACATTGAAATCCGCCAATTACTTACACTGTCCTCTCAGATGGGGATGGCAAAGTTTCATTAGAGCTGCATAGCAAGATTGGTAATATTCATCAAGGGAAAAGCCATGCTATTTCCAATAGATTATCATCACAATTTATACAGGATGTTCAGGACATTCAATCACAGAGAAAGAGTCGGTGCTCTCAGAACAGGCTATGCTTATATTGTTCGGGTTTTCCCTATAAAGAAAGCTTATTATCTGAAACTCTATACAGCTTGTATTCAGTGGGACCAAGCAGTATCAAACCAGCACACATTAATGTGTAAAAACCTTTAATATCCTTACGAGTCTGGAAAACACCGGTACATTTCTTCCTCTAGTTTTATTTTCTATGCAAATTATTGTAAAATAACCCAACACTGAAAGCTCTTCTGAAATTGAGCCAGAAACATGGTTTCTAGCTATGATTCAGAAACCGTACCATGATCCTATTTCTGGAGTAGAAGGAAAGCACTCCTATTTCTATTCCTCCTACTGGCCCCCTGCTTGTATTGGTCACATCCACTCAGCTGCAAAAGAAACAGCAGCTCTGGTTTAGCTCCAGTGCTTCTGGAAGAAACAGGAAAGGTACTTTCTGATTCTATCTCATTATATTGCAAAGTAGAAGTGGGCACACTCTATATGACAGGAATTCTGCATCGGAAAGTTGAATTGACTGCTCTGCTTGGTTACTGTTTAGTTTCTGCACATGTAATAATGCTATCATGTGGAAAAAAAAAGTTTTTATGACAAGCAAATGCAAAATCTACACGAATATTTACTTAAAACACAAAGACTTCAAGCTCTATCTACTTTGTCATATGTACTCACTTAAAGACCCTGTATTCCCTGCTTACTCTAATTATATTTTTGAGTAAGCAATATAATTTACAAAATATCTAAAACTAAAAACACTATAGACAGTTCTGTGCTCAATTATTTCCTTAATTGGTTTGGGGTTTTTTTTGAAAGCATGTGTATATGTATGTGCATACAGTTAGTTTCAACTCACAGCTTTTGGCAAGAAGGATTAGTTTTCCTGATTTCTAGTACCAAAGTCATGGTAATAAGGCTTATCTTAGAACCATAACGGTTCTGAGTTTCTCCTTAAGCAACCTGTGTTTCTACCCAGAGGAGGATGCAAATGCTACATATAGATCAAAACAGTCAGTTAATATTCAGACAAATCAACCTTCCCAGTTCACTGCATGCAGAGCATATTCATAAAAACTATCAGACCATTCTACTGACTGACTGGAAAAACAAACTACAGAAAATATGGGGCTATGCAGTACTACTGATTTTTTAGCAGGAAGATGGTACGTGGTGGGGCAGCCCCACAGCTGGGACAGCACTCAGCCCAATTCCAGCTAAAACTCAGAACTCAACCAGAAAACATGTAGCTTTTCAAAGCTAGTCTGTGTGACATAGCTGTGGATTGTGGTTAAAACATTGTCTTTCCTGAGCTCTGATGGCCACAAATTAAAATTCCCTGACATAACAGAATTATGCAAGAAAGAAAAAACCTGAATCTTGTGCAAACAAAATTATTTCTCTAGATACCCAAGGCACTTAAATGCTTCACAGTAACACAGTTTTAACGTGTTTTAGCTAAACACTTTGACAATGTTCTTATTTTCCTGTCAGACTAAATAATTATGTTCCACTTTTGGAGTCCAAGTGCCATTCACATTCTCACCATCTTAATAAAATAATTAAACCTATTAATTGTCAGTAGAGCTAAACTGATTAACAAGTGCTCACATTCTCCATTCTAAAAATAATTAACAGCACTACCAAATTAAAATTATTTTAAGTTTATTAGGTGTAGCATTTTTTAATTTACAAAATTATCAGATGTTTCTCCTTCAAAATTTTGTAATTGTATAGATAGAAATTAATATTTTGGTTACTGTCAGAATAACACTGCATTAACATGTCTGTATTTGAGCAGAAACACTTTAAGTTGGTTCTCATCAAACAGCTAAAAAAATACATATCACAGAATAATAACAGAAAATAATATTAAATAAGACTAACTTATAATGTAAGACCAACCTTTACTGCCATTTGTCATTTATTTCTGTGTAAAGGAGACTGTAAGCATATCTGTCACACTATTCCTCTGAAATTCCTAAATTCCAAAATTATATAAAACCCACTTATACAGCTATAAATATTTCCAAGGTATTCGCAATGCAAATCACTTTATTATTGTCTCCTGCCTTTGACACTGCCCATACTTTTTAAAGAATTTTTTTTGGCTACACGGTAAAGCACTGGTCCAGCATTACTATTTTCTGCCACTGTTAACATGTCAGAAGTCTTTAAAAACTGCTTCAGTGTCAGTGTTTCTGCCACTGTTATTTATATTCACTAACACAGCTTTCAAAGCTTCTGAAATCCACAGCAGCCTTCACGATCTGCACCACAATTCCTTGCACATGAACACAATTACTCAGTGGACTCCTGTTATAGCTGGCCTTTCAGTGATGTTTACCATCATTACTGATACATGGTACCAATTGGCTGTGGACTTGCAGCTTTCACCAAGATCATATCCCTAGTACTTTTGCATGATGTTCGTGAAAAAGATGTACTGTGCTGGTGCCATAAATAAGAACAGAAAAATCTTTATTTAGGCAAAACGAAGGGAGAAATCTCATGCTTGGCAGAGGGTTGCTGGAAGGAGCTGGCCACATGCTCAGTCAGCTGAAGGTCAAGGTGAGATCAGATTCCACAGCCCTCCCATGGACAAGGTGACTCAGGTCTGAAAGTATACACAATGTTTTGGTTCTCTTCTGCATGTTGTATGTGGCATATTTTTTACATGTGCAATGAAATCTGCAAAGAGTAGGAACAGAGTCATCCAATTTTACAAGAATTTTGCTGTGGTATGAGTGGTGAGATACAAGAGGACTAATAACCCATCTCCATTACTTGGAATATATTTTTTTCATAGCACGGGGTATTTCTGCAAAGAAACTTAAAATCTGTTTTCTTTGATACTAAATTATTTTAGTCTTAAATTAATTGCACTGAAATATGTGAAACAACAAAATAGTTGAAAAATTATGGACTTCTAAACAAGAGTAGCATGCCATACCTATTAACTGTATGCTAATAAGTACAAGTACAAATCCTGACAAGATACTTCCTCTTATAGAAGTGGCTTTTTGTTTCATTTATTATTTTCATATAAGATAAATGAAAGAAAATAGAATTACTAAAACAGACAGTATAAAACAGAAGTTCTGGGTAAGCATAGAGACAATTTAATTTATTAATAGGGATACTGATAGGACAATTGGTGAGTACATCTAGCATTTCTTATAGAATATTGGGGGGGAAGGGGTGCTTTCCACAGAGTTCAAAGCACACTGAGTACCAGAAAGTAACATTTTTACT
The DNA here is from genome assembly GCA_013397955.1 of Grantiella picta. Lineage (NCBI taxonomy): Eukaryota > Metazoa > Chordata > Aves > Passeriformes > Meliphagidae > Grantiella > Grantiella picta. The sequence goes on along the minus strand of VZRM01008906.1, from coordinate 763,520 downwards.
TGCATTCTGTTACTTCACTATCACTGGGGTCTACCTTTCACTTGCTAAGAAATAAAAGCCAGCAGAAATCAGTATCATAGTGATAGATATGTTTTATGTATAGATATGTTTCCCAGTTTCCCAGTAACCCAGTTTCGCACGTTTGATCAGCAATGCACTTTTACAGTACTTCACAGTATATTTACAATTTTATTTCACATGAATATTTTAGGATTTCTCTGCAGGTTTTGCAATAAGGTAATTTTATTTCTTTATGGACCTTCTGATTGTCGGGTAACTTTAAAAAATTGCTTTAATCTCCCAAGTTTTCTGAAACTTCAGAAAACTAGTTACTTCACTACCTCTTAGCAAAAAGGAGTACACTGTAGCTGTCCTAAGAGTGCATTTATAAACCAAAAATCTCTTCTGACTATAAAACGGGCTAGTATTGCTTCCAAGTCTGTGAAAGTTGTGGTTAACATTTATGGAAATTGTTTCTTCATACTGCTGATTTCAAAGCTAAAGATTCAGCTGGGTCCATGAGCCCTCGTGTACTGCAGCAATTTGAAGATGGTTTTTTCCCTCTCTACTACCATACTGCTCATGTCGCTAGTTCCTAAGATGGAACCTACTGGCATCTCCTTTTACTTTTCTGTCTGTGTTTAGCTCTGGGCTTTAGATGTGTGCTTAGCTTAATAACTGAAATTTTTAAGAGCTAAAAATACTCTTTATAGATACTGAAAGAGAAAAAAAAAGAATATTTCAATTCAACTTCTGTTGACATAAACATTGTACACAATGTGAAGATATTTTGAATGTTCAGAAGTTGTGCATGTTAGTGTTCATGTGTGTTACTGTATACAATCAATTTAAGAAAACAAAAATATTTATTGGCTATGATAAATACCAACATAAACTTAAGTTCCTTTTAAATGACCAAAGCAGTATTAGACAACTTTCAGAAACAAAATCTGAAATGATAAAATTAAATTCCTTTGTGCTATGCTTTCATAAAAAAGGAACAAACTGCAAGGCCCCAGTAAAAAAGATTAAATAAAGAATTTTTTACAGTGAACTAATGTTTTCAATTTTACAACCAATAATCAAGTTACAAATATGTCCTTTATAATCCAGACTTTTCCACCTGTATCATTATTATGTGCAAATAAGCATTAAATACAGGAGAATACATGACCAAGCAGAGGGCAAGGTAATGTTACTATTTTGATTTTGTTGTTTACAATGTTCATGAAAGATGCTCACTATGGGACTGATGGGAAACTAATTTATCCACCTCAGGCAGCAGAAATACTATCTTTCTAGCAAACCTGAATGCAAAAATAAAGAAAATAACTGCTTTCTGTTATAGAGCTGCAGAAGTCTGTAAAGGTTGGCATATGCAAATTGAAATGAAACACAGAGCTATTGAAATACAAAACACTAATTTTTGGTATTGCCCTGGTAATTATAAAATTAAACTTTGTTCATAACAGCATTATAACTCCTTCCTTTCAGACAATACATAACTTCTTTATATAAGCTCCTCTCATATAGTTTTCTTTTTTAATTGTTTTATTAAAGAATAGTCTAGGGATCCAAGCTTATGCATCTTTAAATTATAGCAGGTTGTTCAGGAAATACACTGAATCAAATAGTGTTTTTGACATTTGCAGAATTTCAGCACAAATCTCATGAGCAAAACCAAGATACTAGGAATATCATAGCTTCTAGATAGTCTCAGATACTGCTGTATCTAGGGGCAGACATTGGAGCATAAGAATCTTCAGAAAGTTAGTCTGTCAAACACTAACTATGATTATCCCTAGCCCAAGTGCTCTTCTAGATGCATCCCGCTATGGCCAGTCTGATTCCATGACCAGTAGAATCCAATTTGGTCTTATTTCCTGAGAACATCAGTGAAATGCTGATAATAAAGTTACAACTTGCACACATGCTTTTTGCTTCTTTCGGTACCTTTTCCATTGCTGAAAGAATTATGTTACGTTATTGAATCAATGAACAATTAACTCAACTGCTTAATCATTACATCAGTGTACCATGAATTCAATAGCTTAATCACTCATTACCCTCCATCAATATGTGTTCAGGCCCTCATCTCACAATTTTTGTATTTGTTCAGTTTTGAACATGCTAGACATTGCTTTTGCTGAGATTATTATTACACATTTAGGTTATATACCAGTTTGCGTATTTCAAATTAAAAACCATTAATCTGTCCCAAAACTTTGCACGCTATTTAAACAAAAGAGATTCTCTGTCTCAAAGAGATTCAATGTAACATATGGAAACAATAAAATAGGTGGGGATCCAAAAGGTGAAAGTACCTTGAAACAGATCAAAATAAGTAGCAAGAATCATATGAAGCCCTTCTCAGAAACTATTACATTTGTAAGCAAAGACTGAAGTAACTCAAGAGGGAAAGAGAAGGTAGCACAGACATGGTGGTCAAAAGAGGAAACAAGGAATGATGAACCTAAGACAGGAACCAAAAGCTGCTTCACATCAATTTATATTGCACATATATAAATAAATAAGTGGGGGAAAAAACTGAAAAACGACATCACAAGACAATGCAGTCTCTCATGGTAGATTTTTTTTTTTAAATTTCCGCAGATTTTTTTTAGCACTGATAACACCAAGCTGATCTAGAACACAAACACATACTGTGCGGAATTAACAGCTTTACATTCCAAGGTCATTTAACTCTACATTGTTCATTGAAGTACCCAGGATGCAACAGGAAATTCAGTTCTACTTTCCTTTTATTTAGTAACCACTTATCTCAAAAATCTGTGAAAGAAATAATTGTAAAACCAGAATTTCTTGTATGTGGGATAATGTCTACTGTAATCACAGAGATTGTTAGTAGGAATTATGCATATTGTCAAAAATATACTTAATCACTAGCACTCACTTTCATAAAGTACCACAAAATAAAATATTCAGTTTGGTATCACAACCAAGCATCCTAATATTTGTGACTTTTTCAACTCGACATACTCAGAAAGAATACCTGACGTCAGGAACTATGTTTAAGAGCATAGCTACGGGAGGCTGTACAGAATATTTAGATGTCAGTGTGTGAAAAATGTAGTCATGCTGTAGAGGAACAGGCCTGGGGCATTCATGTCTCTGAATCACTGCCAGGATCAGCAGATCGTCACTGTTAGGAGGATGCCATTCTTTCTGCACAGCCCTCAACTATCATTTGACATCACTGTAAGAAGGGCAAGACAATACAATTAAAAACAATGGATTTAAAATAAGACAAGAATGAAATGCAGTTATTGGACCTAAAGAATGCTGTACCTGGATTCTGTGTTAAAAGTTTGTCATGAATTTCATGATCAACTTTTATGATCATCTTTGCTTCAGATTGCTTGTTCTGGTTGTATACACAGGGTTTATTGCATATTAAAGAATCACTCTCCAACAGCACAAGTAATGAAAAAGATAAAACTGTTAGACAATCAGGAACAGGGAGGATATTTAAATCCTAACTGTATCAGAGCTGAGCTGAAAAAGCTATTGCCACTTTAAGTAGTGGAGTGTTTAATTTGCCCTGCAGGGCCCAAGTGCTGTAAGGACCATCTGGGGCAGGGGTGTGTGTGAGGGCTTTTTATAATTGTTAAATCTTAATGCAGGATTATACAGTTTTTTAGAGCTAAGGCACTGATGATTACTTATAATGAAATGCTACTGAAAGATGGTTGTAATTAGATTGGTTTGCAATTTAGACACAGAGCACATTATACATTCTTACCTTTAGCTAAGCACACAAGCTTATTTACCTGGATGAGGAAAAACTTGGCTTAAAACTGAGAACCTTAATAATCCTACCAATAGATTCTGCTGTTCTATCAATTGCACATGTATGATTACTATTCACATGAATCATTAAGCATCATCTAGCATGAAATTACATTCAGAATAATTATTAAAAAATCAGACAGGTACAACATACGAAGTTCTAAAAATATATTTTGTATAATATGAGCTTGCAATTTCTGGTAATTTGAACAGAGTACTTATCTGAACTAAACAGACAGTATGGGTCCATGTAAGGAACTATGAATCTAATTAATTGTAACATGGTACTATTATTGGAAAACATAAATAATGGCAAAATATTAATGAATGTAATTTTGTGTTAGCATAGGAGCAATTACATGCTGATTTTTTTAAGGCAGCAAACTTACTGTGATATTGATTTCTTACATGTTTTCTCTCATCTATACAAAATTAATGAATACATAAGCTTCTTAACATATTAGCTACTCTTACTCAAAGTTTACCTATCATTTAAAATCTTTTGAGTTTTATTGAAGTTCACTTACCTGAAAAGTATAAAACCGGGTCCCATTAGGAGGATGTACTTTAGGAGAGGCAGAGACAGTGTTCATATCCGAGAATATCATTTCTGGTCACACACAATACAATCCACAGAGAGCTACAGATGCAGAGCACAGTGCTAAGCTCGGAGACAAATCCTTTTATACATTTAGGGAGGCAACTGGACAGAATTCAGTCTGCCCCATCCGTTCAGATGTACAGTGAGAGCGCTTTGAATTCCTCACTCCTGCATCTGTGAGCTAAACTGTAAGGTCATTGCTCCCTGACCTCTAGTTCAGCTAGCCCGTTGTAATATGCACGATGAATAAAAATTAGAAATGCCAAAGAAAAGAGAGCCAGAACCTACAGTACATGGAGCTTGTGCAGAATCTGGCAACGCTTTGGACCTGCCCATCTGTTCTCAGTGATAATCACCTCCCTCCACCACAGCCTTGCAAAGTGATTATGCTAAGCATCCCGGTTAACCAATAAAACACAGTTTCATTTCAAGCAAGCATGCACAGTGAAAAACAGAGGACCTCTTCTGACTAACCTGAAGCATGCCTTGTGTTCAGTTTATAGCTGCATTTGATAACAATGATAATTTTATCATTTCAGTTCCTGACAGCTATGTTAACACATACAACTTGCTTTAAATAACACAAAGGTGGCTTTTTTGTTGTTTTGACTGTCTTGTCTAGAAAGAGAAAGAAACTGAGTATTGCTCTCCAAATTAGCATTTTTTAAATTTCTTAATATTTGGTGCTACTACTGACTAGAAATAAAGAGGAGATAAATAATTGTGAGACTGTTTACAGAGCCATAGTCAGATTAAATATAATACACACTACAAGCTTCTATTTTCTCATTCTTTTTTAATCCTTTTTTTCTCATCTTCAATCTGAATCTTTTTTGAGGAAAGATTTACCTAATATTAGTAAGTAGAAGGTTGGAATTTTATTCCAAGCCTTACTGTGCTCAGCAAAGCTACAGACCTACAGCTTAATTCTTTAGCTCTACACAGGATGTTTTAAATAAGGGTTTTTGGTTTTTTTTTAAGGCTGATAGTACTTGTGAAAGCCTGCACTGAACTTTCCAAAAGCATTCATCACATGTTTTCTTCAAACACAGATCATTTGAACTACATGAAGACTATAAAGAAATCAATATTCCAATAACCTGACACCTTTTAGCAACAAAAACATAGGTGTTCAATCCACAAAAATTGAAAAGTAGGGTTTCAGAAAAGGGTAAAATTGTAAAGTGGTTGCAAAACTGACTTTGCATGTTCTGTAAAGCCCTTTGTATTTTATTCACAAAGTTTAAAAGAGAGACAGAAAAACCACTTAAAAATGGTACTTTCAAAAGCAAACTTTTCAAAATTCTAAAAGCCTGGTGAGGTGCCAGGCTGCCTATGTTTTTTATTCTGTTTTATCTTAATGCTTTTAGCAATAGGAGATAATGCAGCTTCTAAAGTAAAATGACTATGAAAGGAGTTGGGAAGATGTCTGTCTGTTTCAATGTGTATGTCAGAGTGGTGCACACTGCAATAATCATATTTTATAAGCCAAAGAGAAAAAATCCTCTTAGGTCCTAGTCATATCTAAAAACTTCTTATAATTACAATGATATGGTTTCTATAACATTTACAGAATCAAAGCAAAACTACTGTCTGGAACATTTTCTTAAAACCTAGATCTCAGATTACTGCTTATTCTCCCCTCTTTGAGTTCTCTTCCAGAAAATCTAGCTACTTGTATTAGCAAAGAGGCCCCTCAGCTGGTCAAATGAAAGATATCAGTTGATAATCTGACTAAAGAATCTTTTATTATAAGCTGATACTTCTTTATAATATGCCTACCAAACACACATGCTATTTTTCCACAGTGCAATAAGTGAAGTTTCTTTTATGGACATTGTAAATATTTTGCCCTGAAAGATGAAAGAAGTTTACATCAGAGTTTCCTCACCAAATGCATAATTTGAAGAATTCATGTGCAAAATCCTAAATACATTCCTTCAATAGACAAGTACTTTTATTACTAAATAACTGTACCTATAAGCTTGAACTTCTTTTACTTCAACTTTTGTAACTTTTAATCCTTGTTTCTACCAGGGATATAGAAAACTCAGTTAATTTTCTCATGCTGGCATGTGCTAAACCTTAAGCTAGTTCATTCATAGTTAAACGTAACTGCTCTAGTCAGAGTTGCAATAATGCCTTTCACGATCATAACACTATTGCTGTATTCATATTTGGTAGTTCCCTGTTTGTTCCTCTAGGATTCTTTTAGCTGCAGCCTTCCATTGGGAGGTCTTCCTGGGATCACTGTTCACCATGACTTAGCTGCCTGTTACTTGAAAAATGCTTTTCAAAATACTGTTTCTGATCTTTTATCTGTTGTTTTGGCTTTCCTGCTTAGGTGAAGAATTTTGCACTCAAAAAACCTACCACCAATGCCACCACAAAAAAACCCCCAAAGAACAGCCCCCCCAGGCCTGCATTTAAGTTCCAATAAACACATATCCCTATCTAATCAGTGAAAAGTAGAGAGAATGTATAGCATTGTAATTGCTATTCTAACTCTCCACCAACTTCCACCTTATGAAGAAAGGTCACGACTATGAATTTCCATCTACCTCACTGCAATACTGGCAGCATCATGTTCTTGTAGGATCCTCATGGAATCAGAATGTCATTTTGAGGTAACCCTCAAAATAGATTGAAGCCATTTGTTTACAGCAGTGTTTTTCTGAAAAATATGAAACCAGCCTCCTGTCAGAAAGCAGTTAGAGCACAGGTAAATTCAGGCAAGCATGAACTGATGCATGGTAGAATGTGTGTTCACAATTACAGAAAGAGACACATTTCAGAAAAGCCAGCAGTCCCAAAGCTGGGATTCAGAAATCTCCTGGGAACAAAGAGCTGGAACCAGGTCTCCCATGTCTAACTGAACGCAGCAATGACTAAGGGAGGGTATCAGGCAACATGAACTGAAAGAGAGCAGAAAATGGAACTGAAGGAAACTGGAGACCCAACAGGAAAAACGGAGAAACGCACCTAAAGACTATGACTACAGCTCAGTGGTAGAAGTACTTACAATGGATGCAATTCCCATTCAAATATTTGCTCCCATGAATCTTCCAACTAATGATTTAATTATTCCATGAAGTGAGATTTGTAGTGGAGGAAAAAAATATCTCCTACATGAAAATAAAAATCCTGCATGTTTAAAAGTATGAGATATGACAATGCTTCTGAGATAGCTTTAGTTCCAGTTACTTTTGAATGTATGAGTTATCCAGCTCAAACCAGTATCATATGAGCTATGATGAACTTTAAATTTTAATTAGCTACTAGTCCCCAAAATTTTTTGTGGGATTATTTATTTGTTTTTTTTCTTATGCATCGCCTTAGATTTTTTATAGTAGGTTCAAACCCCAATATATGTTATGAAGAGATATATATGTAATAAAAAACCCAGCAAGTTACACATCAAAAAGGCACATATATGTATATAGCAGATGATTATGTAAAGCACTTTGAAAATTAAGGGACACTAAAACAAAAACTTCTATTTCTGACTGCAGAGACAAGACACACTTTTATAAATTGACGAACACAGCTTTTTAATATGCTAGTGCTTGTGACATATAGTTTATCTTCAGAATATGTACTGCAATAGAAAGCAGATGTTTTGAGTTAAGATTTATATCACCAGCTCTTATTGAATTAGGTGAGTAATTATCCAGAAACACGGACTTTATATCACATATTATTCTCATTTCTGTCTCTATCAGGGAAAACCATTTTAAAGAAACGTGCCTTCCTCCAGGAGCAATGCGAGTATGTGATTTTCAGAGCATTAGAGAGCTTTCACATTAAACGTCTAGACCTTATCACTTCTACTTCACAGACTCACAGAAACCCTACTAATCTTCCAAAATTGACAACACTGTACTTGAATTGATGTTTATTATCTTCTGTTGGAGACATCAAAATAGAAGGAGTATCATATGATATATTAGTCATCTGGCTTTAAATATCCTAATTTTACTTTAAACTGAAAAATGTTAATGTTTAAAGAGTTCTGGTTTCCAGCTATTAATGGCTGGAAATTATGTTAAACCTTCACCACATTTCAGACTAAAGATATTCAACTTGTATATCAAATTTTAATGAATATCCTCATGAAGTCACACATGAACTCTTTTTGTTCTTCACCTCCAAATTAATTTACAATTCCTTTCAGCTTATTTAATGAAGTTCTACCCCAAAAAAATATTTCTTTTTTTTTCCTCCATCAACAAAGAAACACAAACCCAAAATCTGACAAATGAATATACTTTAAGGAATGTATGAAACTCACACATATCAAATTGCAAAAACTAACCGTTCCCAGCTGGTATAGATTCCAGAAAGCTAAGTTGGACAATTAAAGACAATGAAACATAGTACAAGGAAGTTCTTCCTCTCTTTCAGGCTTCTGGTACTAACAGAAAACCCTTATATATTTTAAAACTTGTAGAAATAGATCATCCTACCTTACTAATAAGTAAAGCCTGGTTTTCATCTCATCTCTGTAATTAAGAGCCAATTATCAACTCTTCTGTCATTGTTCTTTGTTGCTTTTATCTTGAGTATGCAAATACCAACTTGTACTGGAAAGTGTCTTATGAGAACAAGTGCTGGTACCAAGGCAGTATGAACTTATAAGCCCTGTTTTAGCCCTGAACATAAGGATTGATGTAACCCTTGATGACAAAAACAAGAAAAAATATCTTCTGTTGGAAGTAAAAGCTATACATAAGAAATACTAAAGGATAAAATGTGTCCGAACAGGTTTAGTCTGTATGATAGCTTCCCTTTCAAGGGTGAGAACTATGCAAAACTTTCACAGAAGTGCAAATATGAATACAATTAATTTTTAAACGAGCCTTGCTTTCTTGCATATACTGAAATACGTTACCAAGTATTGCATTTGCTTCAAAAAAACTGTGTCAAGATCAGCTAAGCAACTTAAAACTCTTATAACCATTTTACTTTTAAATGTTTATTTATCTAGCACTAAATCTCTATGCTATAAGAGGTCAATAAAATTAAAACTGTTGATTCAATATCTAAGTGAGTTTATGAATACAGTTGCTCATTCAGAGTATATTTTATGTTACCTATCAAGTATGCAGTCACTAATCAACAATTATGGACTGCAACCATAATGACACTAATTCCAGAAGATACCTTTTGATTGCTTGTGCAGGAGCAATTTCACTTTCTTTTGTATCCTGGACAAGTAATTGTTGACCACAATTAGGACTCCTGTGCAGCACTACCCTACAATATTCTGGTCATCTGAGGTCTGAGAATGAATTCTCACACTCTCAAAACTTAACAATTAAATCATTCTATATCTGACTCCCTTTCCACAAGGTTCAACAAAGCTAGGATGGAATATCTGAAGTACCATTCCACTTTTCTTGAAACAATTCAACTTCCCAGCACAGGATCTGTGTTTTCTCTGTATAACTTGACCATCAGTAAGTCAAGATTTTATATAGATGCTTATTAGCTAATTGAAATGAACCTAATATAGACACTAGTTTTATCTATTTTTAAGTTATGTGTTGATGACAGTTACTGACTGACTGAATCTAAAAAGGAAATTGAATGAAAACTTAATGCTTGTATACACAGAAGTGTACTGGACATTAAGCATAATGTGAGAAGGAGGAGAGTATGGCAGAACTGTGAAAATGTGAAGTGAACCAAACCACAAAAAACAGAGGGAAGATTTATCTCTGAAAGTTATATCATACCTGATTTGAAAGGATACATACTTTTCTCCATGACTCTTGGGTTTCAACTGCCAAAAGCACAGATACCAAGCTATATTTAGCACACAACCTGTGTCCTCTGTCATTCCCTTTTGATGCCAGGACTACATTTCTGTTTTCTGATATGACTACAGATTTAATGAAAAAGTCTAGATGGTCCTTGGAATCAAAGACAATTTTTATGCAGAATCAAAGAAGTGACTGCCTTTATGAATATTTTTAACATTCTGGTCAAATCTAACATTAACTCTTGATGAATCAAGACCAAAACTTCCAAAATAATGTGATCCCAGATGGTAGAAAAGAAAAAATTAAAACAGTCAGCTTGTTATTTCACCATGTGTCATATCACCAAGGTGTCACTTTGTTATTTACATCCTTCAAATTGATTATATTGCAACTTTATAAGCAGTGGTATCATGGCACTTGTCAAAATACGAGTAGTTTCTTATCAGCAAACATGGAATCTAAATCACGTACATTACTGCAAAGGATCACAGTACATTAAGGATGAGTGAAATTATGAAAGAACAGAAGATTATAATAATTTCCTATGTATCTCATTCTCAGCAGAGTGGCTTTTTCTCTTTAAGGGAACATCTTACATTATGTGCCTCATCCTGAGGATAAAAATAGGATCAGAGCTTATTAAAGAAAAACAGAAGAAGATACCAATTTGAGATAATGTGTTCAAGCACTACAACTTGCTCTTAGTAGATATCCTCTCTAACCTGCCTATCCTTCCTTTGAAAAATATGCGTTCTTCATAACAGTAGTATTTTATTCATTTTCATTCTGATAATTGATTTTATACTGCAATTGTTCTGCAGTCTTTGCATACATTGAGGTACCCTGTTCCAAAAGTATAAAAAGTATTCAGAGACTACTAATGAAAATGAGTAACAGAGTTTTATCTAGAAGGTAAAGGCTGTGAGGAAAGCTTGTGCCCAGGCCATTGTCTTTGTTATTTATTTCTATTTCTGCTCCATCTGGAAACGATCTTTTGTTATAATGAGTGATGCACGTTGCTAAACTGGTCCTTTGAGTAAGAACTGACCTCAATGAATCAAAAGCTAAAATTCATGACTGATTAGTCCCCTACTTTACATAGGAACTGGAAACATTCTCTTGAGTAATGGTTGTGGACATCAGCAGGCCTTTGAGATAATGGCTTTGAGGCCTCCTTCAAAACGAAGTCTGTTTGTTTTCATTCTCAATTAAAATTTCGTAATTTTTCCATGCTGTCAGTGAATATATTTCTGAATGAAATCACACAAACTTTCAAAATAGAATAAGCAGATTAAACTCATAATATTACATAATCAGGCCTACTTTGACACTGTGAAAAATTTTAAATATTACTGATAATTTAATAAAATTCCCTTAAGTAAATTGACCCTGATAGCTTTTCTGTCCTGAAAGTAACAAGAGCAACAATTCTGAATGGGATCACAACCCCTGGAACTGGAACCTGCTGAAGGACTGTTAATATTTACAGTCATACTTCGAAAAGCAATAACTAATTCAATTGTTTCATTAATGACATCTTTAATCTAATTTCCAAGGATGCTTCACCTGTGAACAGCCTCTCTTAAGCCGCATCAGCCCTGCGGATGGCATTTTGAGCATTTAGGTCAAACTGTTGTACACTTAAAAGGCCAAGCACTTAGAGAGACTGAGCAAGTTTGAAAATGTCAGACCTGTTGCTCCAACTCTATTCACAAAATCTAGTTTCCTACAGACAATGCAAAATTCCCTTTTATTGCTAATACAAGCAATAAAACCTTTTACTGCTGTTTTTTCCTTCTTTAAGTACATGCCACAAATAGTAATAACATATTGGCTTGAAAAGACCTCAAGACTCAGCTATGGTGCATGTCTCTTCATTGTTTTACATACAGCCTTATGAGTGGTCATGGTAGAAAGCAGAAACGCTCATTTCTAAAAATGTATCCTATCTGTGCTTGTCCTTAACCTCTTGATGCCATTTTCCCTTCTAAAAGTGCAGTGGCAGTTTGTGTACTGATACTGTCTAAAATCTTCTTTCCAGCAGAGAAAAGATATGGGATTATAAAACAAAACAGCCAATACCACCCTGAGGGCAAATGGCTGTTCTAGATCTTGACTCAGCAGACTTTCATTTCCCCTTACAAACTATAATAAAAATATAGAATGATCCAGCAACTGCATAGCTATATTAAGCTATATTAATGCAAACCTTGCATTTTTCTGTGAAGAAAATCATGATATAAAAATGCAGCTGAAAGATACATTCCCAGTGCTAGAAAATGTGAATTCCATTGAACTAGATATTTCTTATTTTTTTATTTTTTATTTAATTCACAATTCAGATTTGGGCAATCACAGAATGTGCTGTACTGATTAATGCTGATTAATGTGTTGATTTTCAATTACCCTTATTTATCTTTCTGAAAATTCTAAAGAAAAAGCCGAAAGACAACAGTACAAAACCCCCATTTTTCTGATCTTTGGACAGAATGGTTTCCAAACTTGCTAAACCCCAAAAAAGGACTTTCTAAATCTTAACGTTCACAATAGACACCTTTTTGCTTTAGTAAACATGCTTTGAAAAAAAAAAAAGTAGGATAGGATATTAAGTACAACAGTATTTCTAGGACATAGGAAAAGTATTTTCTATTTCCTTTCTGCAGTCAGGATGACTTCAATATTTATCATGCAAGTGACTAAGCAGCATTATTCACGATTTATCTTGCTATGCATCTAAAAAGTGCCATAAACTTATATGCAGTGTAACATATATGCTCTTAACATTCTTATGGCTTAAACTGTATCTCAGGTAGGAAACTGAGATGAAGATGGACTGATAATCAACAAATGTGTGTACCAATATTAAATGAAGATAGAAATGTTATTATTAAATATCACAAGCTAAAAACCTACACTTGGTTAGGAGAAATAGCTACTTGACAAAAGCATAAAAATGTAGTGAAACCTAAATTAAACACTGTGATACTGACAGAGTACTGTTTGCATCAAACAAAACCTTGTCCCTTCTACATGGTAGCAGATGACTATTGCCTGGTGTTCTGCACTCATAACTCATTTTGCAAATGTTGAAAGCTTAGTGGTAAGACTATAAAGATGCTAGATCAAAAGAAGAAAATTATTCATGAACAGAGAATCTCAGGTGGAATGATAGCAGATGTAAAGCTGAGAATTACGTGGCTGCTATTGAGAAAGGATGCATTGAATTCTCCTTGCCAAAGGAAGGTAGCTTTTGCAATGCTTTCTTCCATGGAAGCAATGGCAGAAATGAACCTTGGCATCTTCTGGTGGGCTTTATTTGCAGTGTAAGTGTCAGTGTCTCTACTGTGTTACCACAGTCTCCCTTTACAGTCAATAAAGACAGGCGCTTTCAAGGGGCACTGTTTCTGACCTATTTTAGATGTCTATTTTAGTTTGAGATGAATCACATCACAGAGGTGGGAGGCAGTAAAGACAGAAATGCCTACGCTCTAGATATCTGAAGTTAGGTGCAGTGAATCCTACCCTGGGAGCCTGAACTGAATGTTAAACAAGTTATCAAAACATGACCAGAAGATACTATAATCAATGACAAAAAAACCCACCACTGATTAAGTACACCTGAGGGAAAATTACTATCAGAAATAATTATTCCTATAACTACATGAAACAAAACCAAAACCACACAAACCCTGGAAATGAATTTTCCTACTTTCCTGAAACAAATTATATGAAAAGCAACATCCACAGCAGCAAATTCACTGTCACATCCAGACTTATTAAGCAGACACTTAAGTCTGCTGCTATAATCACATGCAAGATCAACATCCCAGACTAAGATACAAAAGACTACGGAGCACAGCAAAATTAATTGCAAAATTATTCATGTTTTATGAAAGGATATAGTGTGACACAAGTAAGTTAAATCACATCTACAAGGTTAAGTAAAAAAGCAACCTCAGGCAAGGCAGTTCCTAATGCTCTGTACTATATCTGTGCTTATTTCACAATCACTGCAGCATGAATACATTTCTTACGTACATTAAATAGATATGACAGACGTTTATTACAATTCAAAGCTCAGAATTTTGTTTAGAACTTCACAGAATTGAATATATTTCATGCAATTTCATGTAGCAGCTTTAAATTTTGATTAGTGTCAAGTAGTGGTAATGTTAATTAGTATGTTATTAAAATGGTACAGAAAATTTTAAAAAATCTGCAGAGCACTACATATACATATTGAACTTAAAATGTATACAACATATATGCACCTGTGGGAAATCAAATAGTAAAATCACAGTATTTGTCATGTGTAGAAGATTTTCCTAACTAGTCCATGAGAAATAATTTTATTTTGGAAAAAAAAAAAATGTACCAAAAGATGGCAACTACAGGTTTAACCTGCATTATCCATATAAAGATTTAGACCTTAACTGAGTCTGATGTAGGATATATTCCCAGCAAGACCTTATGGGAAAGATAACCATAGAAAAAATTATACATAATCTTCCCTCTTCACCCACTGGCCTCTCTTCTCTAAAGAAAATAAATCTATACATTTGGTGTAGCTCCTCTATAGAAGTTACATTTTACCTAAATATGTCCTGGTTTCTTTCATTTTTAACTAAACTGTGCTAATCCTGACAGCCTCTCTTCACTTAAAAATTCCTTCTTATCCCTGATCATTTTCACTGTCTGTCTCTACATCTCCAGATAGTAGCTTACAATGATGGAATGTATCTTGCTCCTTCTCTGCACAGCCAGATGGGAATCAAAAGGAAACATTTTATCTTACTCCTACTCCTGTCCATTTACCAAGACTCCAAACCTTCCAGTTGGTGCATGGAAAATGGCCCTGAAATTGCAGTTAAGTGTGGCTTCCTAAGATTGAACAACATTGCACCTCAGAATAACCAGGTGGCATATGAACCAATTTAGACCAGCACAAATACAATTCTAACTCAAAGTTTTCTGACACTGGCCAAGAAAGATATTTTATTAAATGGGAGATTCGTTTTCAATATTTGCACAGTCTATTTAACTGAAAAGATTAAGATGACCATGGGCGTGGTTTGACAGACAAGCAAGATAGAACAGTTGGTAAAATAAACTGCAGATGAGTCAACAATTTAAATAAAACTTGTAATTTTTATTTTTAAAAATTTCTAATGACTCATTCACAATTATCTCCCCAAGATTTTCCATTATATACACTTCGCCTCATAATAGCTGAACAGATGAACTTCGTTTATGTGCAAATTAACCAAGATATATTGCTTCATATGTCTTTGAACAGTTCACATATTAAATTAATCAGTGAACTTTTAATTTGCTTTACAAGAACCTTCAAAAATTCTTCCTAATTTCTGAAATTATACTTTTGCAATTAATGCATCTTAAAGGTAATATAGTAAAAAGTTACTAGAGAACAAAATGTTCACATTGGAACACTGAATGCTATTGTTAAATTAAAAATGACTTGTTTGATCAAGTTCCATGGTTAAAAAATATTCCTTTTCATGAGGGCTAAAAATAAGCTTTTATATTATCAGAAACTTAAACCACACACAAATCTCTTTCCTGGATACCCTTTCAAATATCTCTTTTTCAGTTCAGTTGTTCTATCCTTCAGTTTAGACAAAGATCATCCTCCCAAGCAACCCCATCCCAGACATTACTGTGTTTTGCTGTTACTTCCCATTTCTAGAGTTGCTATTAATGAAGCAAGAAAGAGGCAGGCATAATGTGGCAAAGCTAAAACAGAAGAGGTAACAGAGCTGGCATGGAGGCCGTGACATCATGAGAGGGAAACAGAAAGCTATATTTATAGAAGTAAACTAAATGTGCTTGGGAAAGTTCCCAATTGTTGTGGCCAACTGGCACAGTAGAGTACACAAATATGTTAGTCAACACTGAAGTGTCCAAAGAGCCTGCATGCAAACTGCTTATTGGGAATGGTTCCTGCAACAGTCCTATTCCCATACCATAATTAGTAATTGCCTGGAAAAAGTATAAATTACTGGGAATGAAAAGTGTGCCAGAATGTGAGCCAACAGATTACTACTACAGATGATTGTGTTTGACCATCCAGGAATATTTCCCAGTACTATTTGATTTACTTGCATATAAACATGCTAAGCCTTTCCAGAAGGTTTAAAGTTATGGAACACGATAAAAGATTTTATGCATTTTCAGTCTTGCTTTTTAAAATCATTTGGCATTTAGGGAAACTACAGATAGGATATGAATAATCAATATTATCCAACTATTTCTAAAACCTCAATCAACATGAATCATACTGGGTGCAGTGTCATAGTTCCATTTTTGGCTGAAGAATGCAATGTTAAAATTGGGGAGAGAATGCAGATTGGTACTGTAGATAATAGATAGTTTTCATTAATTTCACTCAGTTGTCCTGAGCTGTTGATGTTAAATGTCACTGCCTCTTGTCCTGTTGCTGGTTGCCTGGGAGAAGAGGCCAACCCCACCTGGCTACAACCTCCTTTCAGGGAGTTAGAGAGAGGGATAATGTCACTTCTGAGCCTCCTGTTCTCCAGGCTAAACCACCCCAGCTCCATCAGCCACTCCTCCTAAGTCTTTTGCTTCAGACCCTTCACCAGCTCTGCTATCATTCTTTCAACACACTCAGCGCCTCAATGTCTTTTTTTTAGTAAGGGGCCCAAAACGGAGCACAGAACTCAGGGTGCAGCCTCGCCAGTGCTGGGTACAGAGCGATAATCACTTCCCTAGTCCTGCTGGCCACACTATTGCTGATCCAGGCCAGGATGCCATTGGCCTGCTTGGCCACCTGGACACCGCTGGTTCCTGTTCAGGTGCTGTCACCAGCACTCCCAGATACTTCTCCCCTGGGCCACTTCCCAGCCAATCTGCCCCAAGCCTGCAGCACTCCCTGGGGTTGTTGTGACCCAATGGCAGGACCCCGCACTTGGCTTCGTTGAAACTCATGCAACTGGCCTCGACCCATTGACATAGCCTGTCCATATTTTCCTTTTATTCTGTTCTAAGCATTAAATTTGTGTGGTGAGGCTGTGCTTCTTATCTTATGGAAATAGAAAGCAGTAGTTGCACAGCACTTTTTGGTTGGCTTGTTTTCTCGATTTGTCAGGAGAGATCATCATGGAAAGTTTAATGTATTATAAGACTTATTTCACATTTCCTTTAATGTACCATAATGACCTACTCTATATGATGACACTCTTTGTGACCTGACACCTTTTCTTCTGACAGGATTTTAAAAACATTTTTGATATTCTAATATTGCTCTTTAAATAAGAAGGTACTGAATTGCTTAGAATTTGGCCTTACAATTAACTTAATCTTGCTAACACCTATACAGAAAAATCTATATTTCTCTATATTGCAATTGCATCCCAGTGATTCAGACTCTTTTCTTCTGTGCAACTTGAGATGAGGCTGGTTTTTACTTTTTACTATATATCAGTAATTCAGACTGACATTGGCAAAATGTGGCAAAAACTATTAATTTTACATCCAGCATGATATTACTTGACCAAAGAAATTTTATCATTCTTACTGGGAATTCTTGACAACTGCAAACTTCAGATGGTCTCAAGTGTTGAGAATGGAGACTGTGTGTCAAGACCACCTCTTGATTGTCTGTTAATATTTACAATTATGTGAATTGATCAAAACCACACGAGTAGTCTATAACAGAGGGAGTATGGCATGCTTCAGAGAAGCATTCAACTGCTACAGACAGAATGCAGGATTTTTCCCAATCTGCTCTCTTGCCACACTCCAACACCTGAACAGCTGTAATCAGGGGCACAGCAGAGTTCAAAAGACATCTACTGTCAGGAAGGGTTCCTGATGTAATCACCAAGATACAGATCATATTCCATCTTGCGGACAGAAGTAGTGCATAAAACTGTAGGTGCCTCTACTTGTAAAAACTGAGGTTCTATAAACATGATTTCTTTTTTTCAGTCTGGTTGTTTCACAAATTATTTCACCCTTCAGCAATATGCAGCTATGAGCAGCTGACTCTGGAGAAGCAATTTTTAATTAAAACCTGATTCTCCCCCTTTTAGTTTCAGTTAATGATTGCCAGGAGGTGTTGCTAACCACAGGACCTTTTCAACACATTCTGAGCATACTCTTACCCTATCACCTTCCACAGAAAAAATGGGTGCTCAGCATCTATGGAGGACATAGTTATTTCTCTGGAAGCTGAGAAATAACTATGTGCTAAGTGAAAAGTCTCCACTGGTAAGTCCTTATTTTTTAATTAGTTCTTCATTGAAAGAAATTACTTCCACTAGAGGATACAATTGCCCTAAATCTGGAAGTACTAAGCCTGCCCTTAGTCTGTCAGTTATAAAAGTAAATAACTTTTGACAGTATGTTCATGATTTAACAGTTTTCAGTGCTTTTGAAATCAAGTCTTAAAGCTGTAGTATTTATGGTTTTATGATCATTTACTTCATGATTGGCTAGGGATTTATTACCTAAGTTTTGGCTAGGACTATGTGGTTAAATTCAGAGCACTGAATGTTTTTGCTCATTCATTCCTTTAAGAATGAATGAGCAAAAATATATGAGACTTCCTTTAAGAAAGGAGAGATTAACTATAATGCCCATTAAATGCTGCTGTCAAAACTACACCAGACCTTTTCTATCAGAACAGTTACTTTCAACGTAAACACTTTTGTTCTATAGATTTGGTGGGCTATATAATGAAAGTGTTTTGGTTTAGGCATTGATAAACACATGGTTTATCTTGTTTACTGGCTTGTTTCTTTTATTTGCTTCTGTGGGAATTTGGCGAGCTAGTTTTATAGAAACTACAAACAAAATGTTGCTTTCATTGAAATGTAGTTGGCTCAGGTCTTTTGATGTTTTGTTGTGAAAATGGCAGAACACAGGAGTTGTGTCTAAGGCTATTCAAATATGTTACTATCCACAGAAAATTCTAAAATGGTACAACTCTGTGCAGCCCTTCTTGCTCTACTCACTGTGATACATCAGCCCTGGTAACATACACAGAGAAAAGAAAATACTTTTACTCCTTTCCTCCAGATGATACAGAAAACACCACTGACCTAAACCTTGAAACAAATATACACACTATGAATACTGCAACTTCCAAATGTATCCCCTAGTAACTACAATAAGAAACTATGCTATTTAAAACAAATGTTCTACTGTATGAGTAGGTTTCAAAACTGTTAAGAAGCAAAGGCTGCCTGATGGAACAGTGTTTCTGCTGACATAGAATATTTGCTGCAGAGATACTGCAAAGATGACATAAGGGAAAAAATGGCTTCGATTGGAAGATAAAGAGCTTCTCCCATGAAATTAGGCTACATAAATAAAAGGATGAGGGAATAAGAGTGGACCGCTTACACGACTGCCATAAAAAAAAAAGACTTAATCTACCTTTCAAGTGAGGACTTAACCTTCTTGAATTGGGTTTTCCCTGAAATTCAGCATTAAAACATCTTAACATACATGTAGGTGTTCAAAAGAATGGTCTACCACACTGAATACTAAGAAGATTTATATTTTTCTATTTCAGCTAATAAAAAGCCAGAGCCAGTCTTTTTCTATGCTATCTTATCAGCAGAGGGAGGGTTCTGTGAGCAGTGTGTAAGCACAACAGCGCTATGCAAAGTGAATAAGGTTCACAGCAAAAAAACACAATACTTTTTGACTTCCTACTGGTGAAAGATTTCATAATCGGAAAAGACTTAGAAATATTTAAATATTACACTGTCCACAGTGTCTTGCTCTAGGTTTCTGTCAACTGAAGCATTTTAAAAATCAGCCTTCTATGATGATTATAAAGTACTAAGAAAACAAAGTTTCATCTTCAGAAAGATGTGGACATTTCTTCAGGAAGAAAGACAGGAAAACAAAGTCAAGAACAAGTAAGTAGGAAGATACTTCAAAGGAATTCACCTTATGTGAAAGATGTAGCATTCCCACTAAATTGTGGTCCCTTCTAAAACAAAACCAATTATCCCCATATGACTTGCCATTGCAAATACAAAGAAGACAAATGTGAGTATCAAACTATTCATGCAAAAATAATTTGTGAATCATCCAACCAAAGGTCACATCAAAGCTGCATACTGGCTTTTAAATAGAGGCTTTAGAAAAATGCTTAGGAAAACTGCTATTATGTTTACAAAGAAAAAAAAAAAACCCACCTCTATGGTTCAAGAAATTATTTTAAAATATTTATCAACTTACAGGTAACTGATTTCGGAAAGCACAGGTTCAATTCCACACTAATCTCTGCCCTGTATCATGGTTCTCCACATACAGTAAACAGGCAGAGCATGCTATGTATCTGAGCTTAGAAGGTGTTCCCTCAGTCACTAAGTAGGCTTTTCTTTAAGTATATGCATATCCTATTTAAAACGTAAGGGTCCACTTTCTAATCTCCGTCAAGCAGTTAGTGCACACCTACAAACGCTCAGCAACGCGGGAGAACCTGATGATTTCCCAGAGCTACAGTGATATATGTCACAAATTGAACAAGCACTCAGGCGCTAAATCTTTAGAGAATAGCCAAGTTGACACAAGTGCTTTAGAGACCTATTTTCATTTTAATGGACATGGAAGTGAAGATTTATGTACGCAGCTGGCGTGTGGCCAGCCCCGGGCACGGGCAGCGCTGCTGCTGAGCCGAGCGCTCGCCCGTCGCCTTCCGCCGATCGCCACCTGCCGTCCCTGCCGCTCGCCGCTCCGCCGGGCTGCTTTCCATCCGCAGGAGAAAAGGGGCTCGGCAAGCTGGAGACAGACAACAATCCTGGGGAGATGCAAAGGCTTTCGCTGGAACAAGGACAAGGCTGGAAAAAATTATGTCCGCCAGGGCTTCTTCCCCGGTTGTCATTCCGCAGCACTGGACTTGCTTCTGGGAGAACAAATCCATGAACAGCTGAGAGATGCGTGCTGCTGGACAAGGCAGATTGCCCGACCCATAACTGGTGGTGCAGATCAAAGAAAAAAACCACGAAGGACTTTGGAATATGTCACCCTGACTTGCTGTTATCAGCATGCCAGCTTTACATTAAAAAAATCTCTTAAAAGTATTAACTATTAAATTTTAAACTCAGAGTATTGAATTAAAGTTTTATTTTGGTCAGTGGTCCATTATTGCTTCACTATTACTTTAACTTAGAGGCAATAAATATAAACTGCATATAAAATCAAACTTTTCTGCAAGCCATATCTGCATTTCTTCCTGTCAGAAAGACATGACAAAATTTAGTTAATTCACATTTACAGTCCTTCTACAGCTAATGCACACAGTCATAATTTTAGAAACCCTTTGTGTTATGTGTTCCTTAAAATTAGTGATAAACAGTTCTAATGGAAGCCAAAGGCAATTATGGAGGAAGTAAATCAGGTCCTTTGAAGTGTTATTATGGCTGTTAACAAAATTAAATAGATTTAATACATGCATAAATGTTTCATCTAGAAAAATATGAGACATAATTTTGGATTACTGTTTTCTTAGTAATCCAGATTTTTTAAAGCTCAGCAAAAAGGGCAGGTATTAACTCATGAGAAGTCTATAGAGTTCCAGTCTTGCAAAAATATTTGCACTTAAACAATTTTGCTCAGAATTACTCTGAAGTAAATATTTAGGTAAAGGTTTAAGATGGGCCTTCAAAATCACTGATAGATAGGAATACCAAGTACTTCTTCTACCAAGTACACTTCTCATGGATTTTTTTTCAGTTTGTTTTCAGAGTACTGAACTCATTAAAACAGCAAATACACAGTCTTACTGAACTGAACTTTAAAGCTTATGACTGGGACAAGCATTCACATCCCTTGTGAAAAATTTGTACAGAACTGTGTGTCCTTCTGTTTCATGCAAGAACTCCACAAAAGGCATAATAACGTCTGTTCTCTAGAGGTATTGTTGTGTACATGACATTTGTAACAAGACCGCTATGAAGTGCAATGAGGCTGAAATTTTATCCAAATTACCCCTGTATTAGGAGTATTTTCTAGCTCTTTGCAGGAAAAGTCAGCACTAACGTTTTCTGTTGGATCTATTAATGTGAAATTCATCAATCATAGAGTATCAAAGCATGCAAATTCTGCCATTTGTTACCACATTCTTGACTCACGACATAAAAAATGATGGACTGGTGAGCTGGGAGAACAAGTTTTCTCCTCTGCAAGTGGGTGGCAAAATACAAAGAGAAGCGCATGACAAGGAAAGCTAACTCTGGTGGGAGTCACCTCTTCTCTGAGTCATAGGACCACAGAGAGCACCACCAGCTCAGCACAGGCTGGGGATCTGTCACAGCACCCCACCAGGCCAAACAGAACTGGGAAAACCTGCAGCAACCAAACAGAAACCCCAAACTCCCCACTCAAGAATGATAAAAAATTTGAAGGAATAGGATCTCTGAAACTGGGAGATTTCTGTCAGGTGCAGAGTTTCTCTAGACTTCTATCTGTGTTGAAGCCAGAAATAATTTAAGCATAACACGTGCATAGATGTGTTGTATTCTACACATATGCTTCAAACTCTCAAATACCCATCTGCAAACACAGCCTGCCTGCAGAAGTGGAATCAAGGAAAAGGACTTGTGGGCATGACTGGAAAGCCAATGGATATCAGAAGTGACTGTGATTTTTTTAAAAAATGGGTAAAAATCGCTCTATATCACAGCAACTCATGCAAATGAAGATTATTGACTCAAGATTTTAAAGAAGTAGAAGCAGTAGGCAGCAGCACCGATGGCTGTGCTTGCCAGGGTTGTGACAAATCAACAGAAATTTATCAAAGATAATACACAATACAGCAGGGAAATTGAGCCTTCTTGGCCATACAAAGACTATGACTTAAATTTAAGTGGTTGATGGCTGCATTTTTTTGTTTACCAGATAACAGACAACAACTTAATATTCACCTCAGGAAACCATGATGGAAAGTTTTGCCCAGCATTTGGCAAGGAAACATTTCCTTATAAGCAATTGTAAAATTAAGTGCTTCATGTAGAATGTTTAAACACAGCTCTCCTGTCAGCTTTTATGTTTTAACGACCTCTTTGGGTGAGTATGAATCCTGACATTACATAACACTGGGCCAAATTATTGAAATTATTTTGATACACATAATAAAAAATAACAACTACTTCTGGTAGGAATACACATCCCAGAGTCCTTTACAATTTTGAGTAACTCCACAAAGCCAGGATCATTAAAAAAACTAGAAATTTTTATATTTGAGGAAGGAGAGGAACAAGAAGATTTGGAGATTTTTATGATTTTGTTTTGATGTATTTGCTGTGCACAATAAAATCTAAATATTATCCTGTAATGTAAGTATATATGGAAAGAGAAAACACAACAGAACAGAACTTCAAGCAGTGTTCTAAATACAAAATAATTAAGCATGAGAGAAAAAGCCCTCAGACAAAACAAAGATAAAATTACACCACCTTCCTTATAACTCCAGTAGAGCTGTGGCTCTTAGATGCCAGGCAGATGTATTACTTTGTGTGATTTCAGAAGGAGGCACCCATTACACACGCCAAAAGAGGAAAAGCTGTTCCTAACACTAAGAAACTTTTCACACATCTTAAACATGAACAGACGTTGAGTAGAGGCAATGACTTTCTTAAACTAGACAAAGTGGTATGTATACTCATTTAGAGTACCCTGCCTTTTTCACTGAGATTCACTGTCACACATTACAATTTGTAGGCTTCAGTATTAGCTCAAACTACTAATAAAAATTATTTGCATTGCTGCGCTGAATTCTGATTTCCAGCGGCTGAGATGAACATACATCTTTGTTTCTGTCAAAACATGAGGTGACCCAGACCAAGGGTAGGCATCTCTCAGCTATTAGAGAGGTGACAATATCTGAAGCTGCTGCGAGCATTTGTCTCAGAACATCATCTGATAGAGTTTTGAGCAACATAATAGATAAATGCTTCCCAAAACTGAAAAGCAGCAGCTAAAGAGGGAAAGGCAACAAATGTCAAATCCATTCGAATTCAAAGCCACAGAATTCAGAATATGCACAACCTAGTCCTGTAAGTTTTCACTTATGGCACTTCCTAAGTTTCAAGTAAAAGAATGATAATTTATCCTCATGCAAAGAACATTTAGCATTGCAAGATAAAATAAATTTTAAAAAATTCTGGAAAATAATCAGAGTTTACACAAGTGCTCGTTTCTACTTTTACTTCCAAGTTTTAAAACAAAACAATACCTCTGCAAATAAAGTGCCACCAACAAAAAAACTAATTTCTATTGTAAATGGATAGTCAAACTGTCCTTCAAAATTTGTAGTGTTTTCTGTGGAAGTAGGTATCTGTAAGCATGGTTAAAGGGCAAACCAGACTGTCAGATGTCCAGTCTTCTCTACTTGGCAGCACTTGTATTTTTCTGTCACATTTGGTCAAAAGGTTTCCCTTACCGATCTTTCAGATGAGAGTGTAATATACAGCATGTGCTTATTTTGATCTGCATTCACTGGAGGTAGACACACCAAACTTTAAGGCTTTAATATATGCTATTAGCCTAAATAGACATTAGCAGAGTGCAGATGGAATACACTTACCCGGATAGGAACAAAGGTATCATTGGGATCAGTCATGTTAGCCTACCCTCAGCAAAAGTAAGAGCAAGCCACTTTCTAAAAAGAAAACTGCAGTTTGAAGTGTTTCATGAAGCCATCAGAAATAGTCTGACTCCTTCAAAAGCTTATAGGAAACCTTTCTGGAAATTTTCTTTTTAAAGAGTGATTCACATATCAAAGCATGTGTTTCAGTCTGATTCAGTGCTTACTTTAAACACACACCATTTGACATGAAATAATAGCGACAATCAATGGCTATATAGGAGGGCTGGGACATTTAATGGGAATATAAAAATTATTTTCATGGTTATGAAGTTCACTCTGGTAATACAAAGTATTTCTAAGTATTTGGTAAGTCATTAACTTATATCCATTTTGAACTGTATTTCCACCAATAAAACAGTTATTGCAAAGTGTTATATGTTGGAAAGAGACATAAAAATATAAATCGATTCACTTATTGAATCAACTTTTGAAAATTATTTAGCATATATATCTATACCTATACATAACTGAAAATATGCTTCTGTATTATATATATGTGTGTACATGTTTACATATATATATAAAATGTTAATAAGAGTGCAACAGAATATTTGTCATAGAGCAATCTTTCCTCCTGTTAAGTGAAGACAAAAGAAATCCTGTATTTAGTTTTGAAGCAAGATACGTTTTTGCTCCTATACAAACACTTTGTATCTGATACACTAAATGCTCTAAGTCTGTGTGATGCAGCTGGCTGATGGATGCTGGGACAGCTGTACACTCTTGGTCATGGACATGCAACACCATGCCTGATTTCAACAGCTACTCTATGTCAACAACCCTCTTTTTAGAACTCCAGAAACTACACTGGAGGGTCTGAGAGTGCAGCATACACATGAAAATAAAGTACAGTAAAAAAGGTGTATTTTTACTACTGATATATTTTGATTTTACATAAATAAGTGATACCTTGAGTAAATGGATTAGTTCACATAAATATATTCAATTTATCACTTCATTTCCATTTAATGACATTTTTATGACTTAAATTTGACATTTATGACTTAATGACTCTGGAAAACAGCATGAAACAGAGCCAGTACAGAAAGGTACACACAAATATCAAATATAATGGAAGGTCTAAGAAAACTGCAATTCACCAACATCATAGTAACATCTAATATAGGCGTGACTGCTGTACAACAAATGCACTATAGGCTTAAATTGAGGCTGTAATAGCTCTCTCTACTGCAAAGGACAGTACTATGTCTTTCCTTTAAAAGCCATTGCCTCAGTCTAGTGAACAATTACATGAAATTGTATAGCTAAACTTACAGTCTAAAATAGTTTCTGCAGGAATCATAAACCTCAGGAATTAGCCTCAAATGTAGTTTTGTCACTTTGTCATTCTGTAGTATGTATTATCACCTTACTTAATCTTATTATCTACTTCAGTAAACTCTGAAATTAATTTTATGCTTCCAAATCAGTCTTCATGAATTCATATGATATTACAAAAGGAATATGTTACCTCATTTTTTAATTTTTTTCTTTAATTTCCCCCATTCTCAGCAGAAAAACTATGGAGACTACAACTACTGAAATACCCAATGCTGAAGTTTAACTGCGTTGCTTTCAACAGGATTTTGGCTGTTGTGCCCAGTGGAACACATAGTTCCACAAGATGGTGCTCTTTCTTAAAAAATCCAACCTTATTAAGCCTAAGGAGAAAATGCCAAGAAACTGTAAGAGGTTCAACTTCATTTTACCTATGCAAATATTTTCAATGATACGATGCCAGGACCTGCATAATAAAAAGTTTTGACTGGTAAGCAATGAAGGAAAACACCCGAAAGAGACCAATTTGCTTGGGAACATGTTATTTAAACATTACAGTCGCTAGCCAGTGACCTCCTGCCAGTCCAGCCAAGGTCACATAAAAGTGTCTTGGGCCTTGTTTCCCAAGATGATGTTCATCATGGCAAAGTTCTGGGAAGCCAAGGGAGCATGACAGCAGCTCTGCAGCAGTGGCAGAGGGTGTCAGGGTGCTGGGTGTGTGGAGCTGCAGGTCCCTGCCCTGTGAGGAGACACAGCTCCAGAGCTCTGCTGTGTCCTGGGGAGCTTCACTCCACACCTTTCACGAGCTACAGGGTTGCCTACAGAACTGTGTGATGGAAACATGACTCTTGGTTTCAGAGTGTCAGGCTGGGTGTGGGGAGCCTGCAGTTAACTTCCTATGCTCTCTTTGAACCCATCACTGGGGAGCTGGCTCAGATGGGCTCCAGACAGATTTAGCCTGTAACAGCTGTGATTTGCTCATGTAAAAACTTCACTGGCAGCAATAGGCTTATTCCCAGAGTTCAGGAACTCTACAGGGTAAACAGAATCATCAAACCCAGGTTTTTGATCTCTCTTCATTTTATTTCCTCACTTGGGAAATATAAGATGATTACATGTCAGAGTCCTGCAGGAACAAGGTTAGCACAAGTCCAATAAAATTGTGTGTTACTTATAGGGACTGATAACAAAAACACAAAGTAAAATATTTATGGACCAGTAATGTTCAGCTTTTGATGGAAAGGACTAACTTTAGCGGGAATTGTGCAAACATCTCTGAAACCTGAACCTCTGGTCCAATGAGGGATATGTCATACTATGTTTATTGATCTTAGACCATTTTCATTAACTTAACAACATTTGCAGATGTTGACATTTGTTTTCCTTGAAAGAATATTTCCTCTTGTGACCTGAACTGCCCTTAGTCATATGAAAAATTCTTTTATCAACAAATTAAACTTGAACTGTAATTAGTAACAGACACTGTAGCAATCATATTTTCACAGCATTCATTTCAAAGTCTTCATTGTGCTAAAGTGCTATGAAAAAGCAGTCTAAACAGAAAATAATATAAAAATACTAAAAATAAAATAGTATTTATTTTAATATTATTAAAGTAATAAAATAACTTGAAATTGGAAGCAGGTACTGGGCAGAATTAAAAGGTCAAATACATGGATAAAATACTGCCAAAGGAGTGAGAAGTACTCTAGACAGGTAGTGGGGAAGCTAGAGAGACTGGGAGATAAGTGCAGTTAGAGGAGCAATTTCCATTTAAAAAAACACTCTTGTTCTTCCTCTACCTTCCCCCATGTAATCACCTTTCCTTACTAACACAAGGCACCCAGCTTCTCCCCTTGAGCTGGGAGGAAGGGTTCAACACAGGACCATCTCTTTCTCCTAGGGCTTACAAGCAGTTGCGAGGAGAGAAACTGGGAGTCAGAAGTCCAGAGACCAATGTCTCCCCCTTCTGATGCTGCCAAGAATCACCTCCAATTTTCTTCATAGCATCGCCAGTGCCAAGAGCAGTAGGAATGTGTGCAGCCTGCTGAAAAAAGCAGAGTTGCAACCTCTCTCCCCAGGCACACACTGAGGAAACAGCTCTGTATAACCAGATTTGTACCATTCTCTTTGGCCCTCTCATAAAAAATAAAGTGAAAGAGATTCACTTGCATTCATGAGCTAAGTAGTCAAGAGCAAAAATAAAACAGAGGAAAGCCTCTTTCTACATCTTTTGTATTGTGATGGCTGTAACTTGGAGCAGCTCACAGAAAATACTCAATCTGATCCTTGTATAAGTGGACCCAGCCTAAGGAGAAACACAGATTAAGTTAATTTTGCAGAAAAATGTTCCAGGATGCTCTGTTCGTTGTGCACACTCTTTTTCTTTACCTGTCCCCTCTCCCTGCAAATAAAGTGAAGAGAAATGCCAGCATGTGAAAGGATTGTCACCTTTTGACAGCCTTATAAATGCTCCTTGAACACAAAGCACAACCAGTTCCTCCATGCCCTCAGGAAAGCAGTTTTGCCCCAAGCATGTGCCAGCTCCTCAGAGCTGTGAACTGCATCTGATGCCACTGGGTACTGCTTTTGGCACTTTCACTCTCCCTCCTGCTAGTGAGGGAATTGGCCTTAGGTGGCTCAGCTGCCCTTTTTGAAAGAAATCAGATTTCAGGTAAGCTTACTACGACATCCTTTTCTGATCAATAATGTTCAGGATGACTAACGAGTTGCAGTGACTCAAATTTCAGATAACTTAAGGTCTTTGTTAGTTCAAAGCTGGCTGGTTCAGTGAACAGAATGACCCAATAATTATATGAAATTAGAGCATTGATATGGGCCAGGATGCTAAGGAAGTTTTCTGAGTAGCTGTAAATGTCTCAATAATTATTGCTGCAAGTGGCTGGTTTCCTTTAGCTCTCCATTCTGGAATCAAGGGAGCTCAATTGGCAGGAGACTTTCCAACACTGTACCTACAGCGTGCAAAAATATGGGGAGAGAGAAATAGGACTTCGTATCCTTGCCAGCCCTATCAACGTGATGCTGTGGAAATTATGCAGGTCTCTCTAGCTGCTTGATCATGGGTTCCAGATTTACCAAGTTATAAATCATACAACCCTTTTGTAAACTTCAGTGCTGCAAGCTCAGCAAGACCATGTTATAGGAATCAGGAATTCAAGTCAAGTTGAAGCCTTGTACTGAAGGGCCACCACCACCACATGATCTAAGCTTTTCCCCCATTTGCAACAGAGCTGTGTCCAAGTCCATCTACATATGCTCAGCATCCAAATGCACGCTGAGATTGTAATTTCAATTAATTCTGATTCACAGTAGGTGTAAGCAATAAAATGGGAATTCTTCAATGGATAAATTACTAAATCTTCTAAACAAGAACTCAAAGCTACAGCATGAGGTGGAGAGATTCAGACCTAATATTTGGTCCCCTGTCTTCATGTTACAAATACAATCATAGAATCATGAGGCTTGGAAAAGACCTCCATGATTAACAAGTCCAACCTTGGAATGAGTAACACCATGTCCACTAAATTATATAATGAAGTGCCACATCTCCTGTTTTTGAACACTTCCAGGGATGTTGACTCCACCACCTCTCTGGGCAGCCTGCTCTAATGCTTGATGGCTCTTTCAGTGAAGTTTTCATAATATCCAGACTGAACCTCCCTTGGCACAACTTGACACTGTTTCCTCTTGTCCTGTTGCTGGTTGCCTGGGAGAAGAGGCTAATCCCCATCTGGCTGCAACCTCCTTTCACAGAGTTGTAGAGAGATAAGGTCCATCCTGAGTCTCCTTTTCTCCAGACTGAACAGCCCCAGCTCCCTCAGCCACTCCTCACAGGACTTGTGCTCCTCCACCAGCTCTGTTGTCGTTGTCTGGACATGCTCCAGCACCTGAATGCCATTTTTGTTAATGAGGGGGCACAAAACTGAACACAGGTTTCAAAATGAGGCCTCACTTAGTCCTGCTTCCACACTGTTGCTGATCCAGTCCAGAATGCTGTTGGCCTTCTTGGCCACCTGGACACTGCTGGCTCATGGTCAGCTGCTGATCAAGACCCCCAAGTCCTGCTCACCTGGGCAGCTTCCCAGCCACTCCTCCCCCAGCCTGTGGCACTGCCTGGGGTTGTTGTGGCCCAAGTGGAGGACCCAGCACTTTACCTTATTGAACCTCATACAACTGGCCTTGGCCCATTGACCCAGCCTGTCCAGATCCCTTTGCAGAGCCTTCCTGCCCTCCCACAGGTCAACACTCCTGCCCAAGCTACTGTCATCTGCAAATTTACTAAGGGTGCACTCCATTCCCTCACCGCAGTCATTGATAAATATATTAAACAAGATTGGCCCTGGTACTGAACCCTGGGGAATGCGACTTGTGCTATTTATATAGCAGCACAGTGGAGTTGAGATGTTTTGCACTACTGAAATGCAAAGATTAATCCAAGAAATAATAATTAGCTGTCACTTCCTGCCTTAATCTATGACAGTTATATAGTTAAATTTTCCTAGTATGCTGTTAACCAGTCTTCTCCTAAGATTATGATTGCCGATGTCTGAGAAATACGTTTATTGATAAGCAAAAACTTGAAGGATGAATGCTATTTTATATGCAGCTTTGGGGGTAATTTTTCATTTTAAATTAAAAATATTAGAAATAAGGAAGCTTTAAACAAGCACACAGGACTTTTTTTGCTTCTTTAATAAACTTAGGCAACCATATTCTATGAAATTAAGTTAAATACATTTCTTTTGAAATATACTATCAATAAAAATATCAGTAGTGGAAATCGCTTTATCTCAAATAGATGCTAAGTTTTAAATGTAATTTCTTTTAGCAGGGATCACAGAACCTCCCAATGTGATTATAATTTTAATTTTCTGCTATTAACATAGTTTTGCTCAGCCAGAGTAACCCTCTGGCAATGTTTTCAGTCAGTTTTTCTGCAACTTTGCTGCAGATGTGCAGCAGAAGTTGTTTTTATGAAGCAAATAGGGATTTATGGCAATCTTTTAAAGGAAATCACTGAAAAGGTTTTGAGAGAAACTCTTGTCTCATTTATTTAGTTTTAGTGCAATGCTACTGTCTGTACCCTGATTATGCTATGCTTTAGGCATATATAAGCACAATATGTATAATCATTTAGACAGGATAGAGAGGGAAACAGAATAAATATCAACCAGATATGCTCCCCCATCCTTGTTTTCTGGCTTTTCCACATGTAGGCACAGCAAGAGGAGAAAGAAAAATCCCAGCTCCTAATGTTCAGAGATTTGTCAATGGCAGTTTGCTGCGGCTCACACGCAGAGTGAAGCAGCAGAGGAGACAACTGCAGAGCGCAAGTCAGGAGTGTGAAGCCTCAGAGAGCAAAGCCACAGGGACAGAACAATCTCTTAAGCAGCTGGGGAGAAGAGGCAACCAATTAAAAAAGGAAAAAAGAGGAGCAGGAAGCTCCATGCTAGCAAAAACCATTATGTTTTGTCTCCTAT
This sequence comes from Grantiella picta, assembly GCA_013397955.1. NCBI lineage: Eukaryota > Metazoa > Chordata > Aves > Passeriformes > Meliphagidae > Grantiella > Grantiella picta. The sequence goes on along the minus strand of VZRM01008906.1, from coordinate 731,918 downwards.
TTTTGATGAACATTGGAAATTGAACATGTGGGGTTTTTTTGATTGCAGAAATATGGAATAGTCTGAAGATATACCACAAAATACAAACATCTTTTTACCAGCAAACTATACTCTTGAGATCAAATTTAGGCCCATGTTTAAAACTAAGGTTCTAATATTATATATTGTTTTCTGCAGGCTTGAAAAACAAGCAAGCAAGCAAGCAAAAAAAGGAAGAGATTTTTCTACTGCTGAAAGCAAAACTTCAATGAACCATTCTCCTTCATTCATACATCTTCTCACTTTCATTCCTCTCAGTCTGGAATTGTATTTTACAAGGATCAAGTAATCAGCTAATTGGAAAGACTACTCCTCTAGAGCTGGTAGAGTGTGTGTGGATTGCTGTATGTCACGATGCACAGGAAAATTGCAACCCTTAAACATCACTTGGGATGCAGGTTTGAATATGATGCAATGAGAAGTTACACTGGTCCTCATCATGATGGCTGGTTAGATGATCAGTGTGATACAGAGCTCAATCTTTTCAAGTCTTATACTACTTGTATAAATTTTATCCTGTGAGATGTTGTGAACTGCTCTTAGAGACAAAGGCCAGAGAGGACAAGGGTAGTCCTGTAATTACCATACACAGGGAAAATGACAATACATCTCCTGTGACTTTGGTGTGGCCCTTGCTCTGGAAGAGATAGTGAAAAGACACGGCTTATGTCTCCACAAAGTCCTAGCTATGTTTAGTCAACAGTTCCTAATGCTACTTTCCCAGTCTCTGCCTAATTGTGGACTTTCATTTGATGATCGGATGGAAAAGTTTATCCAGATTCAGGGTCCAAACAGCTATTATTAGTAGTAAAAATTATTGCAACAGGGTGACTAATAACACAATAAACAATTATTCACTCACTATATCTCTACTGCTGTTTTTTAAATCTGTGAAAAGAGTTTTTTTCAGTATTTATTTAGCATCATGGGGGGTTCTAATTATTTTATTAATAACTCTTGGTTGTTGCTTTTTCTGGAAATGTGTGAGTATTCTCATCTGACATCCCTTGTCTCTTAACTGGACTCATTTACATCTTTATATAACATAAAGCAATTTCTGATGTCCTAATTCACAATTATAATTACAAAATTCATTTTGCATAACTAATAAAATTCCTCTTATCACTGAACATTCCTGTTAGTAAACTCATCTATTAAAAGCAAGAATGACCTAGGAAATTTATATCTATTCTCCAGAAAAAAATCAGGGAGAAGTAATTTCAGCACTACTTCCAGATGTTAAAAGCCACATATTCAAAGTGGACATATTATGCAAAGATTTCAGTGCACTTGTTATGAGTTGCTAGCAGCATGTAGCATTTTCTTTTACAGGATTTTTGGATACCCACCAGCAGTAATCACAACGGATCCCTTTAGAAAGTTGTGTGTTTTCATTTTAGTCCTATTGTACTATAGAATTGCAACAACATTGTATAAAACTGTGACATTTACATGGTAGATACTTCATTTAGTAAAGGAAACATTACGGGAATAATATCTAAAATGAGATACTGGGAAAGCACTGTATTATGTATTTCTCAAAATGTGGACTAGAAATGAGGGTGTTCTCACACGGTGGTTAATGTATGACCAAAAGGGGAAAGATTAGAGGATTCCCAAAGGACCTCCATTAGAGTCAGGTATTGACTTCAAAGCATAGCTCTTTAAACTTAGCCAGAGAGGCAGGCAAAGACATCTCAGATTCTCTTTTGTATCACAGTCAAGATCCCTACAGATGAAGCGCCTCAGAGCCCTGCCCTGCTTCTGTCTTCTCTACGATTTCCTCCTGTTCATCATCTCTTCTCTAGCACTGTGATTTTTTTGGTTTTATTTTTTAATGAAGAAGCACTTTTGTGCCAAAAGCTTGTGAAATAATATCTTTGTGATCTCAAGTCTGGAGAACTTTGAGAATATACATGAAATCTAAATAAGCGTCTGGTTAATTTTGGTTGAGAGAAAAAAAAGGCTAAATCTCAAGATTTTGGATATGTGATACACATTTGCTTTGCTCTTGATCTGGCACAGTAATGTATACATGTGAGACTAGAATTACTATGCAAGGACATCTCTCTGTTTAGAAATTAAAATCCAGATTAATTTATTGTAAAATTTGACAAATTAATTCCAAGCCTCTAATACAACACAGTACCTAAGAGGAGTTCTATGGGCAGATCTCCATAGCTGATATTCCTGATCTTTCTAGTCTTACGTGTTAACCATGTCCTGATTATGTTATTTTGGAGCATGGGGCATCTCTCCTTCCTCCCTTATTCTAAATGATTTATCTGCTAAATCTGAAAGTTAATCAGAGAATGGATTATTGGTTTAGTTTTGCCTTTTCAGATCACATGAGGACACCAGATTTAATATAGGCAAAGAGAGCCTTGGCATACAGAGAACAGTACTCTTACTTTACAGGCCCTTCTAACTGGTGCAAAATCACATCACTTGTCTATTCAGGCAGTCAATTCATTCAGCAGAACACCAGCCTGCAGAGAGCTTTCCAAATTTAGCTGAGAAATAGCAAGGAAAAAATATGCTGAAAATGGGATGCACATAATAAAATAGCAATCAAAAATGCATCACATGGGGATTCACCTTACAATGTTTACCACTTCTAGCACAGAAGGGGAAAGGCAACAGAAGTAGCAGGGATGGTAGCAAGAAGACCATATAAAAGACCTTCCTCTCTCCGAGTTTTTATTTAACCTACATTTTTTAAGATGCTTTAGTATGTGTTGCTGCTTATTGATAACCACAGCATGATTCCACCCTGACACCCCACTTTATAGAGCTACTGAATACCAACAAAATAGTTGTTTCACTTGGTGGGAGAGTTTTCAGAACAGCTAATACTTGACCTTTAATTTAAAGAGCACTTTTTGCCACAGATCAAATATTTTCGATTTTCAGTACCAGCAACCTGGCCTGAATGCATTTCATGAGACTAAATCACATTTTATCAGATCTATCACATACCCAGTGAATTCAGGAATGATTAAAAGCCTGATAGTCATAAACGTTTCAGGAACCTGACTGATTTTCCTGTGATACAAACAACAGTTCCTTTATTATCTACAAATATATTTATTATTAATAGTGATTAATTTCAGTTGTTTCACATGGTGTTAACTAAACCTGCACCATGTATCTTTAGATTCTTATGCAAAATTTTGATATTCTGTGAACTACTTTTAATTCAAAGCGAGTCACTCTTAAATTTAAGTTTCTGCTATATTAATCCTATTAAATCTCTATAACAATACATTTAAATGAAGGTTGACATGTATAGTTGTGTGGGTTTGACCTATACCACTCTGATTTTTACAATTATGAATTTCATAAAGCAAAATAAATCCTCTTACAGGTTTTTTTTGCTTCCTTATGCAAAAATTGTCTAATTTGTCTGATCAGGGACTTCTTCGCCCTGTTGTTTCCCAATATCCAGCTACCTCATATGACTCAACATAACACCTTTGGAGAGCAACAGTGACTAACTCTCTGGTTTAATGACTAGACATAAAAAAAGGGTCAGGAGCTTTTGTAAGTAACTTGGAGGCATCTGGTCACTGGGGTGGAATCCAAAACACCATACTAAGGCACCAAAGGCTCCCCAGAGTGCACAGGAAATTAGGTATCTCAGAATAGCATCCCTAAATACAGACCTGCTGACTGGGAAGTTGTAAGATCTGTAAAATGACTCTCTCCTTCCTAGTATTAATAACATGAGTGCAAGGCAAACCTTAAGTGCCCCTTATTATAATGCTACCACGGAAAGGATTAAATCTAGGAAGAAAATAATTGGGGATTATTCATAGTCCCTAACTGTAACATTTATCCAGCTAGTTTTCCTAGAGCTTCCTCTATGGTTCTTCCTCTGCAGACTGACCTCAATACCATGTAATTTAAATTAATTATGTGCTTAAAGGAGGTGGTCTAAAGTTGTAGGAGAGAGAAGCCTACAGAAAGTTTTGATGAAACTGGCAACTCTGTTGCAGGCAATCATTTATTAGGTCAGCAGAAGGAGAAAACAACTCCACCTTAGTGCTTCAGAGTAGGCTGCTTCATTTCCTATGGTCTATCATAAACATTCTCTGTATGGAAAAGACCATCACTGCTAATGCACTTTGAGACATCAGCAGTGCACATTCATGAATTTTATTAAGAAAGATTTGGTCTAACATTTTGAGCTGTTCAAGCTTCTCTGGAGGCTGCCTGTTTTTTCTGGGATATGGCAAGAGAAAGCAGACAAAATGGTGTTTTGTAAAATCCTTCTAAACTGCTCTAAGAATATTCAAACCCCTGCATGTACCTTCAAGCGTGACAAGAGGTTTTGAAGCAGCTCTAAACAACCATCAGGGAAATTTTTTATATAACTTGGAATTGGTTTTGATTCTCTGACAGTTGTCTGTTTCATGGTGGTATACTGTGATGCATTCCAAGGACTCAGCACTTCCTAGTCCATATTTTCCATTATCAGAAAGCAGATCCCTGAAGAATGTTTAGAGGTATCTGAGGTATATGGAACAGTACACTATAATAATACTCAGAGATTGTCTCCTGCAGGCTCAAGAGCAATACATTCCTACAAAATGGATCATAGGGATGTTCACCAGTAGACCTGGATCTCCTGGAAAAACTTTAACATGAACAGGTAGCTTACAGAGATTGGAAGCAGGGAAAGGTAGCCTGGGAGGAATACAGATAAATCATCTACATAGCCAGGGAGCTGCTTAGGAAAGCTAAAGCACCAGCAGAAGAAAATCTGGCCAAGGACATCAAGAGTAATAAAAAAGGATTCTTCAGGTACATCATAAGTAAAAGGTTATATCCTGTTGAACAATTCCAGAGGAGGCCACTAAGTCAACCACAGAGCTAGAATGGCTCTCTTATGAGGACGACTGAGAGAGATGGGACTGTTCAGCCTTGGGAAGAGAAGGCTCTGGGGAGGTCTTATAACAGCCTTCCAGTACCTAATGAGACCTAGAAAAGAGCTGGAGTGGGTCTTTTCACAAGGGTATGTAATGACAGGACAAGGCGGAATGGCCTTTAGCTGGAGGAGGGTAAGTATAGATTAGGTATTAGGAAGAAATTCTTTACTATGAGGGTGGTGAGACACTGAACAGGTTGCCCAGAGCAGTTGTGGACTCCCCATTCCTGGAAGTGTTCAAGACCAGGCTGGATGGGGCTTGGAGTAACCTCAAGTTCAGTGGAAGGTTCCCTGCCCATGTTAAAGGTGTGGGTTGGAGCTAGATGATCTTTAAGGTCCCTTCCAACCCAGTATGAGGTAAAGTCAAGTCTTGTGGTAAAACCCCATAGAAGGTGTGAATCAGAGCTCCCAATTCAAGAAGACCGCCTTAAATGCCTATTCTGTGTGAGAGCTCCTGCCAGGTCTCTTGCTGATGCTAGGACTTGCAAAACAACACAAGGGTGCAGGAACAAGGCAAAATGAACCTTACTACACAAGCCCAGTGAGAATCTGGGGCAGTTGGTTGGAGGAAGATTAGTTCAGTGCTTTTCTGTGTGATTCCAGTGACCTAAGCACCAAGTGCTGGAACTGTCAAGCTGCCCCTTCCCAGCTGGCTGGTCTCACCAGACTTTCGCTGCATTCCAGCTCACTTGTTCTGCCTGAGAGGTTCTTGCACTCGTGGCTGCAGAGTAACACAGCTTCCACAGGCAGGATGCTGAGGGGTGCCACTGACAGCTGCTGGCAGACTGGTGGCTAGGTCATTCATTTAGGGTAACAAAGTTATGGATCCAAGCTGAGAAAAACTAGTACCTCAAATCTCCCATTCTAACTTTTAGACTACTAAACAAGAGCCCATGGTCTCAGAAGATAATTGAGTCCTGAATAATTCTGAGAAGCACTGAGTCACAAGTGTGCACAGAAGTATCTGAGGTGTTAACATTTCCTACCAGCTGCCTTCAGACTTCCAGGCTAGCATGCAGATGTACTGAATCCCTTTACAGAGCAAGATAATTTGTGAAACTAATCTTGAGACTTTGGCTCATGGTTGAAGCATTTTGGACTGCCCACCTGAAGATACATACCAATATGTATCTGTGGTTCATATTGAAAACTGGGACAATTTAACTAAAAGAGTGCATTGGATTATATCTAGAATGGAACAGCAGACCAATCATAAGGTATATGTGAGGAACCTTAAGCAGAAACCTTGGTGATGTTGGCCCTTCTCAAACTTTTTCTGTTGATTCTAGATCACAGTGGCAACTTTAGCTCAAACTGCAGCACATGGAGCAAGCATGGAGAGGAAGAAACACAACAAATTGGGAGAAGCTAACAGGACTGACACTGTTCAAGAAAACAGTAGTAGTATTCCATAATGGAAACCAATGTTTATTTAGAAAAGCATATGCCTAAAACTACTTTTAAGCTGTTTATTTTTGTTTTGTTTAATTTTTCCTGGTGGTGGGCCTGAACTTGCTTCCACCATCAATAAATCAGACTAATGTGCTAGTGAAAAAATCAGTTATGAATTATCAGCAAAATCTTTAAAGTTCAGCTTTATCCATGCCCTTACCAGTTCAAAACCACAGTGGATGATTTCATATATCTATATATCTACATATATATATATAATACACTTTATGAATAGACATTGCTAAGCTTTTTTCACTAGAGGGCACTTTGCCTATTCTTGTATATTTCAGGAAATTAATGCACTGTAACCTGTACGGAGTTTTCTGCAGTATTTGAATTGCAGAAGCTTTTAATATATTGGTTGGTTTTTGTTTTTTTTTTCAATAAGTACACAAATATGAGTACCAATTTCAGGTAATACCTCTCTGACATAACCTTGAAGATCCTAAATTGTAGGGTGAAAAATTGGATGAAGCCCAGTTTAAATCTTTTCAATGGCTTTCAAGGTACTGAAGCCATTGAAACTGAAAAACAGCTTTAACTATTTCTGTACTTACACTGCTGTGCTATGCTGTGCTATCCTAGTATATACTGGTTAAAAATAAAATACACATGATAGCTTCTAAAATATTTTGTAATGGAAAATTTAAATCATTATTGAATATAACCTAAAAACGCTTAGCTTATATTTTGCAGAGTACAGTGGCCATCAGGCTCAGATCATCTGACTCTTGTCATTCTGTTGAGAGAAGACCAACACTGACACACACATAAAAGATATTTTACCATCTCCTGCCATGAGGTACGTATGTTGCTTTCTATAAAGAAGGGTTCAAACAATGAGCAAGTCATAGTAGTTCCATTACTACATTTTATATGATCCTTTTTTCTGCACCAGATATAAACAAAGCAAGTATTTAGGTCAGAGTTATTAAAACTATGTATATATACACACACATTTATTGAGTCAGAATTATTTTAAGACAGTCTGTTCTCTGTGTGATACTTCATACAGTAAGTGCTCTTCTTGAGAAATCTGGGGTCTGTGCGTTGACCAATATTCCCTGTTTTTCAGCCTCAGGGGCCTGAATACATATATATGGAGTAGTAGACAGAGAAGCCCGTTACAACAGACGCTACACCACATTCTCCTCTTGGCCTGGTGGGTTCCACACTTTAAATCACTAAAATGATACTGCTTTTCTCAGAGTTCATATGAGATAAAACTAAAGATTCTTTATTGCCTCATTTCCATCCTACTAGTCCATTCCCTCCTTTCCCCTGCTGTTTTTCAGACATCTGAGGATAAGTATATATACCTGAGGAGCTAATGATGGAATCCTACTCCAAAGAAAAGACTTCTTGCAAAAGGGAAGACTTTCAGAGTTATGCGGTCTTCCACTGAAAGCCATTGTTGCCTGGCATACATGCCCTACGGCAAGGTTTTGACCTACTTGAGAACAGGCATTATGCCATCCAAACAGATGGGCAAAAGCGTAGACAGTCAGGAGACCATGTTTGTACATCAAGCATGGATGACGAGGGCATGATTCTCAGCTGAGAACATTTAAATAATTGTTCTTTCAGAGCTTATGCTCCTGTCACACAAAGTAATGTGTCACCATTAATCAAGCTTGGAGTTTAGTGCCCTTTAGGAAAGGTATTCCAATGTAAGGTGTATATTATCACCTAGACAGGATTTTGGGGCTGATAGGTCTGAAGCACAATTCCAAAAATATTTGACTTCTAGTCCCACCTCTGCTACTAACTTCAGAAATGACCTTGAGCAAATTCAGCTGCACTCTTTGTTTTGCCAACACCAAGTTACATACTATAAGAGCAACATTAAGTGAGCAAATTAATGTGTGCAAAGAAACTAGAACAGAAATGAGTACATATCCCTATAGCTGTTTTATCAGGGGATCCCCTCACATGAAATTTTGGCACAACAGGTACAATTCTCCATTTGCTGACATGACAAAATTCTCATGGTTAGACTCATATTGTTGGCTTCAATATCATGTGGATTTTATTTTTTGAAGATTAAGCCAGTTAATTTGTAAGCAGAAGTGGACAGAATTGCAAATGCTTCCACTTTGTCGTTTGCAATTCCACACGCTTCACTGATTTTCAACATGATCAGTATGTGAAATAAAGATGAGCGTGTATAACAAATGATTCCAGACTAATGCCAACATTAATAATAGTCACTATTTATGTATTAGTTTGTGCTAAAACTGTTTCAGATGAGCAAATAGAAAAGACATATGTTATGTACACATTTTTGCAAACTAGACACATATTAAGCAGGATATAAAAAAAATAGGTACTATACAGAAACAACTAGATGTATTAAAATTGCTCATCGCAAATGTCAACTTTTAGAAACAATGTCTGGGTTGTTATTAGGATATAAAGTCCAAATTTATTTAAAACTGCTTGTAGACAAGCAATTCATAAGTCAAGACTATCTACAAAGTAAGACCTAAGCCTGTATTTCAAAAAAGTGTCTAATGATACGGGACTGAGAACCTTTTCCTATGTGACTTTCATTACGGTAGTTTATTAGCAATGTCTCAAGGTTAAATCTACTCAGTTCATGAGTCCTAGTAGCTTGAATGGGATTATTTACACAGTAGGCACTGTGCACTGTATGGCAGAGTTATCCAGGTATTTTAGCACACTTACACACTATCAATTTTTTAAAGGACTACTCGTATTCTATAATCTTTTTTCCTGCCAGTTAAATGCTGAAGGAAATGATATTATCCAAATCTGCTGCAAGTTGTTCTGAAATACGTTTAAACTGTACTGGGGTAAAGTCAATTCCCAAAAGCATTGTCAGAAAAACTACAATATCTTAAATTAGTTACCATAATAATTACCTATTCAAATAAACTGTCCATCAGCAGTTGGATTTCCAGAAAATATAGTCTTAATTTTACAGTAAGTGCTATAGGATATTTTAAAAGAAATGTCTCATAAACTCTAAGACCACTTCTAAGAAACCAACTTATTTGCCAACTGACAGCACTGTAGCATTTTCCTCATTTAGTCAAGCTTAACTCATTTCAAGGAAAGGAGTCATCCTTCAAATGTATGACATGTATTTATTATCCAATTCACAAAGGTCCCAGTGCAACAAAGCAGCAATGAGCCTTTATGATGATTAAAATGTCAAAAGAAAATTTAATCAGTCATACTGTGAATTTCCCCCAAATAATAACCACCACTGTCGTATTCTTATATTTCACAGTGGATGACAGAGCAGGTCCAATATGGAGAGCATGCCATGATCTTTTCTGACTAATATATAATCAGAAGTCATTCTCAGGGTGTCATTAAAAGCTAGGTACACAGGGAGAAGCAGAGCTGCAACAATTGGAGCTCTCAGATCACTCAGCTGTAGCACAAATAGGAATGTAGCCCTGCAAACAATGCAAGCCATTAGAGGCAGCAAACTATTCCTATCCCACATCATCTTCAGCAGTGGATGACATCTTTCTCACAGCATTGCTCTAAGCACATTTTCTGTTGAATGAGTTGTTCTTTTTGTGTCTCCCTCCCTGAGGCACAAAATGCCCCTCTGTATTTTCCTTTAGGTCTGTGCTTCTTGCTGTTTGGATCTGTGTCTTACAGGCACAGCCTTATCTTTATACCTATGTGAAATTCAGTAGTATGAATTCAAACATAACTGAATTCTCCTGAGACAATCAGGTATAAAATATGATTTTTGATTTAGGAAGTAATGCAGTAAAAATGTGAGTCCTTTGCAAGAAGAAAAGCAAGAGCCAAGAGCATGTAAAGGAGGTACTCAAAATTTCCTTGAGTTGGGCACATTTAATCTTTTGATTATTGTTTCTAACATTGAAATATTGCCTTATTATGTACTTAAGTATTGCAATTACTTTAATAATGACAGGCGGCTTCAAGCTGTTCCTAAACTTCATAAATAATATTAAATTGTTTTTAATAAATTATGTGCCTCTGTGAATACTGTATAAATTTCCCTTATAACTATATATTTATAAACATGTAAACATATTCAGATTCAGAAAGATCATACATGAGTAGGAATATTTTTCATTTCTGTTCAAAGACAAATATATACCCAACTCCCATTGGGAAGTGGGATAAATGGAAAAATAGAAATTACTGAGACTGTTCTTCATGCATAACATATAAAGTATTTACATTCCTTTCTAAATATATATTAAAATTAATTTATTTTACTTTTAAGAGAAATGTCAGTCAAATCACTGGCTTGAAGCAAGCTTGTCACTTTTATCAGGCATTGTTAGCACCTTCAAAGGGACTATGGCTTTGGCTCATCATGTTTGAGAAAAAAAAATCTCTCTGAGAAATGAAATAACACTGTAATAATAAAGCCATAATTACATTTTAACAATTCAGAATCACAGCTGAAGAACATTAAATCAACCTTCCATGTGAACTGAAGAAGACATGAAGTTCCAGTACACCTCAAAAAACTGCAAAGAGCTCCTCCCCTACCATCTTCTCTGGGGCTAATATGACACACTGCCTTAGAGATTTTCTAAAACTGCCAACACGTGGCTGCTGCTGACAGGAGCTGACATCCCATACTCACTGCTGGAATTATTATAGTCTATGCTTAGAAGATCTCCCACAATGAATATCTCACACTGCCCTCTTGCATTCACTTCACAAGTGTACTGTTTCACTGTGTTTCACCGAGAAAGCACAGTGCTCCTAATATATGGAATATTTTATTCCAAACAGTTTAATAACTTACGTGTTTCCACTCCCAATGCTGCACATGACTTAGCTGAGATGCCATGGTGCACGAAATTGGCCTGCTATGATTACAGGAAAGTATGATGAATTATAGAAGGATTCCAAAATATGGAGAGCCTAAGCAAACCTCAAGATCTTCATAACTTAAAGTTTCCTGTGTGCGAACTTAAACTTGGCTGTTAATTTTAGATTTTCATACAAATAGATTCACTATCTTAATCTTCTTATCTACTGTATATTGCAAATAAACAATCCTATTACTTTTTGGTGCTCTTGGTTTTTCTTCTTAATTATTTTCAGATGAAAACATGGTTGCAAAAACTACTTTCCTTTTAGTGAGATGATAACTACTGGTGTTCAACGTGTAAATAAAACCAACTTTGACTTTTTGTTAATATACGAAATGGTGTCTTCACCAAAGATTCTGTAAAATGAACAGCTATTTCTCCTCTAATGTATCTAAAGAACATGACCTAAGAAATACTAATTAGTTTTAAAAGTTCTTTTTGGAATTAAACTATTGCACTACAAAAGAACAAGGTTCAAAGTTCAAAAGATGGTCTGCAGGCTCACTTTCTGTGTGGAGTTTATGGGCTAACAGCTGGTGATCCTTAAACATTTTCTCCAGTATCAACACTGGATTTCTCTAAGCAGTGAAAAAGTTAGTTACATACAGTGAAGATTTTACAAAATTAAGTTTTAAAAATAAAGGATAGGAGACAGAGCCTACTAACACATCTGGTATTTTTCTGTTTGGATACTACCAACATGAGAAAAATGTTCACTTTTCATTTGATTTCTGCTGTTCTATAAGTCCTGAAACATTGGTTGCATCACCTATCCTGGAAATCTGGAAATATTCAAGGTCAGATTTGCTGGGGCTCTGAACAACCTGATCTAGTTGAAGATATCCCTGCTCACAAGGAGTTGGACTAGGTGATCTTTAAAAGTCTCTTCCAACCCAAACTGTTTTACAATTCTATGATTATTGAGAGTTTTAGACATACCAGAATAATTTAGCTGTATTGTTATAGCCAAATATGGCACTGTACAGCATTCAAATAATCACAGAATCATAGAATAACAGAATCAGCAAGGCAGAGATATCTTTCCTGTTGCTCAAGGAGTGCCCCTGCAAATTGACCTTAAAAGGTTATAGTGATGAGAGTCTTACTCTCTGAACAACCTGTTCCAGTGTCTTACCACCCTCACCATAAAAGAATTCTTTAATCTATTCAATCTAAATCTACCCTCTTTCTATTTGACACCACTGTCCCTTGTCCTGTCACTAAAAAGTCTCCACCTTTCTTATAATCCCTATTTAAATACTGAAAGGCTGCAATAGGATCTCCCTGGAGCCCTTCAGGGCTCAACAACCCCAGTTCACTCAGCAATCTATGAGGCTTTTCAGTGTTCAGGCCCTCTTCAGTCCTTATACATGTCATGTATCTCTCTCTTTGGGCTTTTTGGATACTACTGGAGAGAGGAACATCAAAATCCATGCTTCAGCTTCTTCTTTATGACTTACTCTCGTCAACTATTAATACCAGTGAATTGCTATGGGTTTTTAAGATGTATTATCACCCACAGGTTGTTTGGTTTTGTAATTAACATTGCTCACCTTTGACTGATAAGAGGAAATGAGAAATCATACATAAACCTGAAAGAAGTTCAACATTTTTGTGTGCTCCTTTCACAGAGACAGATAACTCATCTGTTATTTGCAGATGACTTAATTCTTTGATGGAGTTGCCTGGGAGTGACACAACCAGAGCAACTTTCCACATTCCTATCCACTTCATATTTTATCCGGAAAATAATTTCTCCATTACATTCTCTCTCCCACACACCTCCTTTCATTTGTCCCCATCCTATTTACCTTTCCCTTCTGCTGATACAAAAGCATTTGGCTGTAAAGGGGCCTCCCAAAATTGTAACGTGCAATTCTGTATTGAAGCCATACCCTATCTCCATAAAAATAACAATAATAATAATAAAACACGAGGGGGGAATTAATCTGCAACAGAATGTCAGATGATTAAATCAGTGGTGCAAGGATAATTGGGAAAAATGGGAGAATTTGACAAGGCAGAAATTACTACTATCCCTTTGGACATGGGTTCACATAAGGGACTAGACTGATGAGCCCAGAGCAGCTCATCAGCTTCTTGTGTTAGTATCACAGTGAAAAATCCATTGCTTCTCCTTGCCTGCAGACTGTTTTTTTTGCATACTCTCCTCTAGTCGGCTGGTCGGAGATACCTCCTAATCCTTTTCCAGACTCGTTTTAGAGTGAACTTAATCCAGTAGTTATACTCTGTGCATTTCTGAGGGAAACTTCAGGAAGCAGTAGCAGCAGAAACACCAGTAGAATTTAAAATAACCTTAGCTGTTCCTTTAACTTGCAGCAGATTTAGCTGGCAACTCATGAACTTCATGTAGTTTCAGAGTGCTGTGATTATTTAGGAGAGATTCTTTCAATATATCTCCACTAATCCTTTTCCTTCAGAAAATGCCCAAGTTAATATTTTCGTGTGTTTCAAAATACAGCTATGACTTCTAGGAAGTTTAGTTTACCTTCTAGGAAGATAGTCTAACTACCACTCACAATGCACAAAGTGAGCACAGATGACTGCAAGAGAGGATTTTTCTATACGGTCACAATGCACATTATTACGGGAGAATATTTAGGGCCAAAGAGTTAGTAAGTAAGAATGGTGTTTGCAGAACAATAGGATGAAGTATAACCTCACACTTCATAGCTGCAAAAAGTATGTTCTACATGTGCAGAGAATAGTGTTACACACACAAGGTGCAGAAGAAAAGCACTTATTTACAGGAGAGGCTACTTTGAAGTTGAGAACCCAGCTGTTGCACTTAAATGGAAAAAACTAATTTCAGTGGAGAAAAATACAAACAGCTTGTTTGAAGGAATAAGGTAAAATAAATTGAGAATGTATGCAATGTGCCATTCTGCAGATACAAGAACAGAGGCAGTACTGCTCCAGAAGATTAAAAATGTTAGTTTTTTTCCATTCTTCATAGAGGTAAGGTTTTTTTTAAATAAGAGTTTCTGAGGACTATTCTTTTGTCCAAAAACGTTGGTTTGTGAAAACAAAACCACTTTAAATGAATGTGGATTATCTTACTTCACTTGAACTTTGAGCAGAAATGTCACGCAAGAACTTACTGTTGAAATGGTCCATTAACATTTTCCAAACTAAACATTTTGGATTTATGCAATAAAAATTAAAATATATATTAAATTAGAATGTGTGATAAATTAAAATACAAATTGAACTTTTTAACTGACCAAGACTGAAGTACTTCTGTAAGTGTAAGATTTTCAAAGAAGGTTAAGATTTTGGTCCCTATTTATTTCACAAGGATCACAAACCTTTCTGTCTATCAGGGATGTTTTACTTCCTGCATAAGCCTACTCTTCAGGATTTCCCTTTCAAAATACAAGTTTACTAAACAGAAAAGTAAAGGTGTGTTTAACAGAATTATAAATTTCTATTCTGATCTCAGGAAATGTAGAGAAGAGCCTTTCTTTTTAATATAGCTTAACTTCCTTAAACCAATCCCAGAGATCTTTTTGGAAGCAGTACAATGTGAAAGTCTAAGGACAAATAATCTGCTTGGAATCACTTAAGTATTCCCTGCCTATTATAAAACTGTGTAGATGCATGAGTTACACACATCCATACATATAGCAGTGAGTGAAAATTAATTTTTTCCAGACAACTCTGACTAAATTTGACCTTGGTATTTTAATTGTTAATAAGAGGAAGAAACTTAATGAAGACTTTAGAAGTTGCAAGGCTAAACCAGATGTGTTGCATTATATGTCAACACAGAAAGAATATTTATCTTTGTGCAGTATGGCAAATCTAAAGCTGGTATTCTTACTCTTGTGCTTCTTAAAACACAAATTCAAGTAAGTTTTTAGGCTTGTGGGGGAACACATGTGGTTTAATAGTTTTGTATTTTTGTAGGTATTACTAAGTTAGCACTTGCTATTCATGCATCCTTACTCTGACTACAAATACTGTATTTGATAATATATACAATTGAGGCAATGAACAAGTAGTTAATTGCTAGTGGATTTTCAGGCATGCTACAGTTGGCATATCTCCTATTAACTCATTGCTTGCATTTAATCATTGCTTCTTAATTACAGACACAAAAGGGGAGGAAGAGAGCACAAAATTTTCTGACAGTCTTTTTTACTGAATGCTTAAATCATATATTTTAAGATAAAGTCATCCTTGTTTTCACCCATGTCTTTCACATGGTCTTCACAGCTTCCACAGATACACTGTTTTCTCAGATTATCTTTATGAAAAGGGCAGAAAGATTAAATATGAGTGTAGTTAAAAGTAACAATACATGCCAAAGTTTGCAGGCATTCCCAGTGTGCAGCCTCATGCCAGTGCAATGACAGCCTCTTGGAGCTGCTGTTAGTTTGGAAGTTCCAAATTCATTCGCTCTGATCACACTCCAGGCTCCACCAACAGACCTGAGCTATGGGCCAAACATAAATCCCCACTTCATCACCCCTGTAAACCTATCATTGACTGGACTTTGTAAGAGTGAATTTGAATTACTTGAACTTTTCTTGAATCAGGGGTATGAAAGCAAGGCCTGAGTTTTTGTGTACATCTACAAATAACAGTTCATGTCTATCAGGTTACCAGGTAGAGAGTATCTTGTTTTCCTAGTAGGTATTCATGAATTTGGTATGTATGTATTTACACATATATATATACACACATATATCCACATATATATATTTGTATTTGTAATTTATTTTTAATGCTTTACTTCTTTAGGTGTTTTGAATAAAATCCTGTCTCTCGCTTATTGGATCTGAATTTTGTTGTGTTTTGGAAACAGATGGCCTTCATGCAGAGGATCATAAATTCAGTTTCAGTAGAAGCTGCTTAACAGCACTTTCATCAAAATTACTTCTAAAAACTCTATAAATGTGTATTATTATCTCTAACTATATCATAAATTATGTGATGTCTTTCTCTGCCCTAAAAACCCCCGATTTTTTTTATTTACCTGAATGATACATTTCAGATGGTCAAATCCCAGCCATGAAGAGACCATGTAATATTTAGATATCCAGTCAAAGAAAGAAACACCACCTCTCTTTTTCTAAAATACATTATGTCAGAAAGGACTAACATGTATATAAATTTCTACTTTAAAACTATGCTTAAAAGCCTTTCAGTGCACAGAAGACGTTTCATGTTGTTAAACTTATGGATGAATTGGACTGATTGTAAAATTTTATTCTTCTAGAGTGGCAATTTCTTCTATGGCTAATCAACAACTGCAGTTAAGTCTAGACTAACCCATTTTTTTTCAAATCCAGAAAATTTCATTTGATGGAAGCCGAGAATCTTGAATAAGGTTGGCAGAACTCCTGAGATGTTGTATTAAACCTTCTTTACAGGGACTATTCAGTGCCACTGCTTCTGAACCAACAAAGATATTGTTCAAAAATCAGAGTTCCAATTTCTTTCTAAATAACTGTCTGCAAAATTATGTTTCCCTCCCTCAGGATCAGGAACATGCTATGATTATAACTTCATCATTTGTAAGATTCCACTTTGGTAGTTTTTGTGCAGAGGCATATTTGTTTACAACAGAGTAAAGACTTTGCACTTTGACAAAATTCAGTAACATGAATTATTCCAATAAATGCCAGATAGTTCAGATGCAAGAGTGTGTTTGTTTTTATCTGAAGTGTATGCATTTGCTATAATCTCCTGGACATCACTCTTTTAAGGAAGAAATCACTACATTTGGAAATATAGAGTAAAAATCTCTATTTTCAGAATTTGAACTGCAGCATATTATTTGTTTCTTCATAATTTAAAGAACGCACTGGAGAAAACGTGAGAGAAAAATATTGCTCCCCATTATCATCTTCCAAACTGGAGGAAATCTGTAGTAAGAAACTGAGAAAGCATTGCTTGCAGGTTTAAGCAGAAAAATATTAACGTCCTAAGTAATTCTCTCTGTGTATTCATATTAACTGTGATTTTAAAAGAAAAAGGGCATTAACGCATTAGAAGGAGTTATGACAGAGCTTACAGAATTCATGCTCAGGTGCAAAGATAAGTGATTATGAATATGGAAAATCTGAGGCACAGCAAAAGAACTCTATCAACGGTATAAAAGGAGAAATAAAATGCAACCTCCAGCTGCACTAGGTTTGCTGGATATGTGTCAAAGAGAATGGTGAAGTTAGAAATATTCTTTCTGGTTTCCCTTAGAAGCTAGAAACAGCTTGAAAAATCAACTTCTTATGAAATAGCTGAAATTAATACTCTTCACATCATCTCTAAGGCTATTTAATACATTAACACTTAGGATTTGGTTGATATTTGAATCTTAAAATAATTAATGTTTTTATTTTTTATCTAGAAAATGGGCCCAGCATAGAGCAAGGAGAAATTTCAGAAGTCTTTCTTATTTAATATATAATAACACGTTTAAGGGGACACAAGTTTTCCACATGATTGTTGCAGTCTTTATGCTACCAAGAATGATTTCTGATGTGGTAATAATTTTAACACTTCTATAAAAGAGAAAAAATACATGCAAGTAAGTATCAAAATCAATCACCTTTGTGTCACAGTAAACATGTAAACACCACCTGCTACACAAGGCACAGATACTTTTTTTAAATGGTTTCTGTTGTGTGTATAATTCACATAACTCTTACAGCTGATTCAAGTTATTTCAAACCAGTTGTGACTTTATAAAATAGACTGTGTTTACTTAGGGAGGGCACATTCCAGATCCCAGTACATATTTAGAGAGATTCACAGAGATTATGGATGGCAATGAAAATGGGTATGGTTCTGATGGAAATATTCATTTCTGACACACATATGTCAAATACATAAATATTTCCTTCATTTGGCAGAACCCACAAACAAAAACCCACCAAAACCATTACAACCTTTGGGGCAAAAAGCTTTGTTCTTTGCAAGAACACATCTATGGTGGAACATAACAGTTCTCACATGCCCTTTGCCCTGAAAAGTTATACCAGTTAAAAGTGGTAAGTTTCTCAATTTCCCACATATCACAGTAAAAATGAAAAACCTTTCAAATTAAAAGGCCTAAATACATTAATAGTAGCTTTGTGGAATAAATGCTAAATAATGGTTACACTACCATAATGCAGATTTCTATATGAAAGCTTAATGCAGCCATTTTTGGGGTATAATCACAACCATTAGACTTCATAAAACACCATCTTCTCTTTGCACACCTTTGATAAAGCCAAAAGTTTAGAATAAAATGACAGTAGCAATTTCAATGAAGGCACAGCACGACCAGATTTATGACTGCTTTTTCTTTTCTATAACTACAGTCACTTCTTTTCTTACTTAGATACAGTACTTTTATTCTGCTTTGTCTCCTCTGTCTGGGCTTCAGACTTTCAACAGAAAAAAAGGGGCAGTATAACAATGAGACAAAAGATTTTATTTTGTCTTTTGATTGCTTTTTAACACTGTTTCAACAGTGCAACATGCTCACTGCAACATCCACAGAACTGAGTATTCTGGTTTTTATCCAAATTATCTCTTTAATTGTCTGGAATGTTGTTGTTCCAATACCATCCCCTAGGACCAGAGAAGACAAATGCTGACCAAGCTCTGTGCAGCTTTTTTTCCCCCCATCTCACTACACTCTTAATACTCCCAGAATTACTAGGAGGTGCAAGAGACCTTATTTCATTAATTACTTTTTCCCTGCTAAGAACAGCTGTTAATTCATTTGATGTTTTACAATGTCAGGCGTTCCACATTCAGGGCGGGATGGGGAGGTGAGACGAGCTTAAAGAAAAAAGTTCATTCTTACTCCATTGTCCAACATATCATTTTACAGCTCCAACCCATTTACATCATATGCTATGGTACTATGGTCTACTAAAAACTTGTCTTTCTCATTTCTCATTCAAATTGAAGCATGCATATGTTTTCTCACATTAGCAAGAGACAGTATGTTGAGAGACTTAGTACTTGCCCTGTTTAATCTCTTTAATTACCCCCAAGTCTTGCCAAAAGTAAACAACACAGATTTGAAAGGCAACAATTTTGGTAATTTAATACTGCAGTAAAACTGTGTAGAAAATACAGACATAGGAAATAAGGAGGGAAAGGTAGGTAAAACATCAATTTTGACATCATATTAGTTTTGTCCTTTGTACAAATTATTTTATAAAAATGTAATTTTTATAATAAATTTTTATTAAATAAATTAAAAAATTTAGAAAGCAATTCCCTTGAATATGCAGTGGGAAAACTGATAAACTGTGTCCCACTACTGTGCATTATGTTGACACCATGGATCACATTGAGAATTGCAGTATTTTACTGTCTTTGTGTCAATACAGTACTCTATCCTTTAAAAAAAAAGAGGAGCCTAAACCATGCTGTGAAATAAATTGAATTCTCAATAACATAAACGGTACTTGGAGGGTTTGAGAGCTCAACAGGATGAGGAAATGCCTTATAGCCATCTTGTTTTATTTTTCTGCCTTGAAAGCCTGTAATGGAAAATTATCCACCCATTAGAATGAACTTGCTGGTTCGCATGCCCATTAGTACTTTTCCCCTCAGCTTGTGGCTGTGCTAGTTTTTTCCTCTGATCCTTGGCTTAATTTTAAATGATGAGCCAACAGTCCATATGTGTATGGCTATGGGAAGGTCAGTCAGAAGGGGGAGATGACATTCACCTCTATGAGGAGATCTGTGGCTGGACACTGTTCATCTCACTGGTTTTAGGTGCACTGTAACAAAAACATTATCTGCCTCAAAGCTGTTCCCTCCTCTAGTTGCTCAGACAACTAGGATTGAAGAAGGGATAAAGGACTGCTCCACCTCAAGCAATGTGTCTATTCCAAAGTTCACCAAGCCAGACACTGGATTTCCAAACCATGCTCTGGTGGAGGTTGTGCCTCCTACCCCCAGCGCAGTGCTCTCACTTGTGTTCACTGAGTGCTGCAATTTGGTGTCCTGGTGCAGGCACTAGAATAACCCTTTCTCCAAAGGACAATGACATCAAGGGCAGCAGCTTGCAGTTCAGTTCCTTTGCCTGGAATCACAGTGCATGAACTCTCCACCAGCTGGGATTGTTCCAGCTTGCATAGGGTGAGCAAGCTGAAATCTGCTCTCAGCTCCTGAAGCCTTAAGTCCTTTTTCTTCACCTTCACACAGAAGAACATACTATAATGAAAACCCATGGTCTTAAAGTATGTAAATTAGGAAAACTTTAAAATATTTTAAAATTTCCATGCTTTCACCATGAAAAGTCTATTAAGAGTCTTACTTTCTCAATTAATTTTTGAATTTTAGACTGTAACTTAAGTGCCGTAAAGTTGTTACTGGCTTTCCTTCCACTTTAATTTATGTAAATTGTTCCTCATTTTCTCATTTCAGAAATCAACGGAACTCAACTATTCCCCTATTTTCTATCTGGATTAACGGGATGATAACTAAGACGTCATTGAAAAGAAAGAATGATCCTTTAAATGCAACAGTTGCCCCAGATCTCATGTCTCTGATACAATGCAAAATATTGCAGCCTAGACCTCAGACCTTGTAAAACCACAGGAAGCATTATGCAAATATTTGGGGATGGACTTCCTTACACATCTTCTAAACTAACTAAAATATTTTTTAAATGAAAACACCAGTGTGCACTAACTTCTGCCTCTCAAATATGTGTACAGTGCTGATGTCACCTTTCTAACAGAGCAGAATAAAAAATGCAGTGTAGCAGGAGTTGCTACTAGTAAAAAATACATTTGCCCTTCAGTGTAAATAAAGGTTTATGTACTTCTACAGGTCAGGATTCCACATTCAGATACAACATGCATTCAAAGCATTATACATGGTTCATCTACTAGAATTCCTGAAAAGAGCTGCCATAGAGAGGAATTCACTACTTAGAGCAGGCTGTAAAACTTCTGATTAAGCCAAATTGCTCCTAATTAAGGTTAATTAGCAGCCTAGGCCTCATTTTACACTTTCTTTCCTGCTGAAACAATCCTCGCTTTCCCTAAACTGAAACAGCTTTCTCTGACACTGGTGTGAAGGGAGCTCCAGGTGTACTTGTCCAGAGGGATAAGCGCCAATCAGAGAGGACAAGCCAGTCCATTTGGTTTAAGACCACGTGAGAAGGTTTAAAATGAACTACTCTAAAATACCAACTACAGTTAGCTCCCCGATTTGATATCTTAACTCCAGAAGCATTAATTAGCATTATCACACATTTGCATTCTAATGAGGTATGGTGAGTATATATTTTTTCAAAATGGCAATGTAAAAAAATTTAAGTGAAGTGGAAATCATGGGTAAGATTTTTTTTTCTTGTAAATATGCTCATTAAATAAAGGACAGAAATAGTAATGCTTAAAAAACCCTGCCTATTTCTAATCAGCATTAGACCCAAATAAAAGCAGGCACTTGATGAAAATGGCCTTACATTAGATTTTTATGTTATTAGCATGAACTCTGTTTTTCAGTTTAGCCATTTACACATGCATTTTTAATACTAAACATGCGTATTGGGACAACTACTGTCTTATTACAATGTTTATACTTGAAAATCGATCTCTAAAAATTACAAGGTAAGATTTCATATACCACAGGGATGGATAACTGGGAAGTAGAGATGCTAAAAAATTTAGCAGGGGAAAAAGGAAGAAAAAATTCTCTAAGCACATGGCAACAAAAATTTGTCTGAATAGCAAAATTTCCAAAGCTATTTTAATG
Organism: Grantiella picta; assembly: GCA_013397955.1. Taxonomy (NCBI): domain Eukaryota; kingdom Metazoa; phylum Chordata; class Aves; order Passeriformes; family Meliphagidae; genus Grantiella; species Grantiella picta. Next base: position 709,910 of record VZRM01008906.1, on the reverse strand, counting down.
TTTTTACACTGGGCAGACAAGGAATGTTCCTAAAACAAAACACAAGGGAACGCCATTTGTAATACTGATTTGATATGACATATACATATACACAGGAAATCACAAAAGAAACTACAGAAGAAAATACTGGGTTCGTAACTAATTTGATAATCCTTGAAGCTCAGCCATTATGGTACAATTCTATAGCATCTTCTTCAAAGGCCAAAAGAAACATGGCTGCAGTTCTAGCTCATGTAAATATGCATGATTTAGAAAGGTCCTAAATATTAATGAGAAAATAAGCAAATGAAGTGTACTACACATACTGAGGTTTTCTACCACCATCAAAAAAACCTCAAACAACAAAACACCACCGTATTACCTTTATACTGTACATACTTATCACTCCATAATTATTAAAAAAACATATTTCCATACATAACCAGGGCATACGTATTTTTATATGTTCTAAATACCAGTGTCACACGCAAAAACTACTGAAATTTTACAGTAATTACGCATATCTACTCACTCTTTTTTTAAATTTTGCTAAACACTAAGTAAGTTTGTTTTACAACATTTTAGTAAATGTTGTGAAGAGCAAAAAATTTTCTTTAAGAGAATTAATCTTCCTCCAGAATTCTGCAATGAAAAACTATTCATTTGGTGTTACATAAAAAGCATAAAAAAGTTTCTTCTCTTACTCATCCAACTCTTTCTCCCAGTATATTATGACATGCAATATTGATAGGACAAATGTTTCACACCCCCCCAATGAAGATATGCAATAGCAACCACTTTCTGTTAAGAGACAGATATATCAGGTATATCACATGCATGAGGCTTCTCTGAGGCCTTCCATGTAGGTCTTGTGATTAATACTACACTAATTTATCAATATGGCCTTCAGAGGTTGCTTGTGTGTATAAACCAAGATTCTATGGCTATGAAAGGCAGCACTATCACATGCTCCCTTCTGATCTCTATGAAGCAAGTAGGTGGGAAACTGATAAAAAACCTCATATAATACTGAAAAGATGGAAACAATGAAAGATATACAAAAGCAAAAAGTAGAATTTTTAAATAATACCACAGTCTTAAAATAAGCACCAGTGTATATTAAAGTAGATTATGACTGACTGATTATGATTATGCATTGTGGTAATGCATAGATTGTTGAACAATACTGTTTAAAATGCTGTTAAAGGCGCATGCAAACCAATAGTTAATTTTCTTGTGAAAGAAAAGGGAATAGAGGTAGGCTACCAAAATAAATTCACATTTCTTTTCATTAAAATATGACATGGTAGATGACTCCATATAGTACAATCCAGTAAAGCAGCAAATAAAATTACAATTTCTTTACAAGTGCATTTTTTCAGTTGCATTTCAAGAAATACAAGCTATGAATATCTTATGCTGAAACTGAACTCAGAACATACTGAAGTTATACAAACACAGTGAAAGCATCACAGTGTCCTAGGTGTTACATTATGCCTAAATTACTCGCAGTGACACAATTGCAGGTATATTTTCCTGAACTCAGATAGTACAAAAGTATAGAGTGATCCATCCTGAAATAATGTCTTTAATGAAGCACTGATTTCCAAGAATACAGCACTATAAAATCCCTAATCATATGCAATTCTTAGTAATGTCTCCCAATAATTTAGCTATGTATTTATTAGATACATTATTAGATACAATCAACTGTCACATAATGTTTATTTTGAAGGGAAGAAAGCCCATAGTTTTCATGGTAGCCTAAATATTACATGTCTATAAACACCACTGGAAGCAGAACTTTAAACAGAAATTCATCTCAGTCTGGAAACAAAACCATTACCTGTAATGAAATCCTACCCTTGAGCATACTGTCTTGGCAAGCTCTTGATTAAGAGAAATCAATGCTGTTTTGACACAGCCACAGATTTCACCCAGACTATTAGGAAGAAAAATTGGTCTTTAGAAGGAACCTCTCCACCTACACTACAAGAATTGTGTCCTTCCACTCCATGGTGGTAGATCTGAAGGAAAGTGGCAGTTCACTGCCAACAGGTCCTGCTTAATCATTTGTGATGGAAACCCAGTAATCCTGCTCTGGGTATCCCTAGGCAGTGACTCACAGCATCGCAGGGACAGCTGCTGACAACAAAACATTGAAAAGAGATGTATCTAAATCATAGTACATTGGTACCCTACAGCTGAATTGTGCCATAGTGGCACAGTCACTCATTCCAGGTCTTTCACACAATCCACAGAAGTGTTTGACTAGTACACTGGCTGGATTTAGCGTACTCATGGCAAGCTCTACAACCCTGGCTTCAGGAGCTATCAATACTTCCAACAGATTGAACTGTTGAAGAAGAAGATGTTCTTCTTTCAGTGAAGGAACTTCTAAGCTATGATCAGGACAGGTTGGAGAAAAAGAAAAGTAGTTCCTGGTAACTGCCACAGAAGGACCCAGCACCTTTCTGAAAGGATCAACCTGAGCACCCTTGCAGCAGAGAGACTGGACAGGTTTTCCTGCCTGCAGCTCCTGGCGTGGCCTAACTACACATGACCAAGATCTCAGTTTGATGGAAATCCGCCTGGGAAATGATGAAACCAGGCTTTTCCAATAAAGGACTGTCCCTTCAACCAGGAGGAATTTCCATCAAGTGCTGAATGTTACTTTCCTCAAAAGAAATAATAAATAAATCATCCAACAGAGGACAAACCCTGCATAGGAGCGGACAGGTGAGGTCACAATCACAAGGCAACTTGAAAAGAGAGGTGAAAAATGGAGTAGCACAGAAGTCTTCACTTACAGGAACAATCATTTTAAGTGACTCGGTGTTTCATATGCATCTATCCCATTCTAGCCTATTTACTTTTAATTCATATTATATTAAAGAAGTTGTGAATAATCTAATATTTGTTTATATTGTACAGCATTTGAAATCAGAGGCATTAACACAGTGCTTACCTTAGGAAGAAATTTCAAACTAAAGGTTACATTTGAAAAAATTGCCTTTCATTGAGAAGATCTCTTTTGAAAGCAACAGTTAGTGAATGGATGTAGATTTTCAGTTATTCTATGTGTCTTTGGAGAAGTTAACCTCTCAATTTCTTCTGCTTTAACAATCAGGTTAACTAAATGATTGTCGCTGCAAAATCAATCTTTATTAGTCTTCACTCACAACATGGTTTGGACATATAAAGCATTTTTAATTTTATGTATTTCAAATGAAGCCTGGCAGCACTGGATACACAGGGATGTAAAGCTTTTTCCTTTTTTTT
>VZRM01008906.1:557551-706634 GCA_013397955.1 Grantiella picta | reverse complement strand
TTTTTTTTTGCTTTTTTAAAAATGATTCTATAACAAATAATTTGTCAAATCATGTATTTTAAAAACAGTATCCAACCATATGTAAGTATTAATAAGCTGTATGTTCTTCTAGTTATGAATACATTTTATATTGAGGAGGCAAAATGAATTAAAAATAGGCATTTCAAAGTTTATTTTTCTTAAAAAAAAAGATTAAAAAAAGAGCAAGCCAGGTTTGCCTAGGCACACACCACTATTTCAGTCATGCAATTTTAAATACTGAAGGAAAGTATGCACACCACAACAGACTGTTTACAGCAACAGTCTGCATTCTGTTCAGCTAAGCAGGACTCTGGGGGAATTGTTATGTCAAACTGACCCCTGTTGACCACCAGCTCAGTAAGTTATACCCTCCAGATCATAAATTCTTGAAAAATACTTTATCTATACAAGCATGCTTTTCAGTCGTGGCAGAACATGACAGAAGTTACATTGAGTAAGCCTCTCATTTTAATGGCATCATTAATGGTATTTTATGTATCTACTAAAAGACAATGAGGGATAGAAAGAGAGAGGGTCTGTCCTCTTAATTGTCTGATGGTAAATATTATAGCCTTGAGACACTGCACAGAATATCTGTTACAAATGTTCCTTCAGTTTAATGATCAATTGATTCTCTATTTAAGACCATTTACAAAAGTAAATTCACAGATCTTTAGAAATATAACAAAATCACAGTCAGTATATTTTGGTGTTTTTCTACAAGGAAGGACTATAACTAAAGTGGAATAGGTTAAGGAAACTATGACTACTGTTACATCTCTAAGCTGTTAGAAAAATTATTTCAGCCCTACACCATCTTGCTTCAGATGGATACAGAATTACATTTCTTCTTGATTTTCCTTTAAAACAAAATATCAACAAGATTTGGTATGCAAGTGTCACTATATGGCTTTTAGTACGTGTTCATTGTTATTAAAAGATATTGCTGCACTGAAGAACTGTAAAGAATTTACTGTCTTGCTGTCAAACTACATGAACTGTTTTTCTTACAAAGGACAGTATCAATTTAAAATTTTCCAATAAGAAAAGAAAGCTATATATCTCATGAGACACATAAACATGTGTTTCTGCCAGCTGTTCTTTTGCTAATGATTCTTTTTTTTCTTCCTCCTCCTATGCTGAAGACCCAATACACATGGAGGGTTTTATTTGATTATTCTTGGTTTTTTGCCCTTCTAATATAAAGTCCTTTCTTTTTCAGTGGGTATAAACATCTATGCTGAGATATTTGAGCACACTATGCCTGTCCAATTTTCATTACTGACATGTTTGGACAAGTAAAACTGGAGGCAATCTATTCTGTTTTGATGTAAAAAACCCAAAGAAATCTGAAAAAAATTACAAAATGCAGATGAGGGACAATTCACATACTCTAATTATTTACACTCTAATTAAACTTGAAGTTAGAGATTTTTGCCTTGTTCTTATGATTTTTTTTTAATTTGTTTGCAAGCAAAACACATAAATCTGATCATTGCCTGTTTTAAGATACCATTCTGTAAGAGCTCCTTAGAATGTATCTGAACGTTCTTTCCCCTGGACAATGGAACATTGATGAGGAAGTTCCCAGAACACTCACACAATCCCAGAATAAGCTGAGCTGGAAGAACCCACAAGGATCATCAAATCCAGCTCCTGGCCCTGCACAGCACCAATTCCAAGTCACACCATGTGCCTGAGAGCGTTGAAAAAGTTCCTGAACTCTGTCAGGCTGGTGCTGTGATCACTTCCCTGGGCAGCCTGTGCCAGTGCCCAGCCACCCCCTAGGGGAAGAACCTTTTCTTGATATCCAACCAAAAACTCCCCTGACACAACTTCCAGCCATTCCCTTGGGTCCTGTCACTGTCATCAGAGAGAAGAGACCAGTGTCTGCACCTCCTCTTCCCCTCATGAGGAAGTTATAACTGCAATGAGGTCTGTCCTCAGTCTCCTTCAGGCTGAACAGACCTTCTCATAAGGCTTGCCCACCTTGAGGATTCTTGGATGAATTCCATCAGACCCTAGACATTTTTGGAGATCCAGCTTAAGCAGCAGATCCCACACAATTTCAGGGTCTACTGGTAGTTTATCATTATCATAGTCATGGTCCTCCAGTTCAGGACACTGAGACCCATCTTGAAGACAGTGGCAAAGAATGCATTTAATACCTCTCCCTTGCCCATGTCCCTGTTTTTGAGATGACTATCCTCATCCTGTAATGTGACAGCGTTATTCTCACACTGTCTATTGCCATTAATATATTTGAAAAAACCTCTTTTTATTGCCCCCCCACAGTTCTGGCCACTTTCAACTCCAACTGAACTTTGACCACAAGAATTTTCTCCCTACAGTGGCAAGCAGCATCTCTGTAGTCTTACCATATCACTTGCGGGTTTTTTTTGTGTTTGGCCCATTTTCCTTTATTCAAAGGAACAGCAGCAGGACTAAGAAGATTGGTGAATATATCCATTTTTATATTTGATATGCAATGAGGATGGAAAGAAAACAAGTCTAGAGCATTTTCATCGCAGCCTCAGGTCTGCATTGTGAGCAACACTAGCTCTCACTGGGGTTAGCTAGTACCTGTATTGGCCCCAGAAATACAAGGCAATCTCACTGTATGTTACTATTACTGTTTCTGAGAGGCCTGAGGGAGGTGAAAGCCAAGGTCATTGCATGTTCCTCAGTTTGTGCTGCTCCAGTGCTCACAATGGCTTTCGGCACATCTAAGGTACAGCAGGAAATACTGGGCTCCTCTAGGTAGCAGGGCTGTCCAGAGCTGAAGTACAAGAATTTGCATGTCTCCATTTTCCCTGCTCCTGATGCACTTCCCTATATTAGTACCAAAGTTGCTAAGGCAAAAAGAATATTCCACTGAGCCCTCTCTGTGGTTAAAAGCTTTTTACAAGTCTAAAGGACAGAGTAAAGATAAGTGTGGCACTAAAAATAACAGAAAGATAATGAGGTCTTAATTCAAATCTTTGGCCAAAAGGTAGAAATGCTAATTACAGTGTTCTCCAATACACTGTAATCTGTGTTCATTCAATCTGGCTGTTCTTGCCAGGACATCTCAGAAATGTGACAGGTTGTTCAAAAGAGATCTTGGATCAGACCCTAAAGCAGATCATTAAACATGCAATACAACTGAACTTTGTATCAAATATGACATCTAAATCTCAGTAAATTTCATCACTACCTGGACTAGAAGTTGGAACTGTTTGGCTTTGAAAAGCTGCCTGCTCTGTAACTCAGAATACAGAAGTGTTTACAGAAACAGAACACCCAGCAGCCTCTAATGTCTATTTCTCTTTCTTGCTCTGCTTAATCATTTATTTCTCACAACCATAAAATAGCACTGTAAACTGGCTTATGAATGGAAATTGTCCTTCATTCTGTAGAAATGCACATTTATATTTGTAACCAGAAAAAAAAAACACCCCAACTTATGGATTGTACTCACACTGTATTTTTCCTTCACTTTAAACTCTTATTGAAGGATATATCAGATATAATCATACATTTCCATCAGAGTGGAGAAATAGGAATTTTCTTCTACGTTTGCTTTAAGCTCTTTGTCAAGAAAGAAACTATTATGTTCAAATTCCCCTTCCTGTTCTGAGTGTCCATGAGAAGGCATCAACAAAAAAAGACTGGAAGGGAGCCTACACCATTGGGTTGAAAATGATTATGCTATCAAAGTAGAAAAAAAAAGTTGTGTTCCAGAATTCAGGAGAAACACTTCTTCCTGAAACTCTCTAAGCATTTCTTGTATACACAGCAACAGTTTTTTAGTTAAGCCTTCCCACCCACACTCATTCTTGTGATTATTAGTGAGAAGTGTCGTAAACACATAGTGTCTTAAACCCACCAGTAAATCAAGTTGCAGCCTGGTAATACCAGATGCTGAGATGCAGATTGAATGCAACAGAAAACAAACCCTTAAACTGGGATACAGCAACATAGCAGAGACTTCTTAACTAGGAGAAAATAAAACAAAACAACCAACCCCCACTATTATTTCTCCCGTGTATCTCTGAAGGGAGTTGCTTGATCTGTAATGCATTTATCTTCCATAAGGAATGATAATTCTTGACTTCTTTCTCTCTTAAACTACAGTATTAGAAAGATGGCTATCCGAATTACTAAATAAAGTTCTATGGGGGAGTCAGTGGAAGCTGATCTTTAAGCATACCGTGATACAAAATTCTATTTACTTGTGGCATTCTACATCTTTGAGTTTCATCTGAAATGATTTCTCAATTCTGAAAGGAATTCTCCACAAATTTCTGTGATTTTACTATTTCCCTTCAAATCTACTAATTAAATTATATTTTATTGCTGTAAAAATAAAAACTTATGCAAGAGTTGACGTGGGAACATGTGGACTACTGTTGTAATCAATATTGTCTTCTGCCAATCAACACTGGCAAGTTAAATTTCTCTTGCTATCTTGACCCACTGTCCCACCTTAACAACACATCTTTGTTGTAGAAATCATCTCCATGTTCATTGCAAGGCATTAGTAGATGTCAGTAGTATCTCTAAATTTGACAGCAAACACTAATGTATTTTTTAAAAATTTCACAGTGCACAATGAACTAACATTATTAAGGATGAGTTTTGAAATACTTTAAAAATATTTTATTTTTATATTTCTGATTGAAAATTTGTAATTTTACTGTATGTCATATTATGAACTGGATTCCCTACTGCCAGTTTCTTTGTGAGCAAACTCCAGCAACTGTGCAAACATCAGCCACAAGGTACAGGCACGATGCCAAATAGAAAGCTACCAGATAGGTGAAAATACTATGTCTTCACTGAAATTGTTACTTCCCAGCAAATTTTAAGGTACACATATGAACAGTACCATCTCAGTTATTTAGAGTTCAAAGTGATTAGACTTGAGAAGAGGAGGCTCTGGGGGGCTTTTACTGAAGGAGAGTGTGAACAGGAGATGGAACCAGACTGCTCAGTAATGCACACTCAATGGACTAGGGGTACAAAGTAGAAAAAAAAAATCTGATTAAACAGAAGGGAAAAATAAAGCTTTTTTTTATTGCAATGGTGATCAAACACTGGAACAATTTGCTGAGAGCAGTTAAGGAGTGTTTGACCCTGATTACATTCAAAACTCAACTGGACATGGCCCTGAGTAACCCAGAGTGACTGGACTACATTGTCATCAGAGGTCCCTTTATCCTCAACCATTCCACGCTTTTTGGTATCAAGTACAAAGTGAACCTTTTTTACTCTTATCAGTCCTTAGCTTTATGAAAACAAAAAATTCATTTCTAGGAATCAAACATAGGTAATCATAAAATGTTGAGCAGGAGCTCAAAAACCTCAGCCTTCAAAAATCAACTACCAAGTTTTACAGAAAAGCACGAATCATCACTTTTATAAATGCTGTGGTTTTCTATAGGCCTTTTTGTAGTGAAACAGATGCTGAATAGGGAAATAAAGAAAATTTTATACTGAAGTGAATAAAACTCACCTTCATATGTTATGATCAAGTTTAAGTATGAAAGAATTACTGCACCATGCCCATTTCATTTATCAGTGGGAGTAATGCACCAATATACACAAAGTACTCAAACCATAGTGGAGCCAAAAACTGAGAAAACTGCCATTCTGTTCTCCGATAATATGAAAACATTTACAATGCTGAACAGCTCATCACAGAAAAGGATGAATATATAAAAACACTTCTAGGTCTGCTTCTTATGAACAAAATCAGCACAGGCTTAGAAAAACTCTACAGTCATGTTTCAGTGTTGCAGCTGTGACTAGGGATCAGACATAACATCAGCAATATCTTAAAACCTGAAATCTTCCTGAACAGTCTCTCAGTCACAGGCTGCTTGCTGCTTTTCTTTTTCTTTCTTTTTAAATTAGGTGGGCACATGTAGGACATCAGAATGGTGTAGCCATTCCAAATGCTTCCCCACTACAAGCTGCTTACATGAACTGAGACTGACTTCAACAATCCTTTTGTATTTAAGATGGCCTTAAAAGAAATTCTCAGGATTTTTTATGACTAGTCTTTAATCTATTCCACATTAAAACTTTTATATCTAACACATTAGGAAGAAAAGAATTACATCCATCTGTTCAAGTTCAAACATATGGTCAGGCAAAACTGACAATAACATCAATACGTTCTTAGAATGTGATAAATATGCATTTTCCTGACTAAGTGTAAGAGGTTGATTTATCTGCAAAACTGATGCACCAGGAAATCTCAATTAAAACTCAAGAAATAAAACAATCATTCACCTCATCTAGGCATGTTTTTAAAAAGTGGGATTGTGAAACATTTTCCAAGGAAGAAACTTGATTAGATTTACACACAATATTAGTGAGCAAGGCCAGATATAGTCTGAGCCTCCCTTTTCTTCTTCCGCTGCCCAAACTCAAATTTTCTATATTTCAGCATTCATCGGTAATGAACACTGTCACATAAACTCTTCAGACCACAAAAATGAACTGACAGGACGAGCACTATCTACTGATACACTTCCATTTCGTGTGGCATTTGACATGGCTTCCCTTTGCTTTAGTGCCTTCCTGTTCCTAGTAGGATGAGGGTGCCCTAAGGGAATTTTTTTAGATCACATCATAAATAGAAATGGAGAAGAAAGATTTAGTAGCTTTTGGAGCACTAAAGTGCTACTCAAATTCCCTGTCACAACTGAAGCAGTTCCCAAACTCATGTTTACTTCTTATCACAGGAGAAATCTCTAACATAATTATATAGAAATTAACTCAATACAACAAGAAATAATGTTTTAATTCTATTTCCAGAAAACTACAACTAAAGAAAAACCATGCAAATTAAGGAAGTTAATTTCAAATAAGGAGTTGAAACCTTCTTAAGCTAATTGCAAATGAAGAGCAGATTCCTAATGAGAATTCTTAAATGGAGCACAGAACAACTGAAGGACATACGCTCTTCCCAATTCACAACTTGTATCTTATTTCCCAACCACCATAATTAGGGGATAAATGTTAGAACAGATCTACTGGAAAGAAACCAACTTGGAGAATAAAAAGGAGTAACTCAAAGCTTTTATCCCAACATGTTGTCATTAATCCACTGGAAAAGGTGAGAAAGAAGGGTAACAGCTGAGACTCGGCAGCATTTAAAGCTGAGTTAGCTGATCCAGAAAATTTCAATTGACAAGTATGATTTAGAATTATAACAGGAAGGCATAAGGTAAGTTTAATTTCTATGAAAAAAGCAAATGAAAACATACCCCAAAACATCCAACTTTTCATAACTAGGAAAAATTCTTAAGTGTCTCCATTGTTTAGCAAACCTCTACTGTATACACAAAGGTTCAGGTTATTTATCATTGCTTTATGACATCTTGTTTTATACTATAAAGAATATCTCTTTCTAAGATAAGATACAAAACAATTCAAATAGGGACGAAGGAAAAAAAAGAAGAGGAAGTCCCATCTGATAAAATCATGGATCTAGTGAGCATTGATAGGATAAAAGGGATCAATGCAGTTTCCATTTCTTAATTAAACACACTCCTTGAAGAATAAGATATAGATCCGGAATTTTTGCACAACTGTTGTTTGTGACTGCAGAGGGGGACAGCTATTTCTTTTAAAATCCACATCGGCAGCATCAAAATCAGCACAAGCAAGTGGAGCAGCACATATTGCTCTCATATGTACATGATCATCCCTCACATCCCATTTAGAAGGCAGAACACTGGGTCAAACTGAATTCCTACCTGTGAGCCAGGAAGCATATAGGTGACTTGGATGTCCACGTCTATGTTTGTCAGCACAATTTATAGTCAGGGAGGGGTAAGGGGAGAAGAATGCAAAGCCAGCGTATGACATAGCTGCATTAACTACTTCATCTGCAGTGCAGTTGGAACTGTTTTCATCTTACAGTAGCCAGGATGCTTCACTGCTCGGTCTGCACTCTCACTGTTAATCTACACTCTTAAGACTGAAAGGATCCACACATCAGTTCAGCATGAGTGTGACTAGACTGAAATGGACTGCTAGGTCAGAGCTTCTCTCAATGGCATTAGAAACTCAGACTAAGCTTCTCACAGTCCAAATCTGTTACTAATTCACCAGGAGGGAAGTATAATAATGAAGCATGAACATGTTCTTGATTATTAAATTAAATCAAATCTGAACAGTGAAGAGTGAGAGGCATTGTAGTAGACTGCCTTTTCTGATCACCACCAGGACCTCCCGCCTCTGTAAGACTGAATTTCTAACATCTGCCTGGTTCTATTAACACCATACTAATACTGTTCCTATGGTTAAAACACATTGTCTTCTTTTATGCCAAAGAGATAGACTCACAATAATTTATCATTTGTTTGGCAGCTCTGATCTAATTAGATCTACATCATAGTTCCTGGTTGTAGTTAATTTTGTTTTGACTTCCACACGCATAAGCTTCTTTACTAAGTCACCAAATTGGGCATGGTTGGCATATAAATACTGGGTGGGGTGGAGGTGTGATATGTATGGAATACATTGGCAGTTATAAGCTGGATCCCTTTTACAGGACTTGGTAAGTAAGATAAGAGATATTCTTAGTCTCTGAGGCCTTCATGATCTGCTTTTCTGCATGTCAGTGTACATCACTCTTTAAAATTTTTACAAAGAAAATCAGATTTGCAGGGACATTGCACCTTCAAGATAAAAACTTAGTGATAGGAAGAAATGCTAAACAGAGCAACAACATGAACGATAATCTGTGATAATTAGAATGCATTAAAGAACGTGGTAGGATGTGAGGAAACTGATGCACCTGTCAGAAACTGCTCAGCAGTGAGTACCATGAACTTGTATATTGAAAAGCATTTCCTGCATGGTAGCTTTCTGCTTCCAGCCAGTATAGCATAACTTGAATATGATTAAATATTTATTATTTTGCTATAAAGGACATTAGAATCTATGCAAATATTATGTCAAATGTATTAATTTCAGAAGGTAACAGAAGAACCATGCTGTAATTTGTGTCATTTCAGTGTTATAAGGAAGCTGGAATTCTCCTCTTGTGTACAAACTGCAGTTGCTTCAGCACACAAAACTGAACTTCTGTGTCATCTGCTTAGGCAAGTTCTGGCCATGATAATCTATGTTTCACTGTTGACAGATAGACCTAGGGCTTCTAAACTACAGTGAAAACCAAGCTATATTTAGATGTGCAGGAAGAAGGGAAATAGAGCACTCTATATTTCATGCCAAATAGAATGATAATCAGAACCATTTCAGTGTTCCAGAAATAAAATTAAGCTGCACTTCAGTGCCTAACAACTCATCAAAACTAGCATGCCTTAGGGAGTCGAAACTATCAGGCAATCTTAATACTGCCACTCACCCCATAAGGTAAACTGGTGGGGCTGCACCTCAAATCCTGTGTCCAGTTCTGGGGCCCTCACTGCAGAAGAGACATTGAGGTGCTGGATGTGTCCAGAGAAGGGCAACAGAGATGGTGATGGGTCTGGAGCACAAGTCCTGTGAGGAGTGGCTGAGGGAGCTGGGGATGTTTTACGCGGAGAAAAAGAGGCTCAGGAGAGATCTTATCACCCCCTACAACTCCCTGAAAGGAGGTTGTATCCAGGTGAGGGTCAGTCTCTTCTCCTAAGCAGCCATTGATAGAAGAAAAGGAAATGGCCTCAAGTGATAACAGCGGGGGTTTAGGTTGGATATAAAAAAAAATATTTTCACCAAAAGGGCTGTCAAGCCCTGGAACTGCCCAAGGAAGTGGTCAAGTCACTATCCCTAGAGGTATTTAAAAGACATGATGTGTGGCACTTAGGGACATGGTTTAGTGGTGGACTCAGCAGTGCTGGGTTAGCATTTGGACTCAATGACCTAAACAGTCTTTTCCAACCTAAATGATTCTGTAGCTTTATGATTAAATATTCTATCTTTATCCAGTGGGTTTAGTAATTTAAAACAGGGTGTTCTTTTAGTTGTTGAGAACGCATTATCAGTTTCTCATAATAAAAATCTTTAGGTCTTTTTAAGTTCAGACCAAAAGTATCAGACTAACAATGGCCAATCTGATTTGCTTTTATTAAACTGAAGTTTTGATTTAATGTTGACAGCCATGGCATACACAGCATAGTCTGCTGACCATTTTCCTTTTCTGCAACCAAAGATTCTCCTATGGAAATAAGTCTGTTGTGCTAGTAGGAATGAGCAGATTACTAAAATACTACTGTATTTGAGGAAGAACACAGTGTACATTTCCTGATCCAAGGCAAAAAGACAGACAAAACCAGACTGTAAGGAAATATGTTTGTAGCTAAACAGCTGTGACCACAGTAATTCTGATCAGGGAATTAATTTAGGGAATTAATATTGCTGTGCATACAGGTAACATATATAAATATAAAAGGTCCTTGAAAAAACCCTCCCATAGTTAAAGAACAAACAACAGAAGACAAGAGGACTCCAGACTAGTAAAGAGCCTTGGGTAAAATGTTACTTGTTTTCATTTTGAACACTATTGAGTGTTCTCAGATCACTGATATATAAAAAACTTGTTATGGTAGAAAAGCTACCTTTCAGGATCTGAGGAATGAATTACCATACCTTTAATTCCAATGTGGGTTTTTTGTTTGTTATTTCCTATTATCTTGTAAAGTAAGAAAGGCAGACAGTTAGAGACAAAACAGTTCACTTTCTTCCTGTTAGAAATTTTGTGGATAGTACATCACTATAACAAGAATAGTTTAGACAAACTAGACATCTCATTGCTTTAATGCAATACACAACAGGGAAAGAATGAAGGAGTTTGTCACTGAAATAGACAATTTGCATTCTCCTGATCATGGAGATCTGACACTTTTTACAGTTGCGCAAATGCACCTAATCTGTGCATTAAGATAGAAGGGAAAAAATAAAATTCATTTAGCCACCACACTTAAAACATGCTAACCTCCTGTTTGTTTCTCACGGTCCCACACCCCATGGGAGAAGTTTCTTGAAGACGGTCCTCCTCAGCAAAATCTATTTGCTTTAGTAAGAATTGAACATATTTTATCACTGCAACAAGCAGGACACTATTTGACTCTTTAAATTTTAACATACTCATGTAGGTTTGGAGGTAAAAGCATAGGCTGATTAAATTAAAAAACAAAACAAAACAACTGAGAATTCTCAGTGTAAAAAGAGTCCCAAAGGGAAATAAAAATTCTTTTCAGGACTGCCTCATGTACCAAAAGGAAGCTAAACAAATAAAAGCAAAACATAAAACATGTAGGCACGTACTCACAAAGGCATCTTGACCTCCAGATAACACACCTAGCACACCTAGCACTGCCTAATACTAACAATCTTTGAAGCAGTAGGTTTCAGGAGGATAGCAAAAATGCGACATTCAGAGAGAAAGCTTCACTATCAAAGCTGAAGACTAACACAAGGCAACAGAAACATTTTCAGCTGCCCAGTTTTACATGGCTAAAACAGAAATAAATAATCTCAATATTCCAGATGGAGAATTTGGGATTATTAGCCCATTACTTAGCACAACAAGGAAGCACAGGAAAAGGGCCACCAAATCCAAGCGCTCTCTTCAACATCTGTTCGGGTTATTTTCAAAGGTCTCTTGCATATTATGTAGCACTGTTACATACCTGCAATTTAATTTCAGTATTTCTCTTTTATTTTTGAAGTTCAACTTCTGTAACAATATACTAGTTGTGAATCAACCTACTGCTCTCAGTGGCAGCATGCAAGGTATTGTCAAAATACAAATCACAGAACAACTTCAATATAAAAATCAGAATTTGCATCTGTTACAACCTGCTCCAAAAGGTGAGGGTAACTGAGGCTCTCGTTAACAGATCCCTTGGGGTGGATCAGAGTGAAACAACACTGAATGACCAGTATTTATATTTAGATATGTATCTGTAGGGTTTATTTTAGAACAGTTTAGCTGCAATGGAGAGGATCTATCTAGATGCTTTGGTTATCATTATCTATAGTAATATAACAATCTAAAAGAGGGAGAGAGGGAGGGAGGGAGGGAGGAAGGAAGGAAGGAAGGAAGGAAGGAAGGAAGGAAGGAAGGAGTGAGCAGAGAGGAAAGATAATACCACCTGTGGATCCAGGGATGTGACTTGATTGTTGCACTTAAAATGTCCATTGGTCAAAGTGATGGTCACAGTCTGGATCTCTCAGGGGTGGGGGAAGCCCACAAAACAAATATTTCAGTGGCTTAATATACAATCAGGTTCAGGTGGAAATGCCCAGGCACCTCCCCTGGGGGGGAATTTGACAGTCTGTTGCAACACCGTGGATCATGCACAAGCCTCTGGTGGAAGGCCCCGGAAATGAGAGGCCCCAGGGCACTTCAGGCGGCTTCAATGGTTTATGATCCTTTCTAAGACATACCTGCTGTTTTTCACACCAACATAGTTGAGCCAGTTATGCCTCATCAGACAGGATGAAAAGCTTCAGGCTTACATGTGAATGAATGTCATGATACCTCCCCCAGAAGAGAGTTTTACACCTGAGCCAGTTGTGTAAGGGAGGACAGTGGCAAGACAGAAAGCATTATCCCTCATCACAGAATCTTGTTTCTTTTAAGCCTTTTCCCTTATCTGTCTCAAAACCCAGCTAAATGGCAAAAAAGGCTCTTCACCCAGAGGGTGTTTGGGCACTGGAGCAGGCTCCCCAGGGAAGTGGCCACAGCACCAAGCCTGACAGAGTTCAGGAAACACTTGGACAATATTGTCGGGCACATGGTGTGTCTCCTGGAGATGGTCCTATGCAAGACCAGGAGTTGGACTTAATGATCCTTGGGGGTCCCTTCCAATCAGCTTATTCTGGGATTGTGGGATTCTGAGAAAGATTGGTGTGGATGCACACTTCCTCTGTCTTATGGTTTTACCACCACACACAAAGAGCTCTCCTCCTTCCCTTTGGCTGGGGGTGCAGACCAGGCCTCAGCAAAGCACCTGCTGCTTTTGCAGATGGACAATTGCTTGAATCATTAACCATTAACATTTCAGCCTCTCACAGCATCCCACAACATTTCCATTATGAACTAAAGGAAAACTAACAGGGAGTTACTTTTTTAGTAGAAATACCATCCTACCTCCACCACTTAAAGTTTTGTATAGCTATAGCCTTATCAGTAAGAAAAACACTTCACAAAACAACTAAAAATTTTGTTCTGGTGGTACATTCAACTTAATACAAATTTCTACAACAAACAGATAAAATAAAATGTAACAAAATGACCAGAATTAAAGTTTAGAGTTCTTGCTCTGCATATCAGATTAATCATGTTTCTTACATTATTTGATTAATATTAGATTAATATTTTATTAATATTAGATTATTTTAAGAGTAAGTTCAAACAATAATCTGTAGTGATCTCAAATGTAAACACCAGCTTAAAAAATAAAATTTCTCTGCCTTCCATTTGTATTCTGCATTCACTATATCATACAAAGCAGTTACTTCACATAAAGGTCTTATCAAAATAAAGTTAATTATAATGTATAACAATGATAATACAAACTACAATAAACAACTTCAGCTGGCATGGCATATATTTAAAGAGAATACAGCACAAAACCCTCTGCATCAGCTCCACAAGGACATTTGAATGCTCACTGAATGATTTCCAGCAAACTAGATACTGAGTGTAGAGCAAATGTTTTTTTTCTAAAAAAGCACTTGAAACTATGCATCAGTATGCAAAAGCCCCAGACTTTGGTTCTTTTCAGAAATTTAATGTTAACATAAGCATGTAACTAAAAGGCTTTAATTTCTTCATTTGATATTAAACATCGAAATAGTAAAAGAGGTGTTATTAGTAAAACAATACATGTATTTCTACAGGTTTTTGGTAGCAGGCAGCTGTCGCTACTTGACTAAAACAAGGTACAACCCAAAGATATTATGTCCAGACTTACAAGAATTAAAAATTAAAACACAGACTAACAGGTTTTGAAAATAGTATAAATTCAAGAGTGTAAAAGTGTCCACAGGGTTATTATTAGATGTAAGGCTAACAAAAGTTCTACAACAGAACAGGAAAAAAACCAGATAGGCCCATCCTCATACTACTGTTCTTTTCCTAGTGAAATTCTTCTTGTGTGTAGAAGAAAGTAATAAATTTCTGAATTTACTGCCCCAAGCAGATAGCATGGTGTCAGAATTAGACACATTTTAGACCAACACAATGGAGTGAGATAGCCCAACAGAAACTATTCTGACTAGTGATTCTGAACAGAAACAACACTTTATCAAGACTTTCAATCACAAGCTTAACATAAACAATAGGAAGACATTGGTATGATCAATAAATCATGCAAAAAGGGAGTTGAAATTTAGTTATAGGTAATTTGCCTTCCCTGTGGAAGGAGATTAGGAAGTTTTTTCTGTAAATTAGAAGGTCACTTATAAAAGCTTGACAGAAGACAGATAAAGATTCCTCTTGGCTTTACAGTAAGTAAGATAAGAATAAAAATATTCACTCTTAAAATATAGTGTTGTGAATTTATACCTGAAAATCATGCCTAAGAGCTTTTATTAAAAAATTAGAGTAACTATAGTTAGATCAGCATGGAGCACTGTTAAATTAATCTGTGCTAATGAAAACATCAGCACTGCCACAAGAAAGCAAATTAGAGATGAAGCAGAGAGCATTAATGCAGGGAAGTACTGAGGAAAAGGTCTGTGGTATTCACTGTTTAGGCAAAAGTGTGACAATGCTGCAACAGGACACCATCTCAACACTTCAATATCCAGTAGATCACAAGAAACTCACAGCAACACCACTCCTGATGTCTTATGCAGACTTTCAGTAACCAGTGCCATGGACGTCAGCAGGGAATTTTACTCTGCTACTGAGATGAAAGCAGCTATAACCATTTTTCTACCACTCCATGTTATTCATCCTTCTACTTTCATGTAACTTCTTCAAGAAAAATCAGCTTCAGGTCCTTCAGAATCCCACTTTGAATTTCTTTTACCCTGCACGTAAACTGAGGGCAAAGCATCCTGTTGACAGTGAAAACTGTTTGGTAACAGGCTCTCTCCAAAGCAGCACCTCGGCAGGGCCAGCTTCCTCCCCGACACAAGGTCACAGTCTGTAAGAGCCAAGGCACCAAGCCTCTGCCTACACACAGCCGTGTGCCTTGCTTTCCCCTTGCCAACTGATGGCTGTCTCTAGCAACCCCTCTGCCATTGTCATCCGTCTGATGTCTCAGAGACATCAAACTCACTGAGGTGTAGCTAGCCAGCCCTGTACTTCTTCACCTTTCCAGAACATGCAAAACAACTGTTGGATGCAAAATGTCTGTTTTCCANAAAAAAAAAAAAATCAGACTTGGGATTTTATTCCAACTCAGTTCTAGCATTGGTTCTTTACTCCATCACCAGCCATGTTTTAATTTGCACTAGTTAATTAGTCCTTCATGACATTTTCAGATACTGCTTTTCTTATACAAAATAACTTTCAAAGCAAAACATACCAAAATTTTCATCTGCACTGGAACTTATCTCATATAATGTGCCAGAAGCAGTTTTATTAAGAAAAAAAGAACATTTACCAATGCATAATTTAAAGGAACCTGGAGGTAACTGTGTCACAC
This sequence comes from Grantiella picta, assembly GCA_013397955.1. NCBI lineage: Eukaryota > Metazoa > Chordata > Aves > Passeriformes > Meliphagidae > Grantiella > Grantiella picta. The sequence goes on along the minus strand of VZRM01008906.1, from coordinate 691,002 downwards.
AGCTGTTGATGTGGGCTCAAAACACTAAATCAATCTGGGGAAGGAAAGTGCCCAATGAGGTTGAGATACAAACCAGTAACATCAAAACCGCCTCTGCTCCCTTCTTCATTGTCAGCTACTTCTGTACTCAGTTTTAAAATGAGTAAAATGTATCGAATCAGAAACATTTCTACTTCCCGAAAGATCCAAGATAATAATACAAAATTAATTAAACAACCAAACAATGAAAAATTACTTAATTGCCACAATCCTTCCTCTTAAACTAGGCAATTTTGTGTCTCTTGAATAGGTCATGTTCTCATTCCACAAACAAACAACACAAGGCTGAACACTTTGTGAAGCTGCTGTTTCTATTTATACACAAGCCCACAGGATATGCTTTAAGCATACGTGAACTACAATGGCATGACAGGAGCAGGGTTTGTGTGTGAGGCATATTCTACTGCTTCCCTGTCCCCACAGCATGTTAAAAACGTGCTCTTAAGAGAAAAGCTTTATTTTATTAATACTGATACATAATTTATAACAGAGAAACAAAAGGAGCAGAATAGGGAAACTGGCATGCAGATTACCGTTTTAACACATTAATAAATTCAGGGCCCTGAAACCACCCTGGTTACAATGCAACAGCAGAATGAACCATCGATCCACAAAGGAACCATTTTGCTCATTACGGGTTTTTTATTGTTTTTTGTTTTGTAATGCCATCAGTTGTGCCTTTAAGTATCAGTGTGACTTGCTTTCAGTTTGCTTGATACTGTTACTGTCCTTCCCCTGTGGCCCTTTGTCACAGCTCTTCCGCTTCACAGCGTGCCAACCGAATGCTGGATTTTGTGCCAGCAATTATTACTGATGGACCATAGTTTTGTAAAATCTCTCCTTTCACAGACGCCTTGCAGAGCCCTTTAGAACAACCCACACCATTTTTATTCAGAAGTCTAGAGTTCACATCTTTATGATTTTAAAGAGATGAGGTAAAGTAACACAACGTTTTGGAAAGAAGTTCAGATTCATTTTCCTACCCACAATGTATCACCACAAACAAAGAAACAGTTGCACACCTATCCTGATTTTCACTCACATGGTTGCTAAGATACTAACTGCATTTTATTATTACACATGATTTTCTATGAAATTCTTTTCAACAGAATATAGGTATTACAGCAGTTTTTTCCATTACTTTCAAGACTAAATAAATTGCTTTTATTCACATACAGAATAATTACACACAAAAATAATTTTCTTTTTCATGACCACACAGTGTTCACAGGCATTCTAAAGTTTATGGTTAACACATTTGTTTACTTTTACAATTTTATCAGTACTACCATACCACAGGATTCCCCCTAGATTTAGGATTTCTAAAGGAAAAAATAATATTTAATACTATAATACCTATTTCACTATCAGTTGCAAACTTCATTTGTTACTTCAAAAAGTCCCTTTTCAGTTGTACTCTTTTGCATTTTTTATTTTAAGTACCTGATAATACATGATATTTTTTACATCCTTTCACTGTTAATAAACTGTCTTCATTAAGGCTTTCTTACCTATATGTCCAGTTTAAAACTTCATTTGAATTATTGCATCTCCCTCCTGCCTTCCTGATACTTTGAAGCAGTATGTTTTAGCTGCAATGTAAACTTTTACTAAAAAACAAGTGAAAAAGGCTGAAGTCTTCATTTTAAACAAGGAGCAGCTTAATTAAAAAAAATCTACTAAATTCCTTTAGTATATAACTTTTCTTATATCTCACCAGTGATGTATTATCATCACTGAATATAATCAGAGAATCTAACCTCATGTCTAAATTTGACTTACATCAACTTACAGGTCTTGCTAGGAAACTAATGAGTCCATAAGATAATGAAAATATTATCCCCGTATCCTGATTTTTTTTTTTCAGATTACCATTAATCTCAATTTATCTAAGAAATTATTTTTTTAATTTTAAAATATCCATTTAGCATCTAAAATACAAATAATTTCAATAGGTTTGAAACTGAGATCTTATTAACAGACTAGTAATTTTGGAATAAAAAAATTCAAAATAATCTCACGATAGTTTTTGACACACTTTACATCAGCATGCTACTACATCTGACCTAGTGACTTCAGTTCCTCATCCTAGCCTAGAAAAAAAAGATTTACTAGAGACATTTTAAGATTTTGTTGTCCCGTTTTCTGGTTTACTCTGGTCACCAAATTCAGCCATTAAGAAGCTGGTCACGCATTTCGTAAATTAGATCATCTGTTCTGTACTACAACACTCAACTCACAGTTACTGTAAGCCTAAGTCTATACATCAAAAGCTTTTTAGAAAAACATATTCTTTCACCAGAGCTCTACAATGGTAACAGCACAGCCAGAGTGTTTCTGTGACAACTATACACACATATACCATGAGAGGTACTTACATATTCCTGGTACAGACTTCTCCCTCTAGGAAAAAGAGAGACTTTCAAAAGACTTTTTCATTAGTAGATGATGTAGATTTTTAATGGTTGTTTTCTTTTTAAATTTACTTGGTTCTATATCATGTGAATATTACTGCAAGGCCGAAAAATCAGAAAAACAAGTTCAGATGAAACCACTCCCAAGAATTAGATTTACTTTACAGGAAACTGTGCTCCTTTGGTGAGAGTACTCACAGGATAAGTGACCTAAACTACAAGCAATTATTAAAAAACAGAAAAGACCAACTTTCTTTTGAAATAAATCCACTCAGAAGAAAGATGACAGACTGCAAAGTTACATATATTTGCATAGCTCTGCCTAGAGGAGATGAACAGCATAATATACTGTGCTCTTCCTATGACCTCTCATACACAATTCAGCATCAGTTTTGAGCAGCCTGAAAAGCCAAGAAATAAATTCATTCTCAGCCAATTATACTTGGTTGGCCAGCCTGTAGGCAATCAAAAATAACATCTGGTACTCTAGAAACCTACATTTTATACCAGGTTTGTATTTTTTAGCATTAAAGCAATGAAGCAAAATTATAGGTTTTTAATTTCTCACAAAACAGATGATGACTAGATGAAAATCAAGGTTCCTTTACCAAGAACTTGCAGCAGTGTAGGCTGCTGGCTGCAGAGACTGCAGCTGCTGGACATTCTGGGCTAATTACTGGCACAGTGAGGAGCATTTACCTAAAGCCAGTGAAGGGAAATTTGAGGCACAGGGCTCACAGAGGAAGACTGGAGGTTTGCATAACAACTCTCGTTATGTTTAACAGTAACTATGTAGCTTAATGTCTTTGAGGAATCAAAGGCAGTTAGGCAAAAGATACTTTTAAGGATCTGAGTGGTTTTTTTAAGTCAGGGAAAGTAATAGGAATGCTCCACATGCCCCAGAGAAAAAGGGTAATCTGTCCCACTAGGACACAAAGTCGCCCTACTGATCTATGCCCATCTGACTGCTGTTATGTGGAGCAGCAATGACTGTGAGCCTGCTAGCTAGGTTAATCACCCAGCCTCTCAAGTGATTTACCCTATACCTGTTTTCCAATTTATATTTGGAAACTGACAATGAAAAGGCTGTGAATAATCTACTGCATTAAAAGCATCTTAAAGAGTATCATAGAATTTAACAATCCTCTAGAAATTATTCAGAATTACACAATTATTAAAATGCATGAGACTGTTACTTAATAGCAACCTGTACATTTGCAACTTTAAATTATCTAGACAATCTTCGCAAATATAATCACTGAACCCAAAAAGGAATTTTTTATTCATTTCCAAAAGTGACACTTTTATAATTAGGGCTGTCATATTAGGACAGTATCCCACAAATTTAAAATGCTTTGAAAGGAAGTGCAGTCATTCTAAAAGACTGAAGTACATATCAAACATCATTTGTAGGGATAATAAGGCTGTATTTTGCCTCGTGAGGATTTTCTTCTTTGTTGTGAAATGAAGTGCCCTTTTTTCCCGCACATTAGACAACCACTAAAATCTTGATGTAACAACTGTAAAAATCATAGATGGTTTATAATTGACTGTATCTCTTCAGTCAATTACATGTAGTATCTCTGTAATAATGAAAGAACACGTCGAGATCATTAAACCACTAGGTAAGATCATCTATGATAAAGTTCACTAGCATAATAATGACTAATTTATTTCCCATATGAGGGAATTTTAAGAAATTTTAGTTGAGAAGTAATTTTGTTGTACAATCTCAATGACAACTGTCATCCCTAACAAACCTCAGTTGTAACCTAATTGGGTATTGATAACAACACACCCTAATTTATACTGTTTTATCATTCTGACATACATAATTAGGCTCATCACATTCCTGCTAGCAGAGTTTAAAAAGACAGCCAAATGGCTGTTAAATCTCTGGGTGGCAGAATTCAAGTTTTCATAAACTTCTATGAATGTAACTCGTCTGAGATCTCCAAGGCCCCCAGCCTCTTCAAAAGAACTCTGCCCTAGCAGGTATTTGAATCCTGCTGAAGACAAATGGGCTGAGCAGGAGACCTTACCTCTTGCTACAACCTCCAGGATCATAGTTTGTGAATGTAACTGTCAATGTAAAAACTGGATTGGGAAATTCCTTCCAAATTACACATTTCAAACAATAAATGCACCGAAAAATAAATCACAGAGCATGAACAATTAATATATACAAGAAACCTTCTTCACAGTTCACAGTATATGTGTGATCTTTCATAGCCCCATGCAAGCAGTGGAATCCTATTTCATAGACTCACCAGATCACAGTAGTATGCAACTCCACCCTGGAAAAATGCAATTAAGTTTTATTTCTGTGAATGACAGAGTATCTGTTGAATAAAATTTTTGCTACAGGTTAGAATAATAGGGTATGTCCAACAGACCCCGAATCCCCAGGAGCCCACAGCTCTTGTTGCACTTTGACACGAAATGCCACATGATATAAAGCATCTACTGCAAATTTGTTTATAATTTTTTTAAATCGTGAAGTAGTAAATATCTGTAGTACACATGATACACAGCAACACTAAATATTGACTGCTAATATTTAAAATATGAAATATGCTGTATAAATGCCACAAGTGTATAACTCAAAGCTCACTTTTGGTTTTTTTAATTGGTCTTGTATACTAAGTGAAAGACCATAAAAATCTGGCAAGATTTTGCATTAGTGCAATTAATTTCTATGTTAAATACAACCATTTAATACCAGTGAAATCACTTTCCCATACAGATTTGTATCCCATACAGATTCCCATACAGCCAATGCTGCTAAAGCATCATATTTATTCAACTATTTCAGCATGCCATATATGCAGCTCTTTTTTATTGCTTTAAGACAGCTAGAAATTTTACACATCTAAACCAAAGTGATGTTCAGAAAAGACAGCAAGCAGTTCACTTTTTTTAAGACTACAGTCCAATATTAAGCCAAAAATTTAAAAACACCTAAATAGAAGAGACGTGAGATGCAAAAAGAAAACACTTTTGAAAACGACTACAATACAAACTTTTTTCTGAGAAAGCTTGGTGAAAGGAGAAAAACTTGGAAAGTATCTTGCTTCCTTAGCTATCTCATGAATAGTTTCCACACTATAAAACATACAGTTATTTGCCTGTAGCATAAATCAGAAGTTTCAGCTTCACTTTACGTCACACAGACTTGGCATTAAACGTCCCTGGTTGGTCCACAGGTTATCTTTCTCTATTTGTTAATAATAATTTGCTCCCCATCTCCCCTTTCCAAAGTCACTTAAAAGCTTCATGAAAACAGGCTTCTTCATTAATTTGTGTTCCTACATTTGAGCAAGGAAAGATATTTAAATATCATGTGACAATGTCCACATAATCTAATCCAAAAGCCATCTCAAAGTTTCAATTAGAACACTTTTTCAGCCTAGTTTCAGACAGTACTGTGGATATCACTCTGCTGTTCTCTTTCGAAGACTTATACATGCCTTAAAAGAATTCAAGATCAAGAAATTAAAATGTGCGCCATGGTGTATGGAGAGCTTGTGTTTTCTTTAGTTTTCTTTAGAGGAAATGAAGGACCAGTCAGATTAAAGCATGGGCTACATCCAAGAAAAATTAAAAGGTTAAGAAACTGAAAGGAAATAATTTCAGATACTTGACAAACAACAAATTAAGGTGGCTGACCTATAGGTTCATAGGGCATCAGAGGCAGACCTAAGTACTCCTGGGCTTTTCTAAATCACAGACCAGTGTATTTTTTACAAGACTCATTTTCTTACTGTGCACTCACATTGCATTTACAGATTCCCAAGCATATAGTCCCAAATTTTTCATTTCATATTCAAACTACTTCTGCAGACTGAATTAATAGAAACAAATGTGAATATTATTCCTCACAGTTCTATTTAAATTCCTAGGTAGGTATTTTGAAGTGCAAGATTACATTACCTGTAACTTACTTAAATTGTACATGTACTTTTACCCTGCAAGCAAAAGTTTTACCTTGAAAGAAGGCTGTTCTTTCAAAACACAGCCACTCTTACTTCTAACTAAAATAAGTAAATTTTCTAATTAGGTTCCTGTTTTGTTACAATCACTGTCAAAATTAGTATAATTTAAAAACTAAATAAAAGTGATGCAACAATGGTCGATGTTAGGGATATTTTTTACACATATAATACATGAAAGATGCAGGCTTTAGGCTATTTAAGACCTTTTTCCTTTAAAAAAATTAACTGCCTCACTGTCTTTGGCTTCTCTTTGCAGGGCACAGGAGACAGCTTAGAACAAGAAAAGCATATGTGCAATCGACAAAGGCAATTTGTTCATCATTGACCGAATGCAGCCCTAAGATGACTCTCAATTTTCCTGCAATGTTTCTACCAGCTGAGCGACCCTGAACAAAGAAAGTAGGAAATTATCTACAGTGCATTATCTCCTCACTCCTTGATGCAATTGCTCCTCAGTCCTAAGGAATGAAGTACAACTTTTGTAAAATGTTTTTAAATTTTTTATCTAAAGGAGGCATGGAAACAACATCTATCTGTTCCAGATAGGAAAAAAATACATGTTTCTCAGTTTTTCAGAGGAAACAGTAAATTATGAAGGAAAAGAGCCATCTTCTATAGGAGACAGATAGACAAATGAAGAATTTTATAATTTCAGGAGCATTCCTACCAAAAAACAGGTTGTATTGAAAAGAAAAAAAAAAGTAAACTGCTCATGTAAAAATAATAATTTCTATTACTTTTTACCCTAGTATAGAACACTGCAGAAGTATGCAGCCTTCTTAAATTAAACTTCACGTTATATTTTGAGATGTAAATTGACAGCTTGCTTCTATTAGCTGAAACTAAACTCTACCAAAATGCCATAAGGCAAGAATTTAGAGACCATCCTAGGTGTTACTCTCAATGTACTCCAACCACTTTGCTGAAGTTGCAAACCTTTCAACTACAGTCTGTTCACTTTCTTTTGGCTGCATGCCCTCAGTAATCCTGAATACCTCATAGCTACTAAATGACAAATAAGGTTGTCAGTTCCTACTATGCCCAAAATGTGGAAGGAACTGTAAGGTATTGCTTTAGCTCACTGAACTCCATATTAACAGAATGTGATAGAACAAAGTTCGAAAGACCTCTATATAAAGCTTAGTAAGAAATGGCCTTATGCAATTCCAAAAGGTCCTAAAGGCCAATTATTTCTGAAATCCCAAACAGAATATTAATCAGATTTTCAAGCCAAAAGGTTTTGTATATGTCATGGATGTTGTAGAAAAGACATTAGAATTTGACTCAAAAATAAAGCCACTAATGTCAAATGCAGTGTATTCATTGCTTTTGGAGACAAGGGGTTTGGACTAGACTGTTTAGATGAGAGCAAGCAGAGAAAGCTTCTTAAATAATTTGCTGAAGGTTTCCTGAATAAATCAGGTGCACAATATCTAACTACTGGAAATTTATATGGGCATATAGGCTTAGTTTTTGGGGTTTTTTTTAAGAGGAAACATTTGATTTTCAACTACAGAACAAGAACTAATTAAATGGAAGAATGCCCTAATTTTTTCTAGATACTATGCCTTTAAAAAAAGAATTAACAAGATCAACCCACACCATAGTATTTCTTCATCTTTTTTTCTCACAGGCGATGAACAGAGGCAAACAACTTTGCCACTGAATAATGATAAATAAAGTTGGAACTGGAATGTTTGTGGAAGGCAAAATAATCACCATGTGTTCTTTTTACTAAAACAGAAGAGAAATTGGCAGATAGGAATTTTTACAACTACATGAAATACCGATCTATTTTATATCTCATTAAAAAAGGACAAAAAACCCACATATCTGAACATTGTCCTTAAGTAATCATTAACAAAACTGGAGTGTGAACGGCTAGCCAGAGTCCTAGCTGCTCTTCTTTCTAAATCATCATATTTACATAAGAAGAATTCAGTGAAATAGACGATGGTAAGTAACAAATCGTAATCAATGCTGATTTCACTGTTTTGAAATGCAAGTTTAGCAATTAACTGTTTTAATTTCTAATAGACTGTTTTTACCTTCTATACTACAGAGCAGATTTTTTTCTGATTTCCTTGACAACAAAAACCAGAAAAAAATCCCAAAACTTTCTTTTCATTTTAGCTGCAATGTTTTATTTTAGCTGAAGGTGATTTTTTTTTCTTTTTAAATAGGCAAATTCAAGGCAGAAGACTATTTCTAAATGAAAACTATAAACATTTCATTAGTATGTTAAAAAATGTTTCAATGTCTGTAAAGAAATGTCTTTATCTTTTCTAACATTATATTTTTTCTTAAAAAACCAGTAACCCAGTCATGACATGCTCTGAAAAATAGGTCTAGCTGTCAAAACAGTAATTTTTAGATAATAATTTCTTTCTGCACAAAATGAAACTTCTGCTGCTAATACTGAATTCTGTTGGGTTTTTTTAATTTTTCAAAAACACATCTGTATAAAATGTAAAATATTTCCAAAATATTCCTCTAAAACTGTGGAATTAAAGAATGAAAATATTGAAAAGCATTTCTCTTTCATGGAAAATCCAATGTATGATTTAAAAAATAATGTTTTAGATAACTAATAACATTGTACAGTTTGATTATGAAATTACATTAATTTTGTAATTTTTTTAAAATAATAGTCAATAGAAACTTTTCTGCAGAAGCACTTGAATTTTAATAGAAATTCTTGCTTATCAGAACATGTGTTCTTATAAGAACAGCTCCAGCAATGGCAGTTCATCCAAGACTGAGCCTGCCTGGCCATCAGTGCTTTATACATATTTCTTGTAAACCTATTCTTAAGAGTGATTAAAACTGTTCCCAAAAAGTGTGTATATTATGAGCTCAAAAATTGGTTTCAGAAGGCACAAGCTGAAGAAGTTTTCTTTGGAAAAAGTTCAGACATACAGGAAAAGAACCTCGAGTCTCCAATAGATGCAAATATGGATTTTACTAACAGAATTTAAAAGAAAGTTCCTGAGGGATACTATGGGTAAAACAAATTACATAGCTTGTACTACTATATTACAAAATTACCACCCTATCAGAAAAAGAAATATATTACTTATCTTCAGCATGTAGAGCATCATCCTTTTCAAACCAGAAGATGTCACAAACCATTTAAAATTCTGCTGATGTATAACCTTCCATGTGAATATTCTAATAATATCTATTGTGACTTTGACTTATGTCACAGTTCTTCATACATAGCACACTTTATACTCACAAAATAACTCACTTATGGAGGACAATGTACAACAGACATGAGTCACAACTGACTCATGGAAAAAGACGAGGTAGGTAGGTTACTTTCTTACTCAAGGATATGTTCTGTGCAAAAGTGACAAGAGAAAAATTTTGCAAGGACAATCTACAATGTGCTCTTACTCCTCTCAGAAGCAAGGCTGTTAAGAGAACCCCAAAAGTATTCTGCATTCAGTAGTAAAAGTATCTTTTTAATTCTTCATCCTTACTTGGGGAAAACATTTAAATTGATGAGTCCACTAAATTTCACTTGCTATTGGATGTGGTCACATCTGTTTTCAGATTTTTAAGTGCATCTGAATCAGTAGCTTGTAATTAATTAGTATCATGTATGTTTTCTTATATTTATTTCATTGCTTGCATTCAGACAAGACATTCATGTACATGACTGGCATGTTTACAAATATTTAAATCTCTTTTTTTGTTGTGGCTGATTTTTTGAATTTAAAAAGAAACAGAAGAAAAACAAAAAAACTCCAACCAACAAACAAACAAAAAACAATCAAAGAAAACAAAACAACAACAACAACAAACCAATCAAAAAACCGATCAAAGTAGGTGGAAGTCCATGCTAGCTATGACTTCTTTTCTCTTTTTTCTTTTTTTTTTTATTTTTTTTCTTTTATTTTACACAGGCTCAGAAGTGACTAAATCAGTTTTGGAAAACAAACACTTCTATTTTAGGATTAGCATATAAGCTGAAGTTGAAAACCTGCCCTCATCTGCAAATGAAAGAAATCTGAGAAAGCATTCTGGAGATCTCACAGTACAGGGCTTGTCTTTCTCTACCTCCTTTCATTAAGCCCTTGCTTTAGTAATTCTTTGTGTGCAGCTGACATGTGTACACTCTAGAAACAAATTTATGGGGTTATGAACTTGGAAATACTTTCCTATATGTTATGCCTGAGGTCATTCTCCCATCTCTGGGAAAATCAAAGAATTGTAAAGCTGTACCAGTTCTTGGTGTATAGGCTTAGAAAACTTCTGCTTTCCATTCAGTTCAGTGCCATATGAATACTTTTTGTTTGTTTAAACAACCAGTGAGAACGAAGAATTTTATTCTCATCTGGACGTCATCTTTAAAATAGATCTAAAACCATCTCTAAGTGTAAACTCTTTCTTTTAGAGCAAAAGAAACACTTTTGTGACTACTTTAAAGGGAGTCTTAGCACATCATTAACACCACGCCAATTAGGTAGCAAAGTTATTTTAAAAAAACAAAGAGACATCATGGTATAGGGCTCAAAAATGCAGCACTGGATTAGGACAAGCAGCATTTCAGACATCTCATATCTATCAGCTAGTATTCTTCTAGAAGATAAACACTTTCTGGTTTATTCTGTCCAGGGCAAAAGTGATTTTGTTTCTATAATGTCTGAGATTACAAATAATGACCAGTAATAAAGAATTTCTGTATTTTCAAATATAGATCAGAACATTGATTTTTTTATTACTCTAAATTGCTACTGATCTTGTAATTCTTGCTATCATAGCACAGTAATATGCAAGTAAGAAGCAAAATTATCATGGATATATTAAAACAGAAAAGAACTATCAGTGAATGGTTCAGATTCAAGCATGATTAAATTAAGAAGAACTGTACCCAGCTGAAATAGTGCAATCATAAATTTTACAACAAATGTACACTTTTTTGCAAGTCTGATTCAGGTTATTTGAGATCTTGTGTAACCGTTGGTTTTGGAAGTCCAGTTATCAACTTTCAGACTTAAATGTAGGTTCCCAAGTAATTTTCCCTGATTCTTAAAAAGTATGCAGAGGTTTCTGTTTGCATGGAAATAAAAGCAGCTGCCCATGCACGGTATTATTTCTGAAGACTCAATCTAAGAATTTATAAAGGCACAGGTGTGTTCAATTTGTGAAAAACTGTGCCACTTCCTTAAAGCATTTTTGGAAATTACAATTTTCAGTAAACAATAGTGAAGATATGTCCATACAATCCAAACATTGAGCTTCTGCAGGGAATATATACAATATATGTGAGTCACTATTAGATTGTTATCTGTATGCTGATAACAGCATGCCACAGCTGTGGCAAGAAGCAGTAGTAGTTCACCCTTAAAATCATTAGGAATACGGAAAAATAAATACAGATTTCCTTCTTAATACAGGAGACTTTAAAATTTGCATTACAGCTAAGAGCCTAAGTAGAGTTACGTGGAAAGGAAAACAAGCTACTGAAGGTAGTTGAATATTCAATGAAAAAGGATAAAGAAATAGGACAAATCAGTTATTTACTCTCCACATATACAGGGTTAGAATTTTAAATGTGTTTTGGCTGACAAAGTTTATGCTAGTTTATAGCAGATAGAAACAGCAAACCAAATTACAGCAGAGTATCTGGATCTGATATGAATGTGTATCAATCACTGAATAATAAGAAATCCTTGATCTTCAAATACCTAACTTTTTCTTGGTATATTTCTAATATCAAGATTTTACTGCTAATGAAAAACTAATTTAATAGGGACAATTACATCTACCTAGTGTTCACCAATTCAGAAGTATTGTTTTCCACATGTTTTGACTGAAGATATACAAGTGTGCTTATGCACCAGTTACAAGGTCGTATTCATCCTTGACCCTTGAGAAAACATTGCAAATGTGTTCAGCATACTGAATGTCATTGATATTCATTATTTCCAATGTCAACCTAATATTATTAAGCAAAGAAAGTAGAAAACCACAAACTTAGTGTATAATCTCCAAATCCCATCTCCAAAACTCATTTGCCCAAATTGCACTAGTATTCACAGTACTAAAGAAACTTCTTCCCTTTGTTTCTCTTTATGTTCCCTTCTGCTTAGAGTCTTATTAAAAAAAAAATCCCATGTGGGAGAAAAACAAATCTGCAATTTTGGTTACTTCATAATTTGAAATAAACCAACCTACAACAAAGAACCTTACTGCAGATCTCCAAGATTTATTTAATATTTTCTGTTTTGACAGATGATTGACTGTCATAACAAATTGTCTCACAGTGTAACTGGGATTTTTTTAGAATTCACACACAATAAAAATGCACTCATACTCAGTAAAGAAGTTCACCAACAATAATCAAAAGAAAAGAGCCCTATAATCAGATACTAAATAGGAAAAAACTTAAAGGATAAGATATACTCCGCAAATGATGATTTGGAACGGATTCTTGAGTAGACTACAGAAATGTTACATTATGAAAAAATAAGGTTACTACTTCACCTGGCCCTTAACTTCTACATATAGAAGTTCAGATCCCTGGGGCTCATATAAAAGATACATATTCATCAACACAAACAAACCTGTTTCTTCAGTCAACAGGAAGATGTCACATGCTTCAGTGAGAACTAAATTATCCCTACTTTTGAAATAAAAAACATACTCCAACATAATTTTATGGTTTTGAGCGAATACTCATTAGTATCGGAAGTTATTTGTTATGATAGAAAATAGCCTGAATAAGACCTTTCTAAAAGCTAATTCTTAAATATTCTGCATTTCCTTTGCTTTTAATAGAGAACTTAAAGAAATATGTTTTCAAGATGTTCTTGGATGATTTCTCAGGCTCTACCATCCACTTTCAAGGACATAAGCAAAGAGTATACTAATAGAGTTAAGCTTTATGAAATTGCATTATTTTTTCCAGCTTTTCCTCATTGTGTAACAGGATAGAATAGTTCAGTTGGAAGGGACCTACAATAAATATCTAGTCCTACTGCCTGACCACTTCAGGGCTGACCAAGTTAAATCGGATTATCAAAGCCATTGTCCAGATGCCTCTTAAACACTGAGAGGCACAACTGTAGCTGTTATGAAAACGATGTTGTCTATAATTTTGATGGCAACAACTTCATTTATAGGGACTTGGAAAACCATCTGTGCTCTATTCTGTTGACCAGCACCATTATATTTTTTCTCATCTTCATTCAAATGTCTTTATAAACATTCAGATAATGAGCCATCAATACTTAATGCAGCAGTTGATGTACCTGGTTCAAACTAAAATAATTGATATCAATGTTTATGAAGCAGATGCAGAGTGATATGGGAATATGTAGTCTTGTCGATTGCTTCAGGCATTCACCACATGTTCCTCCTCCTCTAAATATTTATGTTTCTGTCTTTTTTCCCCATATCCTATTTTATTCCTCTGCTGGATTGTCACACCAGTCTTCTTCAGGCGTCAAGTATTTATTAAGAAGTCCAAAGCTTTTAAGAGAAAATCTCCTGCTTATAAATATTTGCAATATGCTACTGGATACACAGAACTTCACAACAGCAAGGAAATAAACTCATACTTGAAAAGACTTCAAGTTATTACTTGTATGTATAATTACACCTATGACTGTGCTCTCTTGGGAATATGACGGCAGTTAAAAAGAACAGATAGTCCAGAGAGGACCCAGCTACAGCACTGTCTTACTTACACCACAGATAGTGTCAGTCTGTCTTTTAACAGATAATATTAGTTAGGAGTCATCCAGCATAATAAAATTTGTATTTAAAACTATGCAAACAGCCTTCATTCAATTTTATGTAGAAAAAAATAAATGCCATGTGCTGTTATGTTACATGTTCTGTTATTGATGAAGGAAAACCTTAAATCTTTCCCAAACATTTCTTAGGTTGGACACAACTATTGTTTCAGTGCTGTGCTGCACTTAAACCACTGCAACTTTATAATGGCAAGTTTTCTTTGAATTCCAGATGCTCTGTCTCCCCCCTACACATTTAACTCCTGTAAAAACATGTATTTCCATATTTACTCTATTAGAATTAATAGTTATATTTAGTATCTGATCTTGAGCATACATCTCAATATGCTCCCCTCAGTATTAATATCTTGAGACAAAGAGCTAAGATAATTAGCAAAAAAAGCATTATTCCAATTTGTTTATGAAAATATTTCTGTTATTTAGTAATCTAAACTGATTTTGGCAGTCCCAAAGACTTGCCACTTGCACTGATTTTCGTGGGAACTGCATGGATTCAGACCACCTGAAAATTAATGTGTTTTTATTTACTACCCTGCACAACTATACTCTGAGACAGAGGAAATTTAGAGATAGCAACAAACACTGGGTCAAGCTTTACTTTTTACACTTGAATACAGACTGTCTCACCGGATTTTTCAGAAAGAAAACTTGGAACTTTCACCTCAGACACATGGGATAGATCTCCATTTCACTGCTTGGAATTCTTTTTAAATTATTCCCTGGAAATGTGAGAAAAATGCATAATCTTGCAAGATAAAAAAATAGATGGAGAAATTGCAGAAGTCCTTCACACAAGAGGATGTTTTTAGAATTTCAGAAAAAGTACTGATTATTCATTCAAATATACAGGATGCCATTGGTACTCTATGTTCTTCAGCATAACCAGGAAGAAATAAATTGTGGAAAAAAGCCATCATTCCCTCTTCATCATAGGAACAAGAGCTGTTTTGAGAACAATACTGTGGGTCAAGCTATTATATTCACCCAAACAGCAAATGTCCAATCTTAAAGTCGATTTTAATTATTACTATGTAAAACTCTGTGTATTTTTTTTCTTTATGGCTATTTTATTTTTTTGCCTCTATATGTATCTGTATGTATGCCAGTATTTTGTATCCATGTACTATATGCACACACACCTAAACAGAAAACACAACCTCAGAAGATGGCCCTGCTGAGTTACTGTTGTCTCCCTATACCTTTCTTGTCTCTGGCAGTAAAAAATTCATTGCTCATTATATTGGAAGAAACTATCTTCTTACTAGGAAGCTAGCTAAGAAACTATCTTCTAACTAAGCAAGGCTATCAACAAAATTCTCTAATCACAATCCTATTAAAGGTTAACATTGATCAAATTACATAAACTGGTTCAATAAAACAAGGTCATTACTTTCCCCTTGTTGGATTTTCCCTTCTATCATGTCTCCAGTAAGCATTTCTAAATGAGTGGTATCTTATTAGATAAAATAAAACCTTAATGATTACCACCATATTTCTATTAGTGATTTTATTACTGGATTATTGTATTTAACAATTAAAATTCAGTTGAAATCTATGGTGTACCAGAGGATATCAAAGGATTCATTTTAGCATTGCAGTTCCATGCTCCAAACAATTCTACTATCTATATCCAGAAAGAAAAAACTTTCAAATAACACTGAAAATAATATCTATTGGAGAAAAAAACCCCTATTTTTTCAACATCCTACAAAATTTAAACTTAATTAGAATTAGGTGTTTGGTCTCTACCAAAGGATAACATATCTGGACTGCTTTAGTTTTGCAAGGTCTATTTTAAACACAGGACGTTTTTTACCCATGCATAGAAGAACTCAACTCATATAAGTTAAGCTGTTTACAGCAATGCAAACTAGGCATTGTGCTTCAGCCACGCTGTCCTGCATTGCAGAAGGTAAAGGCATGGACTGGGAGAATGCAGAACCATTCACTGAGGAAGAGCGGGTTTGAGATAATCTACATCTAAGGAACCTGAAGGTGCAGAAGTCCATAGGACCTGATGAGATGCCACCACATGTCCTGAGGGAACTGGTAGATGAAGTGCCTAAGCCATTATTTATCATATTTGTCAGCCTTGTAAAGTTCCCACTGACTGGCAAAGCAGAAACATAACCTTAATTTTTAAGAAAAGCAAAAAGGAAGATATAAGGAACTGAAGGTCAGTCAGTTTCACCTCAGTGACCACCAAGATCATGAAGCAGATCCTTCTGGAAACTATGCTAAAGCACATGGAAAATAAAGAGTCAACTGGTGACAGCCAGTGAGAAAAATGCATAACAGAAAAATGCATAATGTGAAAAAGATATATCATAGCTGGGGATTCTGATGATCAATACATGGAAAGATTTATAGCCATTAAAAAATAGAATCTGCTACCTTAAACAATCAGTAAAATCAGAACTTTCTGATAATGTAATATTCAAGAGACAATGAACACAAATGGAAACACAGAAGGTTCCTCCTGAACATCAGGAAACACTTTCTACTTTCTATAGTAAGGGTGACTGAGCACTGGCACAGGTTGCCCAGAGAGGCTGTGGAGTCTACCTTCAGAGATATTCAAAAGCCATCTGGACACAGTCTTGGGCAGCCTGTTCTTAGTGAGCCTGCTGCAGTAGACAAGCTAGACAAGGTGACCTCCTGAGGTCCTTTCCAACCTCAACTATTGTGTGAATAATTATTTCTAAGTAAATCACTGAGCAAGTACATTATTAAGGAAAAAAATAAACTTGACTAGAGAATGATAACCTATTAACAACTTCATATAAATAATATCTTTCATCCCTTGGAACTTTTTCTTGTAAGGCTAAAAGAAACAAAAGAACAACCAAAAAACAAGACTAGTTCAGAATTGCTTATCAGAGTACAGTTATAACTCTTATGATTCTTATGTATCTTTCTAAGTCTTACAATGACATATGTGGTATTTTTCGTTTGTTTACAAGATATCTAATACAGGGGATATTTTCTAGACAATTTAGCTTAGAGAAGATTATGGTTAAATTTGCTTGAGAAAGTTGTAACCGAACATTTTCCTCTTTCTAGCGCTCAAAACCAGTTACTGTTCCTAACCTTTTTTAGTAGAACACTTTCTTTTCCTACAGTAAAAGACCTAATTTTACTCCAATAAAATTAAGTGTTAAGTGTTTAGATCTTATGCTTCCTCATTACAGTGGAGTTTATTGTATTTAGCAATTTTTTTTATTTTGGACTCAAGAGTCATGACCTAAATGCAATAAATTCCTGTTGTTGGGGAACATGCAGGGCAGACCCAAATACATTTTCCTTAGAGGCTTCTGCTGTCAACAGGCAGCTTTGGGAAGAATAAACAAGATCACTTGCAAACTAGATTCTTAATATCTCCACTATAAAGTCTGAAATAAAGAACATGAAGGGTGCTCTGGGTCCCGTTCAGAGGTTAACCAAAGATATTGTGACATATGACATCTTTTATACCAGCCTCGTCTTGAAAACAGTTTGGGGTTTTCACCATTTCTTTGTCTAAGAAAGATGCCATTCCTTCATAATTCAAGACCTACTTTTGAAGAATGATCTACCTTTATAAAGAGTACCCCATAATAATTTATTCCTTCATCAACATTATTTTTGGCTTAAAACATTTCTGTCATCTTTACCTGTTCATTCCATCTTCCTGTCTCTCCAAGAAAATCTATGAAATCACTCATAGTCCCTCTCAAGTCAGTTTTCCCCAGAAATAAGAAAACTTCAATTAGTCTTTTCAGGCAGAAGATGTTACTGCCTCTTTCCTCCAGCAGTCTTTCTCTGAATCTCTTCCAATTTGAGGTTGAATCTCAGTAACTACTAAGCCAAATCTCAGATAAATAAGGTCCAAACCACCCCTTGGTTCAACTGCATTAATATTTACCCATTTCCAACAGAAATCTCTTAACATAACACACTTCAAAATAATACTTTCCCTTTTTTACACCCATCACCCACTGGCTGCCTACCGCCATTGTAACACATATATTATCCCTCTTTACTACAGCTACCTAAAAGGTCATAATTTTTTTTATTACATGCTAGCTATAAGGCCCTCACCCTTGTACCATGTACTATCATCCCACTTCTGTTACTCTTCTTCTTCTGTATTACCATATTCCCTTAGTTGACTATACAACTCAATTTTGTGTTGTCCAAAATTTCCACTAGCAGGCTTCTTCTTATGCTCAAATTAACAAAAATTGATCTCAAAACACATCATTAACTACTACTACTACTACTCTCCCTCCATCCTCTCAGTCTACTGAAAAAGTGAAAATTTATCCTCTCTCTCTTTTATTAATGACCTTACTAATTATTATATTGTTTTTCCTTACACACTTCCCATCTATTACTCATTTAAATGAGATGACATCAAAATATATTATTTTAGGGATACTGCTGTTCCCTAATTTAAAAAGCCTGGTACCAAGTATTCATGTTGAGTTACTCTGTATAAAGTTAATTTTGAATAACCCTTGCCGTATTTTTAAGTTAGCTTTTTGACATATTATTTGATTTTCCTCCAACACAAGTTTTAAAATCTTCTCTGTTATTTCATTTAGTCTCGCTGATCTGTAATTGCCTGCTCACTTTTTCCCTCCTTCCTTAAACAGAGCTGTTCAGTTAAACATAGATGTTCATAAAGTTAAGACTGCCAATCTAATGGAAATGAATTTTATTTCAGTGATAGCATCATAACTACATTTTTGTAGCTGAAATTTGGAAGACATAGTTAATTATACATTGTTCTATTGCAGTGCAGACCAGTATAAAAATTTAAAGACATTTCCAGTCATTGGCTACAGCATTAACAGCTGTAACAGCATTAACTAATAACTCAAGCTTCCCATTTAATGCTATTTAATATTGCCTATTTCCCATCAGACAAGATTTTTCAATGGCTGAGTTTCACGCAGGCTCTTTTTGTTCAGGTTCTATTTATTACAAGTGTAATGATTTTTCCAGAACATATTTTTCACTGCAAACCATTAAACAGACAATAAAGAAAAACAGTGTCCTAACAAAAATGCTTCAGAATATAACTGTGTCAATACACAGTTTCAACATACAAAGCACTATGTAAATACTAAGAAATAATTGAATTTTGAAAACCACTCAAACGATCAAGAGCTAAAAGAATATAATCTAAGAATGTATTCTGATATATTCTGATAAAGCACTCATTAGTTTTCAAAAACTAACTAAATAATAATTATCATATAGATTTCACATATTTATGTATTCTCCTCCTAAACTGAGTGAAGAGAGAATTCTTCCTCTCCACTAAGTAATGAGTCCTAGGTAATATTTTGTCATAAGGCTATAACAGGCAGCTAGCAATGCAAGCTTGCCATTCATAAAACCATAAAACAAAAAACTGTAGAAGTACTATGTAGAATAAATCAAGTCCAGAAAGGAAATTAAATAATATGGCAGTCATATGAAAATCATATTCTTGATAGACTCTGTAACTAGAATGTTTTATTTCCAAGCCAGTGTTCTGTACTTACAAGAATAGATTTCTACAGAATTTAGTTACTTACATGAAGATCTATATAACTGATGAAAAAAAAAGCCCTGATTCTGCTTTAAAGTGTGAGCAGTGTGCCACTCAGTTTCCCAAATGGAAAACCTACATTCTTAACGGTACATGGTAATCCAAAGTGTTCATCTGACAAATCAGTTGCTTTTAAGAGGTGTACAGCTATCATTAATAGATACATAACCCCAACATTTACTAGAAGAAATGAAGAATAAAATCATATTTTGATCCATTTCCTTAGAATTTTTTCTTTTCGGCTCTGTATTACATTTATGCTGAATATTATTTTCCTTAGCTAGTCTCCAGTATTTTAGCAGGAGTTCCGCATATGCGAGACACAGAAACATTAGGGCTTAGACACCTGCTAGTGCTCAATAAAAACACCTCACTATGGGCACGGTGGAGAGTGCCTCTGCACTAAGCAGCACACTGAATTGGACTTCACAGACGCAGAGCGTCCTCTCTTCTTCAGATTTCCAGCAGTAAATCTCTGAATAAAGGATTTATGCTGTCTTTCACTTATTCTTTTCCACTCTTCTATGGAGAGACACCTGTACAAAAGAAGCTCAACTGCCCACAAATAAAGAGAAAAAAGAAAAAACCCAGTCTTGATTTTACTGTATATCAAGATCATTGCTAGTCCTTTTTGTTTGTCCCAAGCCAGCTGCAGGCATTCTTATTGTCTGGAGCTAGTGCTTAAGTTGCTAATGCTGTTCTTCAAATTATTACAGTCTCTTTCTCTCTCTTATTCAGTCCTATCCCAAGATATTTCAATAACCTGCTGAGGTTAGCCTTAAATGTTGTTCCCTATTCCAGAGGGTGCCATTTTCCTCTTCTACCCTTAAAATTTTTCTTACTCATTTCATTCATCCTTATTACCTCTTTATTTCAATCACACCCTCTCCTAATTCCTCCCTAACCCCATCCAACAGTTATAGAACTTGGACCAGGCAGGTATGCCCAGGCCCTCAAGGCTCCAGTCCCATTCTCCAGTAAGTGACAGCTGAGAGACACATAGAAAAAAACATACAGAAAACCTGAATTTTGAATCAGGGTATCTTTCCAACCCCTGGCCACATACACAGACTGAAGTAAGATCTTTCCTTGCTTTTAATTCTAGTATATTTTAAAAATTATTTTGATATATAATATTGAAATAACACATTAGTATTTTAATGGAAGTATATAGTTTTGAAGTTCCTAGAAAAGACTAGGATAACTTAAGTTAATGAAATTTAAATAAATATTTAAACTTAATTGAACTAAAATATTAAGATATCAGTTGTTTTTGTGGGTTTGTGTAGTACCTTATTTAAATTATATGTTGGTTTTATTTGTTGTTTATTAGAAACTCTTATCCAGAAGAGTCTCCAGAAAACATCCTCATTCTTTGCGCCTAATTTCCACTATTAGATCTTTGATTTAAATGATCTCTCACCTGTTGTAAATGCTAGAGCAACAGCCAAAAGAAACAGTAGCTACAGGCCTTCATCTTGCTCTCCTTCAAGTCAACAGCATTGCTCCTACTCCTAACTATGAAAAGAGGCCCTATAGAGGGCAAACCAGGTACTATTAAATCAGTAGGAGTTCTGTAGCCGACATCAATGGGAGCAAAATTTGGACCTCAAGGAATACATATTGATTAGGGTTAAAGTAAGTGGTATTAAGTAAAAAATTGGTGAACCTAAACCAAAAAAAAGAATCTTTATGAACTACATACCTGAGGCAGTGCAGAGTTCAACTGTCGCTGGAGGGAGTCTCTGTCGTAGATGACATCCTGTAGGCGTTGCTGTGCAAGTGACAAGCTTTCCTGTGTCTCCCGAAGAGTATCAAGGAGACGGTCCCTTTCATCCAGCATGTTCACCATCAGCTGCTCAAAATGAGAATCCGAGTCCGAGCCACTGCTTTGGGACCCCCGTTGACTCATCGGGGTGTCCTCATTTATCGTTGGCATCACTTCACACATCATTTCTTTAAAAAGAACACAAATCAAGGAAAAGCTCTTCAGTTGAGAAAACATTTGAGGATATTTCATAAGAGGAATAAACTGTCATAAGAGGAATAAACTGTCACATGGACACAGTTAGTAGATTATTGCACTGTCCCCACTTTCAAACTTGTGCTCAGTGTTTATCAGATGGTCAATAGAGAGGGATTAAATACAGTGACTAATCCCACAGAGCAAAGACTTTGAATGTGCCTCCCAAAATGAAAGAAGACTGACTGGAAGGAGATGGAGGGCTACAGAAAATTTTAAATAAATAGTTTTGCAAATAATGCTCTCGTAAAATAACAGAGAAGACTTCCTCTACTATTGCAGTCTCCCTTATTGTTGCTTTTCTCCCTTCTCTGACTTAATTTCATTGTTGAATTGTTGGTATTGATGTCAATAGCTGCCATTAATTGCCAGACTTTGTCCTCCTCTAGGCAATTCTACAGTACAGCTCAGGCTAACCATTGATCCAGTATCATGCTGCCTTAACAATGCCAGGTTAATCTATTTTTCTATCTAGTTATTCCCATCCTCAGGGGGAATTATTCTCCAGTGAGCTTGTTCAGTAAGAGGTCAAAAACTAGAAACTCTGGTAATTACATCCCTGTGATATCTTGCACAAATTCAATTACCAGGAACAGAATCATTGTTGCTTGTTTCTTGAATCTGTCCAGAGCAGAGCAAATAACATCACCTAGTCCCATGCTTCAGCTACAAAACTCCTTATGTAAATCTCAAACCCACAGCTCATGTACAGGGAGAAGCTTTGGGAACCCTTGGGAGAGCTTGCTGATGTTAACTGCTTTGTCCACCCTCCACAGGGATCTTCGGATGCGAGATGCCAGCAGGGGGAGTCCCTGTCTTGCCTCCAGGAACCTTTCACAACATCGTGTAAGTACATGGCACTCAGCAAGGAGCCACTGCCCTGCGGAGCATCTCCACTTGACTCCCACCTGTGGCTAACCAGTTTGGGATGGTCAAATTCACAGTGAGCAAAAGGATAATTAAAAAATGTTAAGGCCATCTGCCACTTGTTCAATTCGATCATAACTTTTCAGTACACAGCAGGTGGCTAGAGACCATAGTCTCTCCATGCCCATACTTCAAGACGAAAGTAAACATTTTGGATTGTCACCAAGCCTTTCCCACCTCACAATCATCAACATCTCATGGGACATACTTCTTGTCCTAGGGGATTCTCATCAGTAAAGCTCATCATTCAAGAAATTACTTCCAACACCCTACACATGCAGATCAGTTTTCTGGTGTGAAGGGCACAGCATGCACTGCCCCTGCACAGAGCCTGTAGCAGAGTGAGAGTGGTGCAATTTCGCAGGAACACTGGTGAGTGTGTGGGAACAGGCAGGGAAACCTTTGTGTGTACAGCCATTGCTACCTCAGCACCTCGCATTCAAACTGGATTAAAATCTCCTCTTATAGACATTATGGGGATGTAGGAAGCCCTATCTGTAAGTGGTTATGGGGTAGCAAGGGAATCCATGCGTTGAATGCTCATGGCACTATTACCGCATCTTGTGCCTCCAAGCTGTTGCGTTCAGAGAAGGGAGTGGGCCATGCATTGTGCTTCTTTGGAACGCCTGGGCTGCATTATTCTGACACAGCACAAGTTACAAACTTGGGCTATGACTAAGACGGCAGAGAAGGCAGGGAATGGGTGGGCAGTTCCTTATGTAGGCAGTTGCTATTTGGAAGTTTTCTCCCACAGCTCACAGCCCCAGGAGAATCTTTAAAAGGTACAGTAGTTCTTGCAGTCGGACTGGCAATGTGCATTGCTTTCTGGAAGTTTGGAGATCAATGCCATTATTCCATTGGAACCACATGCATCCTCTCTCCTCGTCCCCCCTGAGAGTGGAGAGAAATACAGAAAAGCTGTACACTAACCGGAGCCAGACAGAAATGCTGGTAGGGTGTGACAGAGAGGGATGCTTTGACTCTTGCAACAGCGAGGAGCAGGAGATATGGGAATCCTAGACCATGCCCTCACACAGATCATTTGTGGGGGCCCATGAGGACCCCAAACAGCTCTGAAGGAAACCTGGCTTCTCAGAATGTTCCTGGGTTACTAACCAGAAATAAAGGAACAAAACTCTCAAGCAACTGCAGGTTTGCTGCGGGGCTTCCAAAGAAAGATTTCTTATAGCTCCTCATGAAAAGCATAGTATGCCATGCTGTTCTGATTTACTATGAGTTGTGTCTTCTTGACTTTAGAAAAGCATTCTTTTTGTTTTTCTTTTTGTAAACTTTATTTGGCATTTATTACTCTTACACTTGCCAACACATGGGATGCTTTCAATGTCCTGAGGCAGCCACCATTTAACACTGTTCCCAAGCACATGCTGAAGAATAGAGCCACTTCCCCAGGACCTTATTACACCTTCTATGAATTTCCTGCTTCATAGCAGGAAGGAATCAAAATACTGAGAATACTTGAAGAATTTTTAAATGAATTTTTAAAAAAAGGAAAGAAGGGAGGTTTATCGTGAGGGGCTGCAACAAAAGCTAGGGCAGGTAAAGCAGAGAAAGAACTTCACAGAACCAGAGGAGGAGTGTCAGCAAACAGACCAATCAGAGTCTATTAGCAAAAGATTGGAAGCTGAGGACAAATAGAAGGGCACATATGCATTTGGATTGCTATAATGGAAGTGAATTATGTCAAGGAGTTACAAGGGTTCTTGATGTTTCCTGAGCCTTCTGATGTTGTGTGCAAGTATTAGTCAACCCTTGGCTAACCACCGGATGATGTGGTTCACACATGGGGTCAGGAAATTAGATTTAAGAATAAGCTCTGAGTTTAGTTATCACTGAAAGAGATACCGTTTGCACACACCAGAAGCACACAGAGGACCAAGACAACACATACAGCCAGAAACAACTGAGGCATTCACATTAAAACATAAAATAAAAATAGCCTTGCCATAATCAGTTAGGTATGACTGCTAACGTGGTGATAACCTGAGAAATCTGAATTTTATTTTAAAATTTCCAGTAGGGAAGGAGGGCCATTTTTTATTTTCCTTCCATGAAATTTGAATTTTAAACCTAAATTTGGTGATTAAAACCCTCCAAAACCCCAACAATTTTTAGTCTGGTTTCATAATATTATCAGCTGAAACATTTCATACAATGAAATTAGAAGGAATCACTCTATCTACCTACTCTTCCCCACTAACCACAGACCATAAATCTGTGTTAAGGTAAAGCTTATTTTATACAGGAAGGATTTCCATCATTAAACATTGAAAGTGATCTCTCTAATAAATTAACCCAAATGAGTCATTCTTTCTGTGTAAAATATATGCTATTTTCTATTGTATTTATAGGGGAGACATAGCCACATTCAGTGCTGCAGTTGTAAAAGGCTCAAAATAAGGCTACTGGTAGTCCCACTTCTATTGCACTTTAGAACTACTATGACACATATACTTTTTTGACTGATCTGTGACTTTATATAACTTTTTAAAAAACTCAGATGCGTGAATATATTTATATATGCATGAATCAAATTTCATATACACAGGTAAACGTATCCTAGTCTTAATGATGTACGTACAGTTCAAGTATAATAGATCCATGCATACGTGGCAGGTATTTGTCTCAGGTACTCTGTTCTTATTAAATCATGTCGCTATCAATTCTACTTAGAACAGAATTGAACAAGATAAGTAATAGACTATCATTAAGCTTCCTTTTTGTTCTCCATTCTTACTGCTCCAAAAATTGGTTAGGCTCATAGAACTTGATTTTTTAAACAATAACTTCTGGATAGAACAAGCACATTCATAAAGTGACATCTGGATATTCCATGTTTTCTAACTGCATTTATCAGCCTGTCATATGATTGATGGAATATGACCACATGCCCAGGAACGGCCCCAAACATCAAGGATCAGAATGAAGATTCCCAGCCCTCTACTCTTTTGAATTGGTTTAATACAGTGTAAGAGGCTGTTAGTTCCTCGTTCAACCCCATGTGCATGCTGAAAATCAGATGCATAAATATGTTTGAGTCTGCGCATGTATTTTAGTCTCTCCACCTGGTCTGCACATGCTAGCTCCTATGTTCAGATACTTGTTACCCCAAAGTAGTATTCCTTTCCCTAATCAATACATTTCTATCAACCCCTACAAGGCAATTACAGTTACATTTCTTTGATGAGTCCGATAAGTGAAAAATAATTCAGAGCTGACAGGGACAAAAAGGGAGAATAAGCAAAGACAAACAACAGCTTATATGAAGCATTAGAATCTCTCCTCTGAAGTTTAAAACAGAAAGCCTGAATCTCATTGCCTCAACTCTAAATTGCAAAGTAAGTTCTCTTATAAATTTCAGGTAATGTGACAAAATCTAGCAAAATTGGAGTGCATAAATATCTGCCTTACATTTCTGAAATCTGTTGTTTAGCACTGAATCTTCTTTTTATTTTCCAGATCTGCAGTGAGAAAACTCATTGTATTTTGCACTTGACCCAGCATTGGGCAAGGGGTTGACAAAGATGACTTCCACACTGAATTATTCCATGGGACAGGAATCAAACATATAAACCACCAAACAAATCCAAGAACCCAGAAACCCAGACTTTGTTTCTTTTCAAAGGAATGATACATGATGTTGAATTGAGTAAACTCAGGCATCTGTACCTGGTCATAAGGAGGCACCTTTGAAGAGACTGAGTCAATTCCCACTGAAGTATTTTACTAAGTATTTCTTTACCAAGACTTGATACCTCAAATCCTGCTAGGTTATAGCACTGGTGCCTAACCATGCATCTGACAAACTGTCACAGCTCATTGAGCCACCAGAGAACTGCAGGCCTTTGCCCCCAGAAAACTGCAGAAAAGAATTTGGAAATAGAGGGGCAAGAGATAATTCAGACCTCAGCTGATCATTCTGGTCATCAATAGTAAGTGAGGAACAGTCCAGATAACTACAGCAACCGACTAGTGAGTCAACAGACACCTTGCTCTGCCAGGATATGACACAATCTCTGAATAGTTAGGGTTGCAAGGAACCTCTGGAGATCATCTACTCCAACCTGAAGGCAGGTTGAGGGGAACAGAGGCATCCAAGAATGAGCACTGAGGAAGCTGGAATTTGTTTCCAGTGGTTGTTAAGAACTGCAAGTGGTGGATTAAACACCTCTTTCCCATATTTTAAAGACCATGGAAGTCCACGATGAATGAATAAGCTCTCACGTACATCATTCTGTACAATACTTCCCATGCAGCCAGGACTGCAAAGAAGAGGAAGGAGAGGAGAGAAAGGGATAAACACGGTGGCATATTCTTCAACTTAAAAAGGTGACATTAATAGCTGAACGTGCACTATATACCTCTTCATTCAAAGGAAGAGAAGGAAGGCTTGTGTTCTTTGCCAGAAAAAGGCTGATTTGCCCTGCAGTAAAATAAGTCATGCTTGACTGATTTAAGCCCACAAAAGTAAGACTTTTCAAATATGTTTCTCTTTCTTTAAATAAAAAAAATGAAAGCTCCATTGATACTGGACTTCGTACTTCTACAGTACAAAGTTTATCACTCTACCCAGTATCCTGAATGTAAGTAAAGCAATCCCTCAATGAAATATGCATTAAGTCACCACCATTTTACTGTTAATACAGAAAAATTGTTTCTCAGATCCATCCTGAGCCACAGAGCAGACCTTATAAATCCCTTGGTCAGGGTGCCCATAAAGCATCCAAAACTTGCAAGGACTGCCACAAACAGTGTACTTGTGTAGCACCTGCAACTATCCCAATCCTACCCCCCTGCCCCAAGAGGTTCTGAAGGTGGACCAGGATACTGACAAATTCCTGCTTCCCTTGAAATCCATGTAGCACATAAACATAGCCTAGAAACAGACTTTTGGGCAATGTATTAACTTTAGAACTCTTCTAATTTGAAACAAAACCTAGGGTCTTATTTTAATAGTAGCTCTGGACCTGAGTGCTCTGGCATCACAGCCATACACTGTGGTAGCTTGAGAAGCAATACACTGAAGTTCTCTAAACACATTATCTTTCTTGTCCATCGTGTATTTACTGCAACATCTACTACAAAGCCTATTCCAGGTTGATTGGTTTCTAGTTCAGTGTGTTCTCCAATCATTTGCATGGAATCTAATTCAACAAATTCTTGAATTCATGGAAATTCTATCATGGACTTCAGTGGGTTTGGATCAGTACAGATGGCTGGGAAAGCCACTAACGTAGACAAGCCATCAATCTCCTGTCATTTTATTCCCTCCAAACAAAAGCATAACGATTTGAAATGCTTGTTATGCGATACCAGGGAGCATGCTGGATGTTATGTGACCACTGCCTACAGTATTACCAGAAAACATGAACAGGTTTCCCCTCTAAACACACATTTAACTGGCAAAAAGCAATGACTGCTTGAAGTAATCTGTCCTACTAGAGGGGGAAAGAATGTAGTTCTCTGCCATTACATTAAGATTTTTCAGGCTGTATGCAAAAATGTCATACCAAATCTATAGCATTAGCTGCATTATGTCTCCATCAAGAGTGAACTCCGTACTAGCTCAATTAGAAATTCTGCAGCTGTTTAAACATCCAGGTAAGGTGAATGGACAAAAATTCCACCACAGAGCCCAGGATATGCCCATCCTTCGTTAAGAGTTATATAAAGCTTCTTTTCAGGAAGGACTCCATTAACAAATTAATTGATAGAAACTCTCTTATATTAACTTGTCTCTGATCATGCTGATAATCATGTATGCACCAAGTATCGAAGTACGTCCTCAATACTGACTTCCTCTAAAACTACTTGAAATTTCTGTGGTACATATCCTACAGAGGTGGAAAATGAATAAGTTGTCTTCCTTCTTCTCACTGGACCCCACCCTATTTGGCATCTACTGTTATCTCAACTGTCCACGAGTCTTGGAAGTATTTATTTAAGTGAATATTGTAACAAACACCTCTGCAATCTCATTTAGCCTGGAAATAATTTGCCAGATGGAGTTCTTTCACTTGGGAAGCTCTGGGAATAAGAAAAGAAAGCTACTTGGCCTCTGCCTGACAAAGGCTTTTAGACAAGCATTCATTTTGCTCACCTTGAAGGCCACCACCTTAGATGTGAATCTAATTTTAGTCCTTCACTTTTCTATCCATAACTGGCTTTAAAAGCCTCTTTTCTGTTTACTCCGATGTTTGATTTGCACACCATGGCTGAAGAGTCATTTCAAGTTACTTGTAATTTTGCTGCAGGAAAAAGAACTAGAAATCTAAGTACCATACATTCTAGCCTGTCCACAGTGACATCAGCTTGAAAACTCATTTCATTGGATCATTCCGGGTATTTTGCATTTACAAGCTATTTTTTTCCAAATCGTTAAATAGATATAGTGGCTGATAAAACCAGATCTTACTGCAATTATGTATCTTCAGATGTTCTCAGCAGGATCGCTCTTAGGCAGCACAGTGTAATTCCGTAAGGAAAATCCTTCCTATTGTCTGAGTTGCATTACATGCATATTCCTCCTCCTAGTTAACTCTTTACCTGCCAGTCTCCACTACACTATGATATCACCTTTAACAGAAGCATCCTGCACTCCTTCCACACAGGAGGGGTGGTCAACACAGTACCTTAGAAAAAGGACTCATTCCAACTACTCTTTATGTCATATCCCTCTGAGCTCCTACCTCCCTTAACCACAAAAAAAAAAAAAGGAAGAAGTTGGCTTCACATTTTTTAGTCTGAAATTCCCCGACTCCCATTATAGAAATGCATTTAAATACCACACAAGTGCTACAGCAAGAAGCAGACAGCTAGATTTTGCATTTGCACCTCATCCCCCGAGGGTATTGGGGCTAAGGAGGGAACGTCTAACTCAGAAATAGAAGGTTCAGTACCTAGTATCTTTTATTTCGGCGTCTGCTATTTCACTTGATCAATAACAACCGCAGTCTCCACCGGCTTCGAGCGGGGACTCACACAGCCGAGCACTCCTGGACCATCTTCCTAGCAATGGTGACACAGGCGATGCTCCGAGGAACCCCAAGCCCCCGCACCCGTCCTCCGGCAAGTCTCGCTGCTTGGCACCTCAACATTTTCTCCGGTCACTTCGTCAGCAGCCAAGAGGAGAAGCATCCATGGGAAAAATGGCATATTACAAATTTTGCTTTGGGAAGCAGAGCTCGGTTCAGACCATTGTCGGGAGCAGGAGGGGGGGGAGCGTCTCTTAAAGCTCCAGCAGCCCCTTTCGAGCAACAGCATCCTTGCAGCTGGAGGCAAACGATCACAGTGGGAGGGGGCAGGGCGAAAGCATCTTTCTTTTATTTCTTATCTTTTGTTAAACTTAACTAAGCCGTATCTACCTTCCCCGGTTCTTCGATACCTCCCAGGCTAATTATGTCTCTGTTCGTGACTGAAGTCCGCGCGCACGCACGACTGCCTGCATGATCAAAAAGCAAACGCGATTTTTTGCTTTACAGAGAGAGATCCTCTGCCCACGGCTCATCGCTGCCTGGCTGGCACATCGCTGCCTGGCTGGCACCGTACAGAGCCCGCTGCCAGCGGTACAGAGCCGGAGCCGGGAGCGCCCCGGCCAGTCGGTCACCCACGGCACGTGGCCGCGCCCCAGCCCGGCCGGGCACCGCTGCCAGCCCCGCATCGCCCGGGGACGCCGGCAGCGAGAGCGGCAGAGCGCTGCGCTACTACGTTCTGAAATCTAAGGAGCTCAGGCAAACGCCACAACATCTCTTCTAATCGCAGAGCGTAATAAAACGTATCATCTGCTGTAATCCGACCGTGAGAAAGCAGGGCTAAAACCTGCCATGATCCCAATAGTCCAGGCGTGTCATTAATACCACACATTGGGGAACGGCGGGCGCGGGAAGCGCCCTGTGCCCGGGGCCGGAGGCTGGCCGGAGGCTGGCCGGGGGTGGAGGCGGAGGGAGTGGCGCGGCGGTGCCGGGCTCTCCGCGCTCCTCGGCGCGGGGACTTCCCCTGGAGCCGCTGCAGTGGTTTTCACCAGTCCTTAAATAAATTCTGAAGTAATCGCGTCTGCCTCCTCTGCCTCACGCACGCGGCTCCCCAGATGCTGCTGCTGCCGCCGCTGCTTCGCGGCTCGCTCGGCGTTAATTCCCTCACGCCCACTCCTTAGAAAAAAATAAAAAAAAAAAAAAAGGGAAAAGGGGACACCATGGCGTGACCTGGATGCTGAGCGGCGCTGCCTCCAGCCCTTACAATCGCTGTGCCCACGGCTGCGCGGACCCCGGGCGGCTCGGAGGGGCAGCAGGGGCTGCAGTGACCGATCCCCTCAGCGCCGCCCCGGGCTGTCCCCGCGCTGCCGCCGCGCCCCGCACAGCCCCGCAGGGAAAGGAGGGGCGGCGAGGTGAGGCACTGGTGCGTGTCCGTGGAACGGAGCGTTGTGAATAAACAAGTGCCTGGAAACGATGTAAAGCCGACGTTTTCAGTGTTTGAAATGAGGTTCATCCCAGTTTGAGAATGATGTCCATGTGTCAACTACCCAAACTTAGTTTTTGCAAGAAATATTTCAGTATTTGTTTACATTTCTTCTGCATAGCACACAGAGTTTCACCCATGAGGTATTGACTGTGTTGCTTCAGAAGCCTCAAGTCTCTTCATCTGCCGTGGAAATGTGCTGGAAAGGGGAGCTCAGTGATAGTCACTGCTGTGCTGGCTTCACAGGAGGTGTGACTGTTGTGGGAAATATAAATGCACAGAGGATGCACATCCACAATGTAAGGCAAATAGCTGAGAAGAGTTGTCAACATGGACATTTCAAAACCAAGTGCAAAGAAAATACTGGTGCCATACCAGAGTGTGTTGCCAGAGTTTGGCCTTTCAGTGCAATGCATGGGTGCAAAGACAAAAAATAACTCTTCCTCTCCACCTGTGCCACTATTCCAAGTGCCTTTAGTTACTTCACTTGGTCATTTCAGAACACTATCTTGACTTAATTATCAGCATACAAGCGATTAGAGCAGTTGCCTGATAATCCCACTGTAGCTGAAGGCAAGATCCATCATCTGTGAGATTCTTCTACTGCATGGCTGTCACAAATCTGAGCTTTTGAGTTAGGTGAATAAGGAAAAAGTAAGCAACTCAAAAAAGTACTTGTGGGAGCAGTCATGCTCAGGAGGCACCACCCAGGTTGGCTGGTGTGAACTTCTTCAAAGGAGGACATCTGATGGGGTTTTTTAACAGTATTTGTTTAGGGGGTTTTTCCACCCTTTATTTGAAATTAAAGATCAGGGCTTGCAGATTCAAACTCTGTAGAACTGATGACTGTTACTTTTCGTAACACATTTGTATACATGGAAGTGTCACCCTTTTCTAAATATCGATAAAGGTGGGTGTCAGTGACGGCATCCTGCCTTTGTCCCGTCTTTCAAACAGCATTTTCCTGCCTAAAGTGTTTGCCAGGCATGTGGGAGATCTGTCCATGTTCACCCAAGGTGACTGTTAAGTGCTTACCTTGGAAAATATTCCAGTTCCTGTTCCGTGTACTGGAGGAGTCAATTATTTGCAAGCTGTGTAGCAGACAGACCTCCTTCACAGTAATTTGATTTACAAACATTTGTAGAATAGTTTTGGAAGTCTGTTGGCTCCTCAGCTACTCGTGCCCATCCTCCCTACTGACTTTCAATCATTAATGCTAAAACCCAGCACAGAAAGGTTATCATCACGACTCAAGGAATTTGCATTGCTACCCATAATATTGTCCTGGTTGCCCTGCTGCCCTTATCAACTCCGTTGCAGATTCACAGATGAGTAAGTGGCTGAAGTACCATGTGTCACAGTGCTGAGGTTACTACAGAGTGCAAAAGCTGCCAATTAGCACCTGTGCTTTGTGGCACTGATTTAAACAGGAGCCTCCTCCTATTCATGCATGTAGGGGTTTAAGGTCAATAAGATGGAAGAAGAAAGGAAAACTCTGAAGAATAGGAAATTAAGAACTATGAAAAAAATGCAAAAAACTGGGATGAAAAAAGACATTTGGGCTTTGTAATAATAAAGGAATTCTCTCTACAGTAGGGGACTTGTTTCGGTAAAACTTAACTAAGTGGAGAGTTTTGATCAAGAGCATATAAGCATAATAATACATGCCATGGAAACTTTAGTAATGAAAGATATTCAGTGTACTAGTTAATTATGAGCTTAAAAGTCCCTTGAGTGGAATTTGACTATTAGATCTCCAAAACATAGTTTTACTTATCTAAGCTCCAACTATTATATTATTTCTATAATAATTCCATTAATTACCTCAGAAGTATGAAATTCCCTGTTGCTCTGTCAACTGGCTCTGTATTTCTGTATATATGTACTGCCATCAGGTATTTGAGTACCTGGAACTTCTATCACATAAGTTAAGTGGGTAAAGAGAAGTAGGAAGAGTACAGTGAAAGTGTATTCTTTATTATCTTAGGAAGTCCTCTTTACCATTTGCCAGGTTACCTTTAAAAAAATATATAATCTTATGTTAGAAAGACACATCTGAAAGCTATCTTCCTTCCCTGTGTAAGTGTTGCCATGGGGCTTTCTCATATTCCGTCTCCAACAAAGGTAAAGTGGAGACTAATGAAATCCTTTGCTATGAACAGGGTAAAAGAGGACACCACCATGCCCTCAAGGAATAACTGATCTTATAGGGAGGTGAAGACCAACGTGGCAAAGATTTGCTGTTACTTTGAAGACATACAGTGCAAACTGAGGAGCAAGTAATGGTGGCAAACCTATGTGATACAGTCAGTATAGGAAGAGGGGAAAGTGATTCCTGAATCATACCTGAATCGTACTAATGATACACCATTTCAATTTTTAAAGCCTTTTAATAGGTACTCCAGCATGTTGAAGACCTGAATAAGGTTTCTAGATTAAAATGGAGAAAGGAAAATATGTCTTAGAAATAGTACATAGGAAGGAAAAAAAAACCAAAGCAGCAATGTTTAGAGCTGGTCTTCTCTTGATAAATAAGTCATTAGAGACTAAGAGAGAAGCACAAAAATAAAGTTCAGGAGATCTTGACTAAGACTGGGAAAAATGTAATACTGTGTGAATAAATTACATTCCAATGTAATTTGAGTCAGAATTCTACTTGTACTTCACAATTACATTCACACTTACTTTCCAAAGATGTTCTGCGTATCATCATAGTTTTAAGGGTTCCTCTGTAGTTCCTCATTTTAAATTGCTTACCTGTTTCAGCTGTGAACTTGATTGCTACATTTCACCAGAAGACTGTCAAAACCACTATTTTCTTACATATTAAAAATTACATATTTAAGAGTCTCTCTCATTGCAGATGTTTGATGGCGAGGAATAAAGTTCAAAGGAGGAATATACCTTTAGCTTAGATGTGATTTGTTCAAAGCCAATTAAAGACCAATAAAATACAAGCCTGAGAGTTTTATTGCATAGTTAGCACTTTTGATACAGCTGAAATTCCTTAGCTGGGGAAAGGACAGTTTTATTTCTGTCTCAGTCTGATCTGCAGGGCAGGCTCTGGTTTGCAGCTACATGGTGGCTAATTGGACCACTGGAATTTTCTGGTCTTATTGCTCTCCTTTACTGAGAGTTTTCTGGTGACATGATTTAAAAGCGGATAAAGACCTGCTTGAGTATCCCAGTTACTCACATACTGTTGTACATGAGAACTTGAAACTGAAAGGGGGCATTTTTCTTTGGGATCTTGGGCTGGGTTCAAGAACAATCATTTTGTTACTTTTCCACTGTGTCTCGTGTTGGTCAGCTGAAGTGTTGCTTACAACAAAAGTGGCAAAAGATATGAGTAAACATTTTAATTCAGTCTACTATTGAAATACTTGAGGTGTAATAGAAAATTTTAATTTGCCTAATTACCATAAAAATTGGAACTTCTCATTCAGCTGTACTGAGAGTAGCTAGCTATGCTATCAAATTCTCAGGATACAATTTATTTATTATTTTAATTATCTTCAACATATAAGTGCAAACAAAACAGTGCATGAAAGCAAACTCTTGCATTTCTGGCATAATTTTTGTCTAGTTTCATGTTTTTTACAAAATGCTCTAGATTAGGCCTTGCCAGTGGTTTGGAACAGATCTGAGTGGGTAACAGTGATGTCTTTAACAGCCACTGAAATGAAGATATGTAAAAAATTAATTTGTGTTATATGCACATTGCTCAGCTACGGATCTTCCTTTTAATCCATGAAAATGTAAAACATACAGACTATTGCAATAGCAACTCTAATCAAGAAATAATGCATCATGGTGTTAAAAACACTTTAAGCACTTGCAAGTTTGTGATCATAATGCATTTTTTAAAGGTCATCCAATTCATAATCCACTTCATTACTTAGTGTGTTATAGGAGGAACTAATTCCAAAACCAAGCTCAAGGAACACAAAGTAGATGCTGACCAGAGGAATTGGCAAAGAATAACATGAGACAGAACTGCTGCTGCTGAAAGATCTTGTCATTAAGTTACAGTCTAATCTGTAATACCATTGGTAGTAAAAGAAACGTCAGCCAGCATCACAACAAACTGACGTCACTAGTCTATCTTTCCACCCTTCGATCACAAATGAAGATTGGAAGATAAAGACCAATAATCTCTTCATCTGAAAAGGTTAAGATGTTGAGGCATCACACAGGTGTTTCAGGTCATGTCTGGCTCATTCACTCATAAATAAATCAAACTTGTTTGCATTAAACCCATGCAAAACAGTATTTGAATTAGAATTTACACACTAGATTGCCAGTTAACTCTATCTCAGTGAGATAGCTTGAGCTACTTAGATTTCATCTAACAGCTTTGCTACAAAAGTGCTATCCCTCTGGATAAAAATACTTCAATTATCAGGAAAATGCATTACTGCATTTTGGTGCAATATGGCTCCTCAGCTAGACAGGTTACCCAGAGAAAGCCAAAATATACACTTCACTTCTTATTCTAGATTTTATGCACAGAGAGAATTTTAAAACAAGTCCTGATTCTCAGTATTTTCAAATACTTCACGTCTGTAGTTTGAACTAATTAAAGTTTGGGGCTTGACAGTTATGTTCTTTTATTATAAAAGAATGTTTCATTATTGAGAAAAATCTCATCTGCTCAGCAAAAATAATAAAATGAAGGACTCTCATAGGATTTTCTTAGCTTCTGGGCTGAAGGAAGCAGTGTATAAAGATGCCAAAACAAAGACACACAGGGAAACATGCTGAAGTAAGACAATTCATTGTACACCTCTTGCCTGCGACAAGGTAAAGTAAAAAAATGCTCAAGAAACACAAGTTGAAATAGATATTAGTGAAAATGCTTTGTGAATTACTTGAAAGGTATATCAATACTATCAGAGAGAATGGGATATAAGAAGCCATAAGTTAAATGCATTAGCTGGAAAGTTAAAGAAAATTTCATTTAAAAAATATCTGTTTGCTTTAAAAATGTCTGTGCATGTTTTAACCATTCAGTTTCACATGTAGCCAAAACGTGTCCACTTCCACTTTGGTGCAATTAAGAGAATGATAACTTCTGGTGCTATGAAAGAATTTAATAAGATAATTAGTTTCCAACAGAAGAAAGCCTTGCTTTGTTGATAGACAAACAATCATTTAGGAGATTCCAGCACTACAATCTGATATCTGCTGTTGTTCATTCCTATTGTGTAAAAAGCTTTAAAGAATGCTGATTGATTTGTGGGGCTGTATTACATCTGGGAAATCTTCCTCGTAGATATGCTAAATAATTTTTTTTTTAATAAAAAACTTTTATGCTTACAGAACAAAAAAAGTAACAACACAATTGTAAATTTTTCTTCACAAGGTATTTTTTTAGGTTTACCATTTACCTGTACTGGCTCTTTCACACTTTTTTAAGGTTTGCGTTATGGCTTTTTTGTTTTGGCTTGGGCTAGTTTTTTTGGTTTCTTTTTTTTAGTTATTTGGTTATTTTATTTGGATTTTTTGGTGCAAATTGTTTGTTAAAGAAATGTCATTGAAGCAAAACCAAGTAGTTTTCTTGATTCCTGGACAAGGTAAATGAATTTTCTTGAGTAAATAGGGCCAATTACAAAATAAGTCTTTTAAAAAAAACAGGGAACAAGAAAAATAAATTGGATTATTTATTCACGGTGGAGTTTAACACTCCTGTTAGACCTGATAATAGCAAGTACTTTGGAGAGATTTTCAGTTTTTTTTCTAGAAAAAGGAATCTGACTGTGGCAGTTTCATCTGTACGAAATATTTTCTTAATTAATGTAAAACTAAGAAAGAAAAGGCAGTATATAGACCATACCTCTTCATGGCACAAGCTTAGATTCATAGTCATCAGTAATAGAGAAGCAGTGGAAGGGGTAGGAGTACAGAAAGTCACTATGAGTTCTTTTTTTTTGGTAGGTCGTGTACTCAACTCATGTGTTTTCGTACCCAAACAATTTTATTATGTACCTGTTCAGTTTGCTGCCCTCAAAATATACCTGACAGAGAATCTCAAATAGTATAAAAAATTATTGACATTAAAAAAAAAAAAAAAGTGTGGAGAGGAAGATAGAGCAACTGAAGGGGCTGGCACATGCAACTGTTTTTGCAACCAGAAGTTTATTTAATAGTGTGGTCCAGAGAGCATTAAAACTGCATTGCAAGAGGGTTGTTAGTTTTTCAGCCTCTCCCCTTGTCAGACTGCACACCAATACAGGGCTCTTGGCTTTGCTCTTTTCTGTACATGGATACAGTGACATGAATACTCAGCCATCCGTGAAACAAGAACTATGACTGCTGGTGGTGCCATTAAATACGTAGTAGTACAAATTTAAATTTACACAAAACTCAGTTATGTTGAGCCTACCCTTTATTTTGCTGTCTGTATGTTAGATTATTATGGATTACTTCAGACAAAAGCAAAGTTATTCTACAACATGTGTTGCATTATATATTATTGTCAAATATGTTACTTTTGCTTGTAAGTTCTAGTGCTATTTAATGCTTGTTATATTTAATGAAAAATAAAAAAATGTTAATTCTAACTTTTTCAATTATTTGTAAAAAATAACAGAAAAAATATTAATGGTCTAGAAATTCAGAACTAGGGAGGAATATGTGTATTTGCAATACTTTTAGGTTTTACCCTTCAAGTGAATCATATTTTGTGCTAATAATGTGCATTGATGCTAGCACTTTATCTTGTTACTTTCAAACTGTTTTCTGTCTTGGTGAAGATTTCTTGACATCTTTATGTATATAGGAAACTTCAAACTTCCATGATTAGCTAATAGAAGACGTAGAGGAAAGACAAGTAGAAGAGCAAAGATGAACAAAAACTCGTTGTTTGCAGAATTCCTGATCGCAGCTGAAGAGTTGATGCATTTCATGAACACACACATCCTCCTGCACACACCCAGCAACAGATCCCTAAAAGAATTAAAAAAAACCAAAAACATGCCAACAAAATGTCAGTGCAATAAGAATCACCCAGAAAATTACCAGATAAATTTATCAAAATCACAAATATTATTAAAGTATTGAAAATGAACAAATCTTACTGTAAAATATGACCGGTAGAAATTCTATTTTGGAATTAAATTTGCACACACACCTAAGAAATTATCTTTTGTTGTTCACATTTTTCTTTTCCATTTCTACTTTGTATCCTGCAGATTTTTTTTTTCTTCCTACTTTTTCAGCATTTCATTTTTCCAAGGATATTTTTCCAGTTTAGTGCTGGAAGGCTGAAGATTAATATTAAAAGCTTTTGTTGATTATTAATAATTTTTTAAAAAATTTAAAAATTTTAAAATTTTTTTACTCTACCTTTTACTTCTAGGTAGTCCATTTCTCTTTGTCTTCATTTGTTGAGATAAAAGCAAATCTAATACACATAGATAACTATTACAAAATATAAAAATCTGTCAAGCAGTAGGAAAAAGACTATCTGAAATTTGCAAATAAAAATACTAATTTTAAAGTAAAAAATAATCTCTGTACAAAGAAGAATTGTTTGAAACATCAGACAGGATGGTAAGAAAGAGATGTAGCTGAACTATAAGTACATTTACGTGCCATTCTCAGAGAGAAAAAAAACCAATCGTCATCATAGGGTGATTAATACTATTAGTCAGTTATTTTCAAATTAAATTGCAGCTGAGTTCAAAAGATGAGTGTTATACTACTCATTCTGCTAAGGAGAGAGAAGAATAAAGACTATGACTACCACAAGCATCAGAATTCAGAGGTCAAAGCACCCACAAATTATAGTATTCTCTTTACCTATGCACTGATTTAATAAATATTTACTGGCAGGCTTCATCCCACGATGCAGTATGGCACTCTTAGAATACTAGACTAAAACCTGTTTTTCTTCACAGCTTCCTTTTAATGCATGGCTCATTTTCTTGTGTGACTTCTCAGAAGCAATAGGATACCTCTTAATCTATCACTTAACTCAGGCCTGTAGAGTAGGGTGGGTACAATTAGATCTTAAAAAGCTGACAACTTCCCTGCTGTGGAACTTCGGTGCTACCAATGCAAATGGAGAAAAAAAATATTCAAATATACTCTTGTCAAAAAAATTATTGAAAAAAATATTGAGTTTGGCATAGAAAACATTCTACTGATAAAGGAAAACCTAAACATGTGGAACACAGGAAAAAACGGAGTCAATGCCGGCCAATAGTAAATTATATACCTAAACATGGAGAAAGTTTCTGCAGATCTGGAACTTAAAAATATGTTGAGAGTTTTGACAAATAGTTTCCAGGTGGTGAAAGCTCACAAACAACTCTCTTCCCCTGGACTTATTATTTAAGGTCTGACTAATAAACATCTGAACAAAAAAAAAAAAATTATTTTCTTTGAAAATCAAAACTATGGAGTTTAAATAAATAAAGTAAGAATGTTTCATAGACTTTTTACTTTTCTGGAGATGGTTTTCAATACCGAACAACAACAACACAAAGAGACTACATTGTATACTACATATTGGTGTAAAGAATTGGGAGGAAATTCTGGCATACCTAGTCATGGATTTTAGCCTCAGCAGACTAGAGGTTTCACGGTGGTTAAATGTTCCATAGTATCATTCATGGTATCTGTTTAATTTTTTAATTACAATTCTAAAAACAATTAATATTATCCTTTGTTCATATTTTTTAACAACTTGTTTTTTTGGCTCCTATATTAAATATCTGAGTGTAGAAAATGATAGTTGTTGTCTGAGTCTTTATGGAATTTGAACAAGTAGTGAATTGAAGTAAAAAGTTACCGGCATTTGTCAATAGCTCCCAGCTGCCCACTTCTGCTTGGAGGTGGGACAGGCCCTGGCACCAGACTCTCCCCTGGCCCCCACTCTGCCCTCACAGTCACCCCATGTTTTCTTCCCTACAAGGCATATTCAATGAATATTTACTGTTCATCATTTTTCTTGAAGTACTATGTTGCATAAAATGCTAAACATATTATAATATAAGAAATGAAATTTTGTGGCAGCTCTCCTAAATCACTCAACAGATTGCCTATATTTTAAACTGTGCTTGTCTGCCAATTTACCACATATTATTTTTACAAATAACTTCATAAAGACTGTACACAAAGACTCAATGCTTTAAATAGTGAGCCACATAAATGGGGAACAAGTCAAAGAATAGGAGACTGAAGTACATGCAGCTTTCTTGCTTTTTTTGTTTGTTGTTGTTTCAAGTGAGGGTTCATTTGAGGTGAGTGAGCTTTGTTGGGGAGAAGCGTAGGTTGCTGTGCCGTGGTGAGCGAGCGAGGTGTCACCGGGTGTGCTGTCAGTGTGCGATGCCAGCGCTGCCCTCCGCTGCCTTGACACGCAGCACAAGCCAGGGGCTCCTGGAGGACCCCTCTCAGGACAAGACAGGCGTTCGCTTGAGGACATTTCTCTCCTTTTCACCTCCGGAGATGCATCTTGTCTTCTCCTGTCGCTGCTGCCACGGTGTCACTAGGTCCCTGGAGCAGCTAGTGCTAGCAATATACTGAGCTGAAGGGATGTCCATCTGAGGTATGAGTGCTGTCACAAGCGTGGTGTGGCACAGAACACAGGGCTGTGAGGTCTGTGCTCTCCTCTCCAGCTGTATCTGATTGTGACAGATTTCAGAACTTGAGTTTCAAGTTTTCTGCACATATGGCTGTATTTGTTACATTTAGCAACACTTTCAAGACTTTTTTTGCAACATAATGGAGCCCAAGAGTTTCATATTTTGTTTAAAAATAAACTTGTTCTCATGCAATCTTATGACTCTGGGATTTGAAGTGATAGGCATGTCAAACCTGTAGTTTAACTAGGACTTCTGAGCAGAGAGGATGAAAGAGACAGAATAAGGACAACTAGAGTTATGCTTGTGAAAAAAATCATTGAGTACATAAGTTTCTTCTTTCATATTGTGTTGTTTTCCTCTTACATGCATAATAGTGCTTCTGAACCTGGGGAAAACAGTTCCAAGGAGATTAAAATTGTGAGCTCAGTCTGGGAGAAATAAGGAAGAAGGTGAAAATAGCATGAGAAATCTTTAATCCTTTGTCCTGACTTCGCCGCATGAACAGTAAACTCTACAGCAGGTAGACTGGCCTGAAGGTACGTAATCTGTGTGGTGTTAAACATTACCTTCAAAATGCAAGTGTTAAAATCTGAAGAGATGCTTCTGACTGCCCGTCTGTCACTCAGCTGTTTTGGGCTCTTCTAAGCTGTTTGTCCCACAGCCCAGATCTGTTTTCCAGGAAAAAAAGAAACTCCTGTGGCAGAATTTCCAAAAGCTTACATTACTTTGGTAGCGTTTGTCATGCCTTAATTGGTATGCATATAAAGAGAGAAAACTTTCTTACTAAGCTACTATCCTGACTCTGATTTTGATTTCCAAAAGCCAACTCATGAACCACGATATTTGTAGGTAACTTATGATAGGGATTTTAAAAATACAGATTAGTAGAATTTTGCTAAATATGTGTGTGTATATATATATATATATATATATGCATATATGCTCCAAGGCTTTTTGGTCTTCATGTCTGAAATTTCTTGCCAACTACATGCTTGAATTTTCAGCCTTCTTACTATATTAAGTGATATATAAGTTTAATCATCTTGTAGTCAATGTTTCTAGGAAATAGAGATGTGTTTATTTTTCTTCTGACGACTTTATCTACTGGTTTTTACTTTGAATTCTGTATTGAATTAACCCGTGCTATTATATCTGAAGTAGATATCGACTATTGGCATTAAAGATGGAGTGTTCCATTTCAGATAAAATTTCAAGAGGAAAAGAAATATCTTCCAAATGTATGACTTGCTATAAAATGTCTATTTGTGAATGAATGTAGTTAAAATTCATTAAATTAATCCGAAACTGCTTGTTAAAGAAAATATTTGATGAGAATATATGATACTAATAAACATACTAGAAACTATCTGCGTATATTGCCATATTTTATCTTTTTACTGCATGAACCAGTCTTCATAATTTCAGAGTATCCTACAAAGTATGAAGAAATTAGTAGAGGCATATAATGTCTTCAAGCATTTGGGTTTTTTTTGTAATTCAGGAATATCCTAGCAGTAATGAGAACTGTAATTTTCCTCCCCTAAGTCTTGTGTCTCCCTTATGTGAGACATTCTGTCATGTTGGATTCAAATCTGTCTTACTATCAGAAAGACCTGGTGTTTTCCACTTTGCCTTTCAAATTATGTACTAACAATAGAAGTACTCCTTGAAGAAACCATGGTTACAGTGGGAATAAGTTGTATCTGCATCACTATGAATGCCTGTTCATTTTTGCTGTGTCCTTCATTGTGGACACATATGCAGCATCTCCATTAGTAGCAATTGCTCTGCTGTTTAGAAAAACAGAGAGAGGGAGGATGGGAAGAGCAGAGAGAGATCCTAGCCGTGGTTTTCTTTTGAGAAAAAGAATTCAAGAAACAATTCTCGGTCTTCAAGAGTCTGAATACACCCTTGTGACACTTCATCAAGTGAAAGAAGAGCAGGAAAAAACATGCTGACTTGACATCACTCCTTTTCAAATGACATATCCGTTGTCCTTCCTTCTGTCCAAACATTAACTAGCCACTTTTCTCCCCAGAATCAAGGCCAGACCAAAAATCAATGAAGCTGTTGTCAAAGTAAAATACTCATCAGCAGAAGTTTAAATGTGTCAGAATATGATTCTAGATGGTCAGCAAATAAAGCAATGGATATATCACTTTTCAAAACAAATTAATCATCTCTTCCCCATATACTTATATCTTCTACACCAAAACAGCAAATAGAGCAGAAAACAAAATCTTTCATATTAAAATTTTTCTCCACATGGGATGACATTTATAGCCACAGGGCTTGAATTTCATTTGCATATACTGTTACATCACATCTGCCTTTTTTTTGGACCATGCATGGATATTCTTTTTCAAAAACTACTTTGGCACCCAAGTTGATGAATTTAATTGTGGATTAATGGCATGTTTCTAATTCAGTCCTTTAGAAGCAACCTGGTTTAGTTGTGTGAAGCTTGGGTGGGTTGGTCTGCTGTACCTGTGGGAAATGTATTTATGCCTGTTCCTTTTCACTTTCCTAAACAACCATTGCAATTTTAATTACACATCTTTATTCATTATGCCTTAATGAGTGGTGGTATGCACTGTGCTAGAGCATAGCATTGAACATACTTTGATCACCACCAAAACCACCAAATCAGTATTGCAAGCTTGTACATTTACAAGGAAATGTAACAATTTGCAGAATGACGTCCTCTCTTTTGGGATAAAAGGTTGCATACTGCACAGAAAAATTTTAGAATGGATCATAAATCTGATTTTAAGTAAACATAAACAATCCAAATCTATCCTTATCATGTCTGCAGAAATACAAACAGGTTTGCTGTCCAATGTAAATATTCCTACCTTTTCTTCTGTCTCCTGTTTTGTGCTGACATACATGGAATTATATGAGTACTCACTTGAGCTGAGGAGACAACAGTGGCACCTTTCTTGTTGCTACATCTGCAGAACTCAGCTTGGATGGCACCAGTTCTGTGTGGTTAACATCTATGTGGATGACCAGAGGATGGACTGGCAACAGAAATGAAGGATAAAAGCAGGATACAAAAAAAGGTTAATTGTTAGAAAATGAAAAATAGAGAAGTTAATTGCCCAGTTGAAAGAGACCTGAAATAATAATGGACAAAAGAAAGAAAAATAGAAGAAATTCTAGCAAAGGAAAGAAGAAACAAATTATTGCGACAATAAGAAGCCTTTTTCTTAATAGAGGAAATAGAGGGGTTGTGAGCACTGAGCAGAGATATTTTACTTCATAAAAGCATCACCTCATTCTCTTTAAAGTCATAAATCTTTAGACAAGA
Organism: Grantiella picta; assembly: GCA_013397955.1. NCBI lineage: Eukaryota > Metazoa > Chordata > Aves > Passeriformes > Meliphagidae > Grantiella > Grantiella picta. The sequence goes on along the minus strand of VZRM01008906.1, from coordinate 646,879 downwards.
TATTTGGTTGTATATAGAAAAGGTAAAAGCAGTTTAATGTATTTTGTATTTTGTCTGAGGTGTTTTAACTGTTACTTACTTCTGTAGACTAATAAGGATGAAGTATTTACATCTCAAAATGGGGCTCTTTTTTCCTACACACCAAAGAAAAGCTTTTTACTTATGCTGTGGTCATAGAATAATGCAGCCTTTGTTGCTCTGTGATGTTTTATTCCCTTAGGAAGGTAGAACCTTTGGCTGGAGGTATGAAAAATGCTGTTCATCTTTAAGCCCAACATCAGTCAAACATCTACAGAGTTTTTTATTCCCTTTTCTACCCTGTGCATGCATGGAAACATTTGATCTCAAGTTCTGAAGAAAATTTGGAAAGAGCACTAAGGGAAAGGTTTCATCTTTGGAATACCTATGTAAATATTTCCTGTCTGTAACTTCCTTGAGGAAAAAGTTGAATTTAAACTGGGAAAGCTGCAAAGAAATTGCTTTCAGAACAGGAAACACAAATTACAATGAAACTAAAATTGTTTCATTAATAAAAAAATCAAAAATGATATAATTCCAACAAGAACAATAAAAGTAAACGTAAAAGCAAATGAGATTTTTAGAAATAAATAAGTCCACTAATAACTTGCAATTCAGACAAATTTGGTGACCTGTTAAGAAACAACCAATGGTCTTGGAAATATCTCTGTAAAAATAACATTATGGATATTACATTTCTTGTCACTGCTTAATGTCCCATATCAAATGAGCAATGCTTGAAAACTGGACAGTGTTAGATATGGCTGGAAGGAGAATGAGAAAGCATGAAGGTTCTCTCTTGGAATTATAACAAGCAGAAATATCTCCTTGAGTCATACTACTACCAATAATAAATATTTAACAGTTGGAATATAGCCTTGCCCAGATACAACATTTGCACTGTTTTAATTAAAATTTTGTCTTACATCTTCACCTGAACAAAATGAGATTATATGAAGGGCTCTTAATACTTGTGGCTATAACAAGACTGGATCTAAGAAAAAATCTTAAAAGCAGTCTGAAACAAAGAAGGAACTATACCTGAGTAAAGGATGAAAATATTTCCATGTTTGAACTCCATAATGCAGAATTTTTTAATTACTTAAAAATCTGCATATTAAATTGGTGGGTTATGAGACGAATTTTAGGTTTAAGATCTATTACTAAATCTGTTGAAGTAAATTATTCTCTCATTTTGATTTTCTATAGAATTATAGTGAGGAATGGATATTTTATTCAGTAGGTAGATCACATTAGCAAGATTTGAAATACAAAGAAATTTGGCTCCATGTGGTTTATGTTCATATGCAGCTGGAAGAAATATAAATCCTAGTATCATATGAAGTTTAAAAATCCAAGCACCTCTTTGCAGGATGTGAGAGTGATTTGGAATAGAAATCAGAACTGCTTAGTAGATGTTTTAATCACAGGAAAACTTTTATTTATTTCAAGAGCAAGTTCCTTTCTACAGTATTTCATGAGTTTTACAAATGAGTTTATTTGGATATATATGGTTGTTGTTTCTGATGTTTGGAATGAGAACAGTGGATATTATTAAGACTGGAACAAACCTCCCTTTGTAATTTGCAGAGGTTTTCAGAAATTTCCCATTGTTGTTGTTACAATTATTTCATTGTATTGGGAGACTGTGGTAAATTACAGACTAATAAAATCATTAAGGTTGGAAAAGACCTCTTCAGTCATTGAGTCCAACCATTGACATTGCAGTTTCGGGTCCATCAAAGTCAATTTTATGGACAGAAATTTTTTTTAAAAGTTCTGATTAAATTATTTTTGCAACTTTTCCATACAAAAAGACAAGTAACTTCAAAAAATAAATTTTCCTGAATTTATGTTACAATATTTAAATTGAATGATGTGCCCAGGGCTATACTCGCAGAATATTTAAAGATCAAAAAAAGGAAGTGTCCATTAAGTGTAAGGCTTTAATATTTCCTCTGTATATTAATTTAATAGAACTTATTTTGTTCTAGATTGTGTTTTAATACTTTCTGGTGGAGCAACACCATTTTCATTATATATAATGTTGTTTTTGTCAAAATCTAATGTGACGTGAAGAAATGGCAAAAAGTACTCTGAAATCCCTGTCCTCTGCAAACCCAGGAATAATTTCAATTTAAGGATCAGATTTACAAAATACTTAAGACTTAATTTACATTTCAAAGTTCCTAGCTCCACCTTGGATTTATGCACCAGTGGCTGAATGTCAGTGAGCATATGAAAAAATTACCCAAACGCTGATTCTGTCCCACAGCCACTTCAATAAAACTGATGGCACAGATCGTGAACTTCTGAGGACCAGAGCCCTGTCCTGCCAGGACTTTCTGTCAGATGTCTTATTCACAAAATGTAGCATATAGGACAGAAAGCCCCTGGGCAAAAACCTGGGTCAGTAATAAGCCCATTTGAGATGAGAGGCTTTGGATCACATTCCTAGTCTGCCTGACCCTGTATTTTGGGCAAATGCCTTTAAGCTGATCAGTGGGAAAGTATAAAATCTCAATCCTACAAGTTCAAATTCTTCCTTTTTTCTGCAACCAAGAGAGTATTCTTTGGGCCAGAACTGTAACACAGAGGCTGGAATCCTCACCTGTGGACTGCTCTTTGCCTCTTTGGGTTCAGAAATAACTCTTTGCCTTTCTTGGATCTGTTTTTAAAACACTAAAGGAATACAAGTAGAATGGCCTCTGAAAGAGGGTAGTGCTGTTCAGACCTCCAGTGATTTTCACACTGACTTTGGTGATGAAGCCCTTGCTTCAAATTGGATGAAGTAGGATTTTGACACTTTCACATGCCTTAACTGAGAAACTTTAACTGCTAAAATATTGACTATTCTGTTACACATAATGGTGTTTTCTTCGTAAGAATACTAATTTCTGAACAACTAATAGGAGAGGATTTCTACCAAGGTATCACAGTCAGAAAGAATCACCTATCTGGCTAGGTTTAGATGCTGATCTTAAATAAAGAGTAGATGCTTAACTTCTCTCAGTTTTTCAGCATTTCAGTTCATGATTGGCTTAAACAGATTACCATTACTTCCATATTTTTCCTTTAGGCAAATTGTTGCATAGTTTGGCAGGCTGTCCACTCAATCAGAAATGGGTATTTTGTGACGTAGCAGGAGGTTTGAGATCATGGTACTCAGAACTGCAATAATGACATTTTTTTGAGTGCTTAAGTATAAGCTGTAAGTTTCTTTAAAAGCAAACATTTTCCAGTCAAAGATGCCCAAAACTTTATAACAAAACCTGAATCTTGGTCTGCTTTTGCTGATTCTCAGAGATTTTAAATCATATCCACAGGCTTATAGCAAGGCTGAATGGTAAAGGCAACAAACAGGTCTGAAAACCTGTATGAGATAGAAGTTCAATACGAGTTTGCATGATAACAATGATGCTATATTATTCAAATTAGTATTATTACTGCAATGCTGAATAATTTAGAAGACTCATTAAGACATTGTGAAAAATAATGAACTGCTAATGGAAGAAATGTAAATCATAGTAAAAAAACCTCTTACAGTAACATCATAGATTTATGTATTACAATTTTACATTTTTTTATTTGCATAATTAACATATAAAGTTAGCATGGATATAAGTACATCTAATCAAATATAATGCTTCTGAAATTCAAAATGAAAAAAGGAGTACAGATAGAAGTAACTCTGTAAAGGGAACATTTCAACGAAGTGTAATTGGGAGGAAAATTCTTCAGAATGCTCTCTACCACCTTGTCACTTTTCTTTCTCATGACTTTCCACAAGGATTGTCTAAGTAGTGCGTATTGGGATTTAGTCATGTGCTAAATCCCGCCTAATCAGGGATTAGGTCCATTTCAAAATTCTCTGTTTTATGTAGCAATGCAGTTCATCTATTTCCCAGGACTCTCCCTAATTTTTTAATATTTCCCTTTATACTTAACATTAGTTGTTGATACTTAAAGAGGCTGCTTCGGACAGACTAATCACCTGCCTCACAAGTAGGGCTCTGCAAATACTGAGATTTAATTAAGAAACAATGTTGACTGCAACTGCATTGTAGAAATTTTAGAAAAGGATGCAGCTATGTCAGATGGACTGGTGTTTTGCATTTGCATGGAAACAGGGATGGGTGGCTTCTCTGAGAAGCTGACAGAGGTTTCCCCCATGTCCAACAGAGCAAATTCCAGCCAGCTCCAGGATGGGCCCACTGCTGGCCAAGGGCCATCAGCAATGCTGGTAGCACCTCTGGGATAACAGATTTAAGGAGAGGGAAGAACTGCTGGGCAACAGCAGCCAGAAAGAGGAGTGAGAATGTGCAAGAGCAATAATGCTGTGAACAGCAAGGTCAGTGGAAACAGCAGGGAGAGAGGAGGTGCTCCAGACATGGAGCAGAGGTTTCTCTGCAGCCTGTGCTGAAGACCATGGTGAAGCAATCTGTCTTCCTACAACCCACGGAGACCCTGCAGACCATGGGGAACGTCCCTGTGCTGGATCAGGTTTGCTGGCAGGAGTCATGACTGCACAGGGAATCCATGCTGGAGCAGTGTGATCCTGAAGGACTGCACCCTGTGTGAGGGACCCGTGCTGGAGATGTTCAGGGAGAATTGTGTCACATGGGAAGAACCCCTCACTAGAGCAGGAGAAGAGTGTGAGGAATCCTGCCCCTGAGGAAAGAGGAGCAGCAGAGAAGTGTGATGAACCGACCACAGCCCCCATTCTCCATCCCCCTACACCGCTTGCAAGGAAGAGGTGAAGAAATTTGGTATTAAAGTTAATGTTGGGAAGAAGAGAGGGCTAGAAGCTGTTTAAAAGATTTGGTTTAATTTCTCATCATGCTCTGTTTTGATTGGTAATAAACTAATTTCTCCATGTCAGGTCTGTTTTTCCCATGACAGTATTGAGTGAGTGATCTCTCCCTGCCATTATCTCAATCCAGAAACCTTTCCTTATATTTTTTCTCCCCTGCCCAGCTGAGGAGGGGAGCAGTAGAGAAGCTTCGGTGGGCACTTGGTATCCAGCTAGGGTCAACCCATAACAATTGGATCTGTCTCAGTAGATGATCAAAGGCACTTTCTCTCCTAACTGGGAATTCAGACAAACTGGATCAGTACCTTCCTGGAGAAGTCATCTGTAATTCTGGTGAGACAGTATCTCTATTAGTTTCCAGCTGAGATGGGAAGATTGTAGTGAATCTATAGATACTGGTAATTTATATTGATTCTTCTGTTAAGTGTTACTGTGCTTTTGTGGTGTCATGATTTTATACCAAAATTCATTCTATTTCCCAAGCTTTTTTGTGACTCAGGTCCTCAATAACCTTCCTGTTGTAATGCATAATGAAAAAGAAAGAACCGTAGAAAATTCTAAGAGCTGGCTTAATTAAAACAGTCAGCGTAAACTACAGACTATTTTCCAGGTTGCTGTGGTAGACAGAAATGGTTGTGCTAGGGTGAAGTCAAGAAAAATTTCTGGAGCTTGTATTTACTATAATTGACTAAATAAAACACAGATATAACACTAGCAAACCAAACTTACCACATTTCATACTGTTCACCTTCCCACTCTGAAACAGATAGTATTTTCCACTACTTGTTCTGACAAATAGGGTGTCAAAGGCTTCTGCATGTCTTAGGCTTTTATAGCACCAGAGTATTTGCCAGCTTTGTCAGGTGTGAGTAGTGAATGTCAAGTGGATTTATCTGGGCATTCAAAGCAATTCTTTCATGTGCTCTACTTTCAATTATAGCTTCAGTTGACTAATTTGCAGTGTTGTGCCATTTTTTCCATAAAAAATGAATCAGTCATGCTTAGAAATAATGAGCCAAACTGTGTGGGTGTGTCCTCACCAACACACAGGGTAGAAACCAAAATAAACTTCTCATAGCATCAACAACACCATTTTATATGTTTTCTCTTTTATATGCTTGCTAGCCTCCAGTTAAAACAAGAAGCATATAAATCCACTTCTAAGAAAAAGGGTTTTGTTTATAAATATATATAATATGTATGTGTGTGTGTGTGTGTGTGAGTGTGTGTGCATATATATATGTGTGTATATATATATCAGTTTGAAAAACAACTCATTGCCTATCGGTTTTTTTATATACTTAACAATTATTGTTGTGTTCCAGTTGAGTTTAGAGTGTTCAGTAGCAGGAAAGAAAATACCTTGTTTGGAATCTACAAGTCTATCCACACACTTCTGTAGCTTCCAGAACTGAAGCACGGTTTCTTTAATAATGTAATAGCTATATTAAAACAAAAATAATGATGCAAAGGTTTCTACTGCTTTAAGCAAGAAAAGGAAACTATGCCCTTAACTAGCTATAGTGCTCCAATAGATATTATAATAAATAATTCTGCCTGAAGTGGGTGGAATCAATGCCAACACTGTATGCAGTCAAATATTGCCACAGTAGCAGAATCTCCACTTACTCAAAACGTGTCATTTTTTAAAAATAACTTGCCTACAGAATGGGTTGGGTCTTCTGAAAGAACATCTTTGTCTCCTTATAAGAGCACACTCAGGATACATATAAATATTGATCATCTATTTTTAATGTATGAGTCATAACTAGAAAAGATTAAATGACAACCTAAAAGAAGATAGGACAGTTTGGTCATTGTATTCATCAGTAAAATAAAAATAAAGTGCCAACATGCACTTTGTGATAGATAGTTGAATCTATTCTTAGTTTAACCCCAGATTTAGAAACATTGCTTAAAACTTGTAGCATTACCCTAAGAAGAGCATTGTGAATAGAAGGAGAAAAACATACTGATTTGAACATTCATACTTGTTATTTAAGCTAAATTACTCTTGAGATCATGGGAGGCTGTTGGCAGTAAAAGTGAAAGAAGGGTTTGCTTGATAAGCAGCAGAACCCCAGTGTTACATTCTCATTTACTCAAAACAAGAAGCTGCAGACCAAAAGAGTCAATGGGGAAAATATTTAACCTACAAACAAAGGAAAGGGACCTAGATATGCCCCAGTATGATTTTTAGACTCTAGCAACTCAACTTTTAGAATGGAAACTCTAAAATTAAATTCTGATGATGTAAGCGCTTGAGGGAAAGCCAACAGAAGGAGTACATACGCATAGAGATCTGTTACTTTTAATTCCTTTGAGTGCTGTAAATTAGAGGCTGTTTGGAGGACAGGTTGCAACACTGAGCCATGTTAGTGTTCACAGATCATAAAAGCAAATTTTTGCCGGGCTAAAGACTGTAGTTTGATGAGTGACTAAATAGAACACAGAAATTCAGTCAGAGAGACTGTGAATAAATGAGAAGGCATGGCCTGGAAGAAAGGATACATCTGAAGAACTGGAACAATTTACAATTCCATGCAGTATATCCAAAAATACAGGATTTTTTCTGCCATGTATTATTAAAGATATGGCACTTGTTACAAAGCAAAGATTATTTTGCAGTTTGCATTCTTCTGTAATTTCTGTCTCTGCCATTAACTTCCTCTGTCACCTTTGGAAATCACTGAAGCCTAGATCATCAAATACATTTTGGGACCCATGCATTTTGATAAGTCACTGATGCTTACCTTTCTTTAGAATCTCAGCATTATTAGGACACACAATTCTCTACTTAGTACAAAGCGCTCATGATACTATTTGATGTAATTCTCTGAATTAGCTCCTAGATCATAGATACAAATGGAAGATACAGAAGTTTCTCAAGGTAAAATCTTGGATCAGGCAAATATGGGAAGAAGTCTTTCATAGAATGGTCCACTGTGAGGACACTTTATAAGAAAAGCGTTGGAAACCACTGAGTAGCTCTCAAATACACTGAATAGGCTTAAGGACTCTTGGAGAAAAGAAGTAGGGCACTATGTGCATTAAATTGAACGAGGGAAGTGTGATCACAGAGGACACCACGGTTTGAAAGTTCTAGGAAGGAAAAACTTGGGGGTAATCTCTGGACCAGAAGGTCTGAAGTTCCTGGAGAGATAGAGGCCCCAGAGACAGGAAGTACTAGAAGGTACTATATGCCTTGCGTGGGATCTGTGGGTGAAAATACTCATATAATCCTCCTGTTGACCTTGCAAATTCTTTCCACACTTCATCCTCTCTTTTGTTTCTTGGGATGAGTTCATTGACTCAGGCATCGATCTGTGCTCTTGAATCTCCATGGCTTCCAGACCTGCAGGCCAGCTGGCTCAGAGAGTGTGCAATGAACCTATCTTGTTCTACATCTCCCTGCACAGAATCATCCCTTTAAACTGAAGCCAACACAGAATATCAGTGCTGTTCATTTCCTCTAAGTTCTTTCTTTTACTGCATTGTATTGAGGTGGTGTTAGGGCATGGGTTGGACTCAGTGGTCTTGAAAGTCTCTTCCAACCCGGTGATTCTGTGATTCTGTGGTTCTGTGTATTAATTTTACAGAGGACCAAGTCAGGTCGTATGTAGAAATTTGGTTTCTTCACAAGACATCCCGCTGATCCTAAAGAAGCCACTGATGATACTTTGGTATCAAAGTTAAAATTTTTACAACTCCTGCTGATATCCATTTTCCTGGGGTGCTATGTTTCCTGCTGGTACTTAGATTAACCACAAGTTTTAAATGAAACTGTCATTTCTAAAATAAATGACAGTGAGGAACAATATTTTACCACTGCAAGGTAGTGATAGCAACACACCTACAAACTAGTATTTGAAAGTACATGAAACTACATAAAATTGTTCATAAATAGTTTTGAATATCTGTAAGGAGCTAATTTCTTTCAAAGACCAGAGTGTTCCTCACTAATTCAGGGTCTTTTTCCAGCGAGAGGAATATTTATGAATTTAACTACGATACAAAGGAACCTAATAGGGTATTAAAAAGTCCATAAAGTTCTGTGAGTCTCATTCAGTCTCCATAAAGCCAGATAATTTCCACTGGTTTCAGAAGATAATGGATCAAACTCTTGCTAAACATGACAACATCTCATCTGTCACCATGTGCACGTTCATGCAATATTGTTGTCTTGTTTAGGTCGTTCATTATTTCTTATCAGCTTATCATCCTGTATAAATTTGTGTGTGTTAAAATATAGCTCCTTTTTAGTGGTTCTAGATGCCTAATAACTCTCAACAAGTGTAGTCAGGGAGAAGTCTGTCACACAGTGTATTTTAGATTTTAAGCTGGGTGAATGAATGCCTTGGACTAACTATAGCCTGAAATCCTGTCTCACAAAAGAGATCAGAAGGCTTTTATACCCTCTATATCATGTTTCTGAATTAAAATAAAGGTGTTCTACCTTAATGTACTAAAGAGGTAATGTGTATCTTACTAATATACATCTGTCGTGAAGTTGCCCAAATATTACATAGTGATTAGAAGCAGACTGTTATCAGTTTAGTTTTTGTTCTTTGAAGAAAAACACTAAGGTGCTGGAGCATGTCGAGAGAAGGGCAACAAACTTTTGAAAGGTCTGGAGCACAAGTCCTGTGAGGAGTGGCTGAGGGAGCTGCGGCATTTATACTGAAGAAAAGGAGGCTCGGGGAGACTCTCTACAACCGCCTGAAAGGAGGCTGTAGCCAGGTATCTGCCTCTTCACCTGGGCAGCTAGTGACAGGACAAGAGGAAATAGCTTCAAGCTGCCCAGGGGAGGCTCAAGTTGGATATTACAAAAAATTACTGAAAGAGTGGTTAAACATTGGAACAGGGTCCCCGGTGAAATCATGAATCATCATCCCTGAAAATGTTCAAAAAGGGAATAGACATGGCTCTTTGTGATATGGTTTAATGTCCATGGCAGCATTCAGTCAAAGGTTGCACTTAATGGTCTTGGAAGTGTTTTCCAGCCTTGATGATTCTATAACTATATTCTTTGATAAGTACATTTTCTTAGCCTCACGTTTTTCTATGTAATAAGTATGATAAAAATGTGTGAAACAAGAAATCAATGTATGTATTTGTAAACTGGCACTGAAAACAGTGAAGGAATTCTTTCTATTCCATTGTAAGTTCCTATATTTATTGCAAAAGGAATTTTTTTCATGTGTTGTACTACTCTCTGTATAATTAGAGAAGGGAAATGTTAAAAATACTGTATTAGTACATTTAATTGTATAAATGCACAAATTATTGTAACTATAACCTAATCATAGTGTCAGATATGTTTATGTATTTTGTGGCATGAAAAATCATTTAGTCAAGTTATTCAGATTTATTGAGGACAAAAATCAAGGAAAGAAAAATGCACTTTCCCCTGGCTTTCTTTTAAAGGTATATTTTCCAGATGAAGTTTGAAATTGCACAGACTATTTGATCTGTGGGTGCCTGAGAGTGTTGTTTTAGATGAGTTTCTTGTTTTAGCATGTCTTTTTCTAATTTAAAATAACTTTTTGTCTTTGTTTTCCCTTTTGCAGAGGTAACTGGTGTAGCACAACCACAGACCTCATATCACGTTGAACTAGCAATCCTACTGTGCAAATGTTGTTATTGTAATTTACCTGAAACATACCTGAGGAACCAAATGTATTTAACTCTCAGCATTTGATTTATCTCTCCACAGGCGATCTTATGCCTACATTGCAGCTAGGGGCATGATTGCAGCAACTATAACTATACTTAAACTTGCTTGTATCCAGCTAGCTGAAGCAATCATTGCGCAAAACTCATACCTGTGGTTAAGTTTCTGGAAGTGTGTTCTCACAGGCCCACAAGGAAACCTGAGTTGATAACTGTTGATTGCTTTACGCTGCTAAATTTCATCTATATTAGGTATATCTTTTTAGGCTGTACTCATGCATCTCATATGAAGGGTCAGCATGATCCTAGATAGGTAGATAGATAGATAGATAGATAGATGGATTCCAAGAATACTGGCCTGAGGGTGATTTTAGAAATGCTTATTTTATAGCTATAGTATTTCATGTTTATTACAATCAGAATTGAAGTAGAAAGGCTTAGTGAGAATTTTTTCAGTTTTTGAAAAACGAGGCTTACACTTCACAAAACTGTGGTCTGTGTCACTGCTATTGTAATAATCATACTGTAGGAAGAGATGCTTCAGCACAGGCATTTTTTTTCAAACCAGAAAAAGGATGTTGGGGGAGTCATCTGGAAAGATTATTTGAGGAGGTGATGGCTTTTAATTTCCAGTCAGGTTTTAGCATTACTCTGCAGTATAACTGGGGAGAAGAATGACATATAGTTATGGTTATGTATATGGTTATGTATATGGTTATGTATATGACTATTTTCTCTGCTGAAGACACTTAGTAAGATGTTACATAATATAAATGAGTTACTTTCATATACTGCATCAATGATACATTAATATATTATGATGTATGCTCTTCTTAAAGTAATGACTTTTAAGACATTCAGTTTCTTCATCAGAAATAATTAAATTGTCCTTGTCAGGACGAAACCCAGATTCTTTTATTGTTTTTACCATTAATAATGTGATTTTTTTTCTTTTTCAAAATTTAATAAGATTTAAACAGTCAAATTTAATAGCAATCAGGGAGATAGGAATTAAAAAGTATTTTTTAAAACCATAATGTTTTGCAAAATTAACACCTGAGTTCCCATCATTTTTAGCTTTCCTTTTTAAGAACAGTGTATTTGAAAGCTCTGGATTTTTCATCTCAGTGATTAATCTAAAAGGGAAATATCTTCAAAATACTTCTCAAATTTCTCCCATTAATGTGTCGGTAAGGTTTTTCCCTTAGTTATTTTTAAATATATTTATGAATTCATTTTTTTACTTTCAAATAATGGTCTTTTACAATAGTCATTTGAGACTCTTTCTACTCCTGGTGTCTCCACTTGTCTTCTCTAAATGAATCCTTTGGATTATTACTTCTGTTACTTAAACTACAATTAGTTATCACAGTAACTCATCAATCTACAATTCAATTCTATCAGTACAGTCTAGAGAAAACTATCAATAGCTGTATAGAGAACTATTATTTATTCAATTCGTAGTTCTCCTGCTATTAATAACTTTATTTTTGTGTAAAATAAAATCTCTACAAGCAGGTGAATTTTTGCTTTCCCACTTTTTCACATATTGTAAGTGACATGATTTCACTACATAGTCACAGTTTTAGAAGTATCAATTTATTTAGAAGACTCTCATATATATAGATTGGGGCATTAATTTTATATACCAGAATTAATTCTTAATTCAAATTTAAATTAATTAAATTTAAATTTAAATTTACTTAATTTTTTGTTGGCAGGAAGTTGTGGTGGAAAAGTTCTCAACCATTTCCTAACGTGAGCATTTCCATGACTGTTACCATCAGTTCACTTTATGTGGGTACTGAATGATTTGCTGTAAATGTGCAGGAATGTCTCTAATCACATGCACATCACTGCTTGGGCACCAGTTAAGCTGCTGTCCCTGCCTCCTGGTGAGGTGCCACAGTGTCCTCAACCACCTGCCCATGACAGCTCCCTGTTAAACAACCCCCTGCTTCCTGGGGAACCTTTCTGACCATCTTCTTTCCAAATGTCTTTCCAGCTGCTGCACGACCTCCCTTCCCTCGCAAGCTATTGCTGTCGCTAGAGAAGGACCCATAACATCAAATCACCATCAGCAGATTGATGCCCTCTGCAAACTGTTATTGCTCAGCCATTTCATCACACAACAGGCTGGCGTGGACGGTGTGCAGCACTGTGCAGTCACTGCTGTCAGCACGTTTACACAGCATGTCTCAAGCCCTAGAGATTTCATGTAGATTAGGAAACAGATTTTACTAGGCTACTTGATCTGCTTGGTAGACAAAATAAAAATGTGTCCGACAAAAAGACATGTTTTGCTACAGCCAAGCAGGATCTAAACTCTACTCTGCACTCAAATGCTTCACATTTGTAGGTATGAAATTCGTAGATATTTACAAAACTTCTAATGGAAAGACAAAGACCCACTAATTTGAAAATAGGCATATTTTTTTGTTCCCATGTATTCAAGCATTAGGATTTGGATGTGCAAAGAAATCATAAGAATTATGAAAAATTAGAATTTTTAAAAGATGGAAGTTTTTAAAAAGCTAGAATTTTTTTTAAGATCTTCAATCAACAACCTTAGTAACACAATACCCAACTATATGAATGAATGTAGCTAACACACTCTGAAATGGGAGCAATTGTTAAAATTGAATTATAAATTATAGAAATTGCTTCTGAGAGGCCTCCTTGGGGAAATCAAACCTCAGGCCTTTCCTAGAATAAAAACAAAAGTTTTCTTCCTGCTTCCCCTTTTTGATATTACTAATGGTGAGATTCTGAAATTAAGGCCATTTTACCCCATTCCTGAAAAATAATAATAAATTATCCAAATTCTTTTGCATTTTTTGTGTATACAAATTCTCACATTTTTTCAAAATCAGTACACTTTACAATAAACCTTTGCTCTGATAGTCAATTTATTCTTTACTGTTGAAATCTAGCAAATAATTGCACAAGCACTTGAGATTACTGGCATGCTCTGTGTATTCCAGGTCATAAAACCACTCAGCATTTTGTTGCCCATGCCATTTGACAGAGAATCGCAAGAATATTTGTTCCTGGTACCAATTAACCCAACTGAAAACTGTCAACAGTGCATTTAGCTATCTATGAAAAGTGATTCATTATTTGGGAATAAAGTATGTTTGCTAGAAGGAAAAAAAAATAAAAAAAGATACGTCACACGGTAAGTAACATTTCTAGGCATTCGATTTTATTTTAACTCAGGTTTATTCTGTTTAATTTAAAGAAAATATCCATTCATCTTTCAGTTCATGTGCTGCAAACAACCTGATCTCCTTTTCTGTTTACCAATAGAAACAGTGTTCCCATATTGTAATCATTCAGCAAAAGATCCATTCTGAGATTTCATGAATTAGCTGAACGATTTCATTTAATACACTCATCATAAGAGGTCAACAAGCATTAATAGCACATAGCTCTTTTAATTTTTAAGGTAGTTTAAACATTGATAATTTAATTGGACAACTTCATTGATGCTAGTAGCAGATGTTCATATATTCTTTAGCATGGGATGCTGCCTTCAATGCAATTCCAACTGAGTTCGCAGCATTTTCTCTCATGCAACATTGCAAAAGAGCACAAAAAGTGCTACAAGCTGCTCCAAGGGCAAGACGGGATCTGTTGATGGGATCAAGTCAACTGCAAGATCTGTTGAGGCAGGGTACCTCTTTTTTGTGCAGTCTTGTAAAAAATCTTGTACATTGGAATACAGAGGGCATATAAGGCATTGATGTATGGCTGAGATCTCTGTGTACTGTGTGCTCTGTGTGCTACAAAAATAACAGAAGACTTGGAAGGGCACTATGACAGCAGCATGAATCATTTCATAAATATGCTGGGAACCATTATCTAACAGTTAGAAATTTCTACAAAAATGTTTTAAATTACATCACTGGCATTCCAAGCATACAGAGAAATTATCTGTGTTAAACCTAGGTGGTTTTTTGAGCAAGAATAAAAAATAAGAGGTTTGACAGCCAGTGATGTGTGAGAAACATTCCAGTCTGCTTTGTTTCCCCTCCTGATAACCAGCATCCGTTCAAGCTGAACCAATAAAGGTCAGTTTTGAAATGAGTGTGAAGTGAGACTCAAACTCAGGCTTTTGGATATATAGCAAAACCCCTCAGTCCCACTGTAACAGCCCCACTATTTTCTGTACAAAATGTTTTTACAGAAGTGTGTGTACCTTGTTGCAATATGTTTGGACAAGGTGGGATGAAATTATTTTTTTAGAAACAGATGCGGTTTTCTGACTGCTAAATTAACTTTGGAATTTGTGTTCATTAGCCTGATCTCAGTGAGCATCTGTTGAGAAACTGAAGTTCCCATATCTCCTGCTCTTTTCTGTGGAATTCCCTGCTGGAATGTTTGCCTATCATTGGCGTTTCATCATTCCCCAATTTCTGGCTTTTTTAAACTTCAGTTCTTCCCTCTGTGTCCCCTTGAGAGTAGAAAGTTGTGAAATTTTGTACTGTGATTGTATTTTACTCAGATTTTATTGCAGAGTCTTGAAAATATCAGGATGCAAGGGCAGAACCCAGAGTGCATAGTTGAATGAAGACACTGCACCCAAATTGTTTTTTTCATAGATTCATGTATGCTTGACCACCGTGAGACACCTCTTCTGCCTTCACCCAATATTTTATCATACCATTGGCCAGTTTTGACCAAATTTTTCACTTCAGAATATTTAAATATAATTTAAATGTTTATGAAAATAGATGATAGCTGTACAGAGGAGCAATATCCTATAAGTGTTCCCATGGAAAAAAATTCTAATATGATCTCTTTTTACTATGCATAAGGGAATACAATAAAATATTTGTTTTGAAATAAGGACATATAAATATTGCAATCCCTTCCTGAAGGCATTACCAAAACTTAAGTTTCACTGAAGTGAAATCAAAGTTTCTTTGATTTTTTGTAACATCAGTGGACTTAAATGAATTTTTAATCATTAGCTGAACAGAGCTACCAGCTGATTTTCTCATGAAGTGCCAAATGATTCAGGCAAATCTGCTAATTGAAGTGTTTAAAAAATGAGATTGTTCAAATCACTTGTTTCCATATATCTTGTCTAAATCCAGTTACTTCCAGTTCTGCAAAACATGACTTTTTTTCATCTTTGGACTTTTCTAACCTAGAAAGTTGCACTGATATATATAATTTGAACTGTCTTTACTGTCTATAAAGTTGAAGTAGTTATGTATAAGATTGCTTATTTAGAATATTATTTTATTTCAAAAAAGGAAAAAATATCAGAAGAATTCTGTAAATCCTAGCTGGATTTTATCCATCCCTTCCAATTTAACATATTCCAACATTCTGTGATTTCTTTCCTAACTACTATAAAGCAAATATCATTGCTAGCTAACTTACTGGTTTTAGTCAAAAACTTCAGCCATAATTCATTGTTTTAACTATGTCAACAAGATTTCACTGCTGAGATTATGAAATTTATTTCATTTAAAATAGAATACATTCCATGACTACATGCTGTATGTGGTATGTCTGTTTGTTTCCCGTGGAGGGAAGATGTATTGAATTTATTAAGTTCCTACAAGTTTCATGAAAACAGTTGAATAGGAAACAAATGCTGCTAGTGAGAAACAAGCTGAGCCTGAATTATTGCATATGTCTGGTTATAATTTTTGCTTTTCCCCTTATTTCACACGTATGCATCATACCCTCCCATACATGCAGGAAGTTAAAGATATATTTGCAACTGTATTCAGTTGTTTTGTCCATTTTTTTTTTCCTCTTCCTTTTTTTTCTCTATACTTAAACTACATTTTCATGGTTTTCAGAACTTCCTGCCTTAGTCTCACCTCAGCCTCTACCTGAACAACACAGAGAGAAGCCACCCAACAGGCATCCTTTCTGAGAACCAGCATGACTCATCAGTATCAGGTTCTTTTCCTCCCTGTGGGTGCACATTGAACAAAATAATCATCATGTAAATTTACTTCTTTGTAATTAGCTATTTTTAGGATTTCTTGCTGCTTGTCAGTAGAAGTGTAAATTACATATGAGAATATATAGCATGGGATTCCAGTACTGTAGGGTAGGGCAATCAGTTTTCTGTTTGTTAAACCTTTATGTCCTTGACATGTGATTATTAATTGTGATTAAATGCACACAATGATAGTAAAGATTTCTATGGATTATCTCAATTTTATTTGTATTTGCTTTTTTTTTCAATACAATGTCAGTTTGCTGTGTAGCACATATACTGCCTGCCAGAGTTCAAGTGTTTGGGCAATGCTGTCTGGCACATGGTGTGATTCTTGGGGTGTCCTGCACAGGGCCAGGAGTTGGACTCAGTGATACAGATGGGTCCTTTCAAGCTCAGCTATTCTGAGATTCTATGGTTTCTCACAGCAGCATACTTTGGCTGTCACTTTTTATTTTTATGCTGAGACTATAGTAGTTTCTCTTTTGCCTGTTTGTGAAAACTTCTGAAAAAATATTTCATTAATTTTTTTCTTACCTGTTTCATTCCATTCATCAAACCTTTTTTATCTTGCACCATGCTTCCATAGCCGGTTAAATTCCTTCTGTGTGGAAATTGAAAAACACAGAACACAACTTCTTACCGTCCAGGTTTGACAAAAAAAGTACTAGCAAAGTGGAAGAGCACTTCTCAATCTGAATTGTATATCCAGTATTCACAGGAAAAAATAATTACATATCCCATAGGGCTGCAAGAAAACCCAGGATCATTTTCCTCTGATTCTGGGGATAGAGCAATAACTGATGATGGTGATGGTGACAGCTCTGCCTCCCCTGGAACATGTGCATAGTGAATGAAATCCACAGTCTTCTGTTCAGCCTCAACTACTCTCCTCCTTTTCAATGGATACTCCCTGAGACAATATTAGGCCAGAAGAGGTCAGAAGATAGCTTGTGCCAGAGACAGTTCCCAATAGGCAGCATGGACAAAACTTCACCAGGTTGAATTCCTTCAGCTCTATGTCATCTTCCAACATTATTCTCCCACTAGGTTTTGCAACCTCTAAACACTCTTGTGCTCTCACCATGCCACAAGCTGATAAATGCATTCAGTTTCTTTATATGAAATGGCCTCATATTGATGGACTACAGCACATATCCTACATTGTTCTACTCAAAATAAACTGGGAAAGAAAAACAAAAAATGCTTATCTAGAGTTGGGAGAGGAAAGGGTGAGGTGAAAATTACCTTGAGCCAAGTATTATGAAATGTGGATGCTCAACTACTCAAGTGGTCTCTGGCCTCAGTGTCAAAACCAGTCCCTAGGCCTTTCAGCACTACAGCATCCTTTTTTAGGAACATGAAGACAGCTTCTCAGCTACCATATGCCACCTCTTGTGCTTCTCAGTCTACTTGTTTTCAGGCAGAATGTTGGTTAACAATTCCTTCCAGATCAGCTGTTCTTAGTCAACAGGTGTGTTCTTCCTTTTGGGAGGCTGTAATTGGTGATGAACAGACTAAACCGGAAGTTCATCATCATAATATTCATCACATCAGGTACAAGAATTGTTGAAGAAAAAGGTTTTTAAAATAACAGACTGCCTACACAAATGCCAGTCACAGCTGAACTTCACTGCTCGATAAAGCCATCCGGCCTCTCTGCTTCTTTATCAATCCTTAGAATAGTCCTTACATTTCTTTTCCATGTTGAGTTTCACTTTTGACTGAATATCTGTTTCTTAGCCTGCTTTTGGGTTTCTGGGTTTTTTTGTTTGTTTTTTTTTAGCGGGGGGGGGGCTGTTGTTTTATGGTTGGTTGGTGTTTTGGGGGTTTTTTGTTGGTTTTTTGTTTGGATTTTTTTTTCACTGAGGCCATTGAAAAATAGTTTAATGAATTCAGGAGGCTGAACTAGCCTTTTCAGTGACTCATTTTTAAACTACCCTCAAGTGTTAGCTGTGGGATGCTATTGTGAGTCATTGTTTTGCCTTCCCACTTGCTTACCAATAGCTATCCTGATTTAACTCTTAATGGAAAATGACATTCTCCCAAAAGAAGTCTGATGGGAAATGAGTCAGGCTGAAGAACCCCTGTTATAGACATACTTTTATTCAGTAAAATCCACCTATGGTCACTCAATCCAAGATTTTTATTTTTGTTTGCTCTTTACTTATAGCTCTTTTTTAATGACCTCATTATTAAAAAAACCCACATTTCAAATAGGATTGTCTCTTTCCAATTCATTGGCTATGGTAGAAAAATGTGTAGGCTACCACAACTATTACTATACATACTGCAGAACAGCTTAATTGACTTTGTGTTATCAGAATTTATTTTGTATTATCAGAAGCTACAGTTTCTCATATCAAAATATTTTTGTCATAATTACTAACTCTAGTAATGTTAGTGATATTCATATCCAGTCCTGAGGGTCTATAAAAGTACTATCCAATAAGTCCCTTTTAACTGCAAAGTATTTTTGAATAAAAAAAATAATCTCTTCTATCTTTCTATCTCTTCTTATTTCCTAAAGTGGATCAAATCCTCACTGTCTAATACTGTCTTTGAGCTGTCTTTTATATATACATATATGTACAATTTAACAACACTGTCCATCCCTCAGTAAAGGTGTCTAGATGGGGAGGTTACTTACACTAAACTTCAGAGGCGGTGGTTTTTTCTGTATAGTTGAACAAAGTTTTTAAGTGAGTTGCATAAAACAGAAAAGAAAATGAGTGTTTCTTGCATTGTTATGAGTTGTTCTTTTGAGCAGATGCAGAGCTTTGAATAATTGCAGTGTACTGATTATACTTCTGTCTGCTAAGCTCTTTCCTTCATTTATTAAAGTCTTGCCTTGTCAGATAAACTGGAATCAAAGCATTCTCTTAAGAGAAATTAAAAGACTAAAACTCTCAATTAAGCTACCATGTATTTTAATGGAATAAGTTCTCAATCAACAGAAAGATAAATGTGGTTGCTTGGTTATTTGCTTCTATGGTGTATCTGTGCCGTTGCTTATTTGCATGTAGCTAGTACACAAAAAATATCTTTGCATTTTTCAATTAATTTCTCAAGTCTCTTTACAACTTTGCATGGGCTTGTCTCTTCAGTTCTGCAGTGCCCTACAAATTTATTTAGTGTTGAATTTACAGCAAAGAAAGTCCTAACAAAGAAAGAGGAAAGGCAGACATGCACAGAAGGCGTGCTACAAAATGTTTCCTACTTTGTGGATTAGTTGGCAAAAATCTCTTAGAAATCTTGAGAGCTGCAGCTTAAAGAATGACAGAGGATTGATTATTTCACTCAAACTGGAAACATTCCTCTGAAAATAATTAAAAACTGTTTGGCCTTTTCAACTTGTGCTCCTGGTTGAGTTCAAGCTGTATTTTTGGATCTGTTTACACATGAAAAGCGCGCTTTTGTGGGGAGAGGTTTGAGTACCCTTCTCTCCCTTTCCATGGAGTCCATCACGGGGATTCTTTGCTTTTGAGTTGCTACTTAAAAGATCAGAATTTTTGAATAGGAAGCCCTAAACTCCTTTACCCATACCAAGCGTCTTTTTTAAATAGGAAATTTTCAAGTAGTTTTTCCTGCTTGACATTCCCTTTGCAGAGTGATGGATATCACTTCTCCCTCTTTCTGGGAAAGCAGGAAAATTCTCTTTTCACAATCTCTGTCCTTAATAGTTTTAAACCACACAAAAGACAATAAAAAGGACAGGGAAATGAAAGAATTGCTCATAGTCAGAGAGAAAATGTATTTAAGCCCAATGTAAAGGCCCCCTGAATTGTACTGGATGTCTCAAATCCAAGTCCATTTCTTTAATTAAAAGACCACATTAATCTTTTGCCTCATATTAGCATCTTGATTCCACAAAATCCCTGATAGGCTGGCTGCTCACTGCCACCTAACCACTGTGTGTTTTTATAAACAGGTGAACCTGAAATCTCCTGGACTCTCTTGAAGCACTGAAATTGTAGGCATGTTTTTTTAAGCTTGTATTAAAAATTTTTGTTTGCTGAAATTTAAAACATCAAGTTATACTTATTGCTCTATTTTATGACGCTTGATATCAATGTATGTGTTATCTCTGATGGTTCCGAAGATTTGAAAGAAATCATTCAAGTAATCCTAGTGGTATATAAAACCGGTGTCTATTTATTTGGATTAATGATCAAATGGTTAAAATTAATTTTGCCTCTGAGATAATTAATTAAGCTTGCAAATGTGCATGAAGGAATACTACTTCCTATCTTAGCAGTTGATGATGTTGCATATCTATATCAGAATACAGTTTTCAATTATTTTTCCACAAATTTTGATGTAAATAGGACTGTTGGGTGGCAACAGTAGTGAATGTAGCTGTCTATTTGAGTTTCCAAACATTCCACAGAGATAATTTATAATATTTATTCTTTTCAAGTGTGCTGTTTAGCTATCCTGAGGATTTGATTTTTCATGCCTGTAACAGGAAAACTTTTCACGTAGGTTTAAAAAGAGCTTTTCCTCTGTGTATAGGAAAAGCTATATGTATACACATACATGTGTGTATATGTGTATATATGGGCATGTATGTATGAAGTTTCTGGGCTTTGCTTTTTTCTGTACGTCCTGTCTCTAGTCACACACCTGGCTTGCCAGAGGCTGATCCTAAAAGGGATCTAAACTGGCAGGTGAGCACTGTTTGCTCGGGATATCAGTGACTGTGATGAGATCCCAGCCAAAGACTGCTGCACTCCCTGTTGCTCTGCACAGAAAGCAAAGCAAGGAGCAGATCAGTGCAGTGCTGAGCTACACCCAGCGTGGTACAAGGGTGCAGATAGGAAACCCACCACAGCTTCAGAGTCAGAAATAGGCTTGCATCCCACATTTTAGAGATGCACAAATAACAAGGAGAGGAAGATATTAAATGGATTAAAAGGCCTGTTGATAAAGAATGCTTCTCACATCTTCAAGGCAATACTTTCAAAGACTCTTTGCCTTGCACAATCAGTGGTCCCAAGGAATTTGCTGAAATTTTGCTGCTGATTTTAGTGAAAGCAAAATTATTCTGAAGATGATCACTCGTAAAATCTGCTCATTACTATGTCCGTGGGTATCTCGACTAGATTATTATCTAGATTAGATAGCCCATCTTCAGATATTCTAAATACTTTGTGTTTTCATGATTAACATTGTGGTTAAGGCAGCTACTTCTTTTCCTCAAATTCCCATTAATATTCCAACTGTAAAACTCAGTTCCAAAGGCGGGGGAATTCTGGTTGTTAGAATATGGAAGTTGGGCTCTCTCCTGTGCCTGAAAGATAATTAATTATATAAAACTTTACCACTGCATAATTTTATATTTAATTTCAAACTTAATGTATTTTGTTACAGATTTTTTTCATATTTTAACTTATTTCAAGCAAGAAAACTAAGCAACAAGAAAACAAGATTGTTATGTGAGCTCTCTGTTCTTCAGAGAGATTAATAGTTTTCCTCCTCAAATATTTGTTGCTTACATAAAGCTATAAAGTATTTAGGACATGATGTAGGCAACCTATCTCCTAGTATGAATTGGTATAATCCCATTAAAACTATGTCTTCAAATATTCATGCAGTGTTATTGCCACACTACATTGCCCAAGAAGCCCCACATACTTGCCCTCATGCCCTCTTTGTTCTAAATTGAAGAATAATAAGAATAATTAGTATCACACTAACCAGTTCAGGACTGTCATGAATCTGAGCTAATTTATCTTCTTTCCTTTAGGTTGTGTATATGAATTACAAAACATATTCTAATGTAAATATATTTAATTTCAGAAAATCTACTTTTGTTTCATAGATGCATTTTAGGTGGTGATTTATTGCACTTATTTATTCTTGGGATCTCAACTGGTATTTTATTATCTGAAAAGAGGAAACAGTGCTACAAAAGCAAGAGCAATCTTATTCATGTTGTTGTATCTGAGTATTTCTTCAGTGAGACAACCATTCGCAAAGTAGAAAGCAGAGACTCCCAATAGACAAGGAGCTATGCAGAACACATTTGTTGGCTTCAGAATCTCAGACTGAAGTGTACCAGTTCATTTAAAAATAGAAGGCAGAGCTCTGATAATGCTAAAGAAGAATGTGCTCCTAAGCTAACAATAATCGAGGCGATGTAGAGCATTGATGTTTTTACAAATGGTCTTCCATTGATATTTTCATAGAATCATAGAATGATTTGGGCTGGAAGGGACATGCCACAGGCTATTCACATGCTATGAAACTAGTTTTGAGGGTAAGATATTAAGTGGCTTCATTCATTTCTCAAATCATGAATTCTGTTTTAAACTCTCAAAAAATAACATAACATATAATGCAATGTATACAAGTACATATTGTGCTCCCTGTAAACATATGCAAGATACAATTCAAAACACAAAGTTATATTTACATAAGCTCTATGAATAAGTAACAAGTAACCAAAATACTCAGTGGTAAACTTTCATAAATCCTCTCACGGCTGAACTGAACAGACACTTGAGGCAAGGTACAGAAGCCTGTCTTCATTTTCTGAGCTCTCCTTCACTCATGCTAACAATGAATTAAGTCATGGAAAGCAAATAATAAATTTGCTTTATCAAAAATTATCACTCTTTCTTATAGACTATCAGCTTGGCACTACTTTGAGTTATTATGAAATTATGACCTTTTTGTGGACTAGGTGGTCACTGCTAACTCTATGCAATGACTTTCAGATAACATGGTCTGAACCTTTCTGCAATTTAAAACTGGAAGAAGCACAGCAGTCTGTAATGCTGTGTGCCTGACAGTGATCATTATTTTCAAGAAGGTTTTAATGATACAGTTAACTACGTCACTATTTTGCTTCAAGAGTGTTTTCTTTTACCTAAGCTGTCCTCAAAGATTAGAGTATAAACTTTTGTTCGTAACAAGGGATCATGGTGAAACTGCCAAGCAGAGAAGCTAAGCACAGAGATTTATTACATTCACTGAAATCTTTAAAAAACATGTAAGTGCTGTCAAATCTGTATTGCCAAAAGTTGCGTAATGTGCAGAGAAATTATAAGAAAACAGGTTCACATTTATCTTATTTCCCTCATGCTAGAACAGCAATATAGTCCAAAACATGATTATTATTTGAGATGGAATAACTAAATGCAGTGCTTTTAAAAAGAAAACATTTGAAAAGTGTTCCAAATATACACAAAGATGAAGTTATTCCTTTAATAAACAACAGAAAATGTTTACAAAACAGTGCAGTTGACTTTTATTAAATAGTCATAATAATTATAGAAAATTCAGAGGATTACTCTATATAGAGCATAATAAACAGCTTCAGTCTTCCCATCTATGAAGCTAAATGGGACCTGTACCTCCCAGTGAAGGCCCAAAATAAAGCATTTTCTTTTAATGAAAGTATGTGCAAAGGAAAACCTTTCTGGAACCATACTGACTGTATTCACACCAAAGAATTAAGTAATGATGGACATCTCTAGTATTACATAAT
The DNA here is from genome assembly GCA_013397955.1 of Grantiella picta. Lineage (NCBI taxonomy): Eukaryota > Metazoa > Chordata > Aves > Passeriformes > Meliphagidae > Grantiella > Grantiella picta. Next base: position 622,912 of record VZRM01008906.1, on the reverse strand, counting down.
TAACACATTTTCTTCCACTCCTGAAATACATACTAAAATTGCAAAAATTGGCTCAGGCTATATTAACTAGACTTCCTACATCTCAATACAGTTTTGATTGAAAGACATATACTTTTTTCCTCAGAACACCGTCTGCTGTAGTGAAAGAATAAAGAGTATCCTTTGATAGGATATGTTGATGTAATTTTATTTGCTTCTTCTTCATTATTCTAGGTGCATGGATCCATCCATTATTTACTGAAGCACACAAAATTGTTCATTCTCTTATGAGCTTTTCTAAATGCTTGCCAGTGCATCCAATGCATTTTTAAAAGATGCTAATGAAATTATCTACACAATCCTTCTGTGAGGCAACTCCATTTCATACCTGGAGAATTATCAAAAATAGCTTAAGGCCAAAATTATCCAACGTATCCATTTCTCAGAGTACTAATTTGAAACGCACAGAGGTGATTTTTTCAGAATACTTAGTACTTTGATAGCACTGGTGTGCATTTTACCTCTCTAAATGATGACAGCAGAGCTCCTTGTTCTTTTCTGCAAAACAGAGACATACCCAAACCCACACACTAACAGTCTTGTTTAAGTGAGCACTCCAGCCTCTCACAAAGGCATTCAGTGGCAGAAGCAAGAACAGCCTGCACTTCTCTAGGATATAATTCTTTTTTTTGGTCGGCCTTCACCTTGTTCTCTGAGCTTCTGAATGGATGCAACAGAGATACTCAGATCACTAACTTATTATTATTATTATTAATTATTGCCCTGCTACTGCCCTTACTTCTATTTGTTCTTTGTAATTTATAAGATCAGGATCTTGTGCAGAGGTGTGATCATGGTTATGATCACATAATTATGTGTTGTATAACTACTTCTCTAGTAATTTCTTTGACACATATTCTGTGACCATATAGTCCTTGTGGGGGAAAACATTTCTGGAGATGTCTCTTCTCAGACTCTCCTCTTTGCATTCATCTTTAGTGCAACACTTCTGGAATGATGGAGGAGACACAATGCTCTTTCTTTTTATTCCACTCTAGCAACGCACTGGAACCCATCTCTCTCTCAGTCTCTTACCTTTCTGACCTCATCTCTCTTTTGTCACTTCAACCTACTTTTCTTCAAGTTCCTTCTTAGCTCTCCGTTCTGCTCTTCTTCCCTTCATTTCTAAACTCTGCCAGCACCTTCTTCCCTTTTCCTTTTCTCCTTCAAAATCCCTCTTCCATTGCCTAGCTGTCCAACTCTTCTCCCTTTCCCCTGGCTAAGATATTGATATTCCACAAACTCGTCCCTCCTGAGAATGCCAGGTTTTATCTTAGCAGCCCCCTGATCTGTGGCTCTCCACAGCACTTCAGTTGATAATTCTCAGGAAGGCACACTGCAGCCTAGTCAGGTCTTGGTCGTTTTCATACCCCTTCTTTTGTGACAATGTCCTCCTTCACCTGGATCACCATCCCTCATGCTGTGTGTTTGAAAGTGCCAGTTTAGTTAGTCAGTCCTTCCAGGAAGCCACACTCACAGGACACCTCTGGGAGGAAGAAGGAGGCAGCAGAGAGGGTGGCATCAGGCACTTGGCAAAAGGGAAGGGCAACAAATTCTGTTCCCTCCAGGGGACTTGACCATCCTTACCTTTACACAAGTTCACCATCAAGTGTCTCTTCTCTTTCCACTTGGTGACTTCACAGGACTGTCATGTCCCACTCACTTCAGCTCTCAACAGCTCCTGAAACTTCCCTGGAGCAAACAAAAATGGTTTCCAAAAGTGGTCAGCAGTGGTCCTGCTGAAGTGAAGCAGCCCTGCTTTCCTGGAAACTTGCTGTAATTGAATGTTTCTTGCATTTCCCCTGTTGCTATCAATTACTGTGTCAACCGCCTAGATATATTCTATATTCCCAGCCCAAGCTAGTTCAAATAAATAGGCTGAGAGTGGATGAGTCACAGTAGGCAGAGTAGAACATTAATTGCTATTTTCATATTGTCATTTGTTAAAAGTTTATCAGTTGACCAAGTTTGGGAGAACATTAACAATTTTTTTTTTTTTAGTTATGGTTACTTTATTATATTGAATAAAATAAGAAACCAAACATATTTTAAAATAAAGAAAAATATCTCTGCTTTAAAGAGTTATTAGTGTAAGGAATCAAAATATTTTCCTTAAAATCTTTCTGGGCAAAGAATGAAGTATTTTAAATTCTATTTCCTCTGCAATTTCTCTCTTTAGTAGGCACAGTATGAAAAATTCCGATCTAAACAGTAGATTTGGTTTGAAAAGACTAAAAGTAATTAAAAACTGAATATTTTAATGGAAATTTGTAGGCATCCTTAAGTGCAGGCTGTACTACTTACTCTACCTGTAACAAAGAATTTTATTATATAAGCATAAAACCCAAATCTGTTGCTCATTTGTACCACCAAAACACTTTGGACTTTTATATTTTTCTAATACATCATGAACACATAAAAATCTGTGTAAACCTGTTTAAAATCTCTTTAAAATAATATTTTTATGTGAGTATTAGAAACAGATTTTTTAAATTACAAAGAACAAGTTCTTTAACAATAAATGGGAAAAAGCAAGAGAAATGTTCTGTTAGTCTATTTGCATGCTTTTTAAGAAAAAAACTCACACAAACAGAAACAGCTTGTCAGTAAGTGCTAATAGAGCTGTTTCCCACTAATAATACTGCAGCTGTTATCTGCACAATGCTCAGAGACACACTATTCAATTATTACCGGGTATGAAACCACCTCTTGTGGTGAGAAAAATGTAGGTGAAGTCAGTTTGTTCTTTGCTTTGAACAAATTCACTTGCTTCTTTGAAAGGAGGTTGAAATCCTACAGAACCAGTAAATCAGTACCAGAAGATGTTGACTGCTCCAAGGACAAGGGGAGGATGGTTTTGGTATAATTACCTGACTTACTTAAACAAACATGAAATGATAATGTACGAGTAAAAAGCTGTAAAATCACCTCAAACCACAAATTCAGATCCTAGTAGAAGTGACTGGGCATATCTTTCCCTGAGTTGCCTGGAAGACTTGAGAGGCTGGAGGGCATCTCTCTAAGCTTCGTGGCCAGAGTTCACAACTGTCTCAAACCTAAAATTGCTTCCAAAAGAACATGAAATGCTTTCAAGAGAGAGATTGGCCTGCAGTCATCTGTTTGCTGTCAGGTCTTTATCAGTACACGGCTCTCACCACACAGCCACCACTCATAAATTGTTTGATTTACACTGTGATTCTGTTTCTGTGTTCATTTGCAGTAAAATGTGTGAGTATAAAATTCTGTTAGCCGGCCCCAGTAATGCTGTACAACCATTTGTCAATGATGGTATAAATGTATGCAGGAGATAAAAGCATGCACAGAATTCTACTCCTTCTCTATTCTTCAAAAAATTCAAATTTATAGAATTCAGTATAATTAGGAAACAATTTTAAAATAAGATTAGGAAGCAAATAATAATGTCATTATTCAATCTACACTAGTACATCTTTGTTAAAGACAAAAATGTGGAGATGTTAGTTCATACACATTCAAAATAGAGACAAATATTTATTTTACTTGCACTAGAATGTTGGAGCTTCCCATTTTATTCTCTCTGGTAAATGAGAGTGAATATACAGAAAACTCGTTAGACTGGAAAATGATGACCTACTCAATTGCCTCAATTCAATAAAATATTTATGTGCCATAAGCAAATATAGTTGAACAATGATCTTTTACATTTTTTCTGTCTGCTTTTATTCACTTTAGAGGCAACGCAAACTATAGGACAAGTAATTATGTTATTATCTTTTGAACTTTTGGTTTGGAGAGATAAATGAATGGACAGATATAAACACAACTCTGGAAAGGTTTTAGTTGGAAGAAACTTTGAAGATCATCTTGTTTTAAACTTCCACCTTGGACAGGAACAATTTCCACTAGACTTCCAGGTTGCTCAGAGTAACTCCCAACCTGGCCTTGAACACTTCCAGAGATGGGGCATCCACAACTTCTCTGGAGAACCTGAAATACACCCTTAGCGTAAAAAATGTCTTCCTTATATTCAATCTAAATCTACCCTTTTTTAGTTTAGAAACATTGCCCCTTGTACTCTCACCGCAGGTTCTGGTTAAAAGTCCCTCTCCAGCTTGCTTATAAGCCTTCTGTTGTAATTTTTGCTGAGCAGTGCCCACACAGCCTCAAAGCCTTTTCTGCCCCTCACGCTGCCCCACCAGTGAGGAGGCTGGGGGTGCACAAGGAGCTGGGGCAGGGCAAAACCAGGATAGGTGACCCCAACTGACCAAAGGGATGTTCCAGACCATATGGCTTCATGCTCAGCATATAAAGCTGCAAGAAAAAGAAAAAAGGGATAACGTTTGAAGTGATGGTGTTTTGTCTTCCCAAGTCACCATTATGTGTGATGGAGCCCTGCTCTCCTGGAGATGGCTGAACACCTGCCTGTCCATTGGCTCCAGTGACTGAATGCTTCTCTGTTGCTATTTGTGAGGTAAATTGAATTCTGAAGTTATGACTGCATTCCAGGCAAATAAAGGGTATAGGAGTTTGATTGTTTATTTTTGTAACAAATGCAGCAGGCACAAGTTCGTGTGCAATCACATAGTCCAAGGCCTCTCAGTCCTTCCTACATAATGCATCATCCAGAGCAGTTCCTATCAAAACATACAGAGGCATAGACTGCATTTTTCGCTTTCATGTGGAATGTATCTTTCCTGTTATTGTGAAAATATGCCTTTTTTATTGAAAGTTTCAGTCTCTGTGGCTTTTCATGTTTCACATTTCATAGATACAGCTAGAGACTGAACTCACTAAATCAAGAAAGCAGTCTGGAAGGATAATATTCAAGGTAGTTTTTTATTTCAGTGTTCTTGTGGACATGTGTTTTGTTGTTGTTTTTCTTTACTGTTATTATTAAGGATCCACAAGAGACACAGTAATTATAGTCTTCAGCTAGAAAATACATTGTTGCAAATATCATGCAAAAACTTCCTTTTTAACCCTGTAGTTCAGTAAAATTACCTGTTTGTAGCTTCAGGAATGCTATAATTTGTATTAAAATTTTCATGAATTGAAAAAAAATACAAAGCAACGAAACTCTGCTTGAATCCTGTGGTATAATCCTGTGGTAAGAGTAGAGCATAAAACAAAGTGACAGTACTGGCTCAGGACCCAAAAAAAATTTGACTCAACCTCTATCTTGTTTTCAGCTCTTGTCAGTAATGGAAGTTCAGAGAAAGTGAGAAAAAAGAAACACTTATGGAGATTTCTCCTTTGAGGAGCTTTCTGGACCAAAGAAAGATTTTAGAAATGAGGCCAAGCGACTTATTAGACTCACTGCTAATGTATTCACACATATCATGCCATGTGCTGCATCCAGCCAACTGAGATAGTGCTAACCTCTGCACGTTCAAAGCTGCAGAAATATACAATGGTTAAAAAACGCCATCAATCAACCTGACATTGGGGACAACATCACAAAACCAAAAAGAGAAACGAAGACTGTGAGATGATGGTATCAAAATTAGAAGAGTACACCTACCCGATATGCATCTACAGTAACAAAATGGACAATGTTGTGGGTACAGGCACTTTTCAAACATTCCAGCTCCCTGTTGTTGTTGCTGTTGTTTTAACTTGGGAAGGAGAGCTGTCTTAGGCCACTTGCTTCATCTACTTTACCGAGCCAGCAAATGCAGGCTGTCAGACTGGTGTTCTCATGAGGTTTGTGCGTGGCTTTTTCATTGTGGAAAAACAAGAAATGAGGATTCTCCTGGGACATGGAAGGCAATGGAAGCAGTCAGGAACCCAAACAGCTGGTACCCATGGGCTGGGCAGAGACACAGCTGTCCCCAACCTCTGGCAGTCACCTCCAGCTGTAAAAAGCCTGAGATAGAGACAGGAAGGCTGGGGGAAAGGAAAAGCACAGACTGATGGCAGCAGAAACTGAAGTCTCTGTTTTCAGGGTCAGATAATCCAACTATCTGTACGATATAGCTCGACCTACATTTGGCACAGCAGTTCATTAAGGCATCCTTGCTAATGTCACAGACTTCACCCTCTGAAGTGATGTTGCCATGACCACTTCCCTTGATAATTTATTCCACGGTCCAGTTGCTTCTGCTGTTTTTCAAAATGGAACTGTAAATTAGAAAGCATTAATACACAAAGACTTGTGCATGCTTATTCTGGATGGGAAAATTCTAGCTGGGGCAGTGGGGCTTTTCTATTTGAGTAAGAGTAAAGGTTTCTACAGTGAAACACGAATCAATTTTTGATAACCAAGGAAATTTTAGTGGATTCATTTCTGTATGGTAGATGTAATTATTCATTTTCTCTCATTGTAAATGACTGTCAAGTACATTCACAGTTATTATTCAGAGCCCTAAATTGGTTTACCAATAATTATTTTTATTTTGAAACAAGAGAATTAGGAGATATATCTGTGATTTAATAACAGAGTCTGCTTCATTTTAGACATCTCTGGGGACAGCTGCTTCCATAATTTTACAGTTCAATTATACATATTAAAATAGCTTTCAGATACTGAAAATCAGCTGAAGAATTATTCTATACTGAGCTTTGCGACTATGCAGAAAAGCGTGTGTGAGTGCATGTGTGCACATACATGCACATGGTTGCAAATTTTACTTTCTAACCATCTGTCCTCTTCACACACCAGAATTAATCGGTTAAAAGTAAATAAACATATAAACTCCATGTTTAAATTTTGTCTTGATTCACTAGAAACCTAGGACTGAGAGTTATTAAGAGTTATTCAGACAGATAGACCTTAAAAGACTTAAAGGGGGAAAAAATCACAAAAGCTAATGTATTTTAGTATTTTAATGAGGCTGGAAAGAATGACCCTCCTGAGGCATGGAGCGCAGCACCTTTCTCTCAGAGGCAGCAGGGCTATATGATCTTCTGTCATGGAACAATAGCAATTTTGGGGCCAATGGCTTCCAATTTAGATGTGTTCCGAAACTTTTTCTAGTTTCTGGATAAATTTGTCCTTGGTTAATTTGTTGCCATTTTTCTTCGTGCTAAGGAAGTGCTTTGTCCAGCCCCTCAGTGCTAAGATTTTCTTCTCTTCCCATTATTTTTGTCCTTATATATATTTTGTACAATGGTGTTATCTCCTTTCAATCTGAATTTGTTAAGGCAAAGAACTCAAGCTTTTTTTTTAGCCTCCATGTAGAAAACACTTCATTCTTCTCATCAGCTTAACAATCTTTTTGTATCCTTAAGCAATACTAACATTTTTCTTTAACACAATTCTACATAGAGTTGAGATCTTGGGAGTCCTTAGTTACTTTCATGGCCTCAAATCATCTTGAAATCAGTTGGTATTTCTTTGCTGAATTTCTGATTAAATCCAGTTGATCTCCTGACATAAAAAAATACAGAGTTTTTTTTCCGGAAATAAGAACTTGCATTTTGCCTTGTTCAATTTCAGCTGAGAAATAATTTGGCTCAAAAAGCATTGAGTACTTTGACTCTCCCTGAGGTTTACAGTTAAGCAAGACTGTACATACCAGAAGGGAATTAGGAACCAACACATGCATTCTAGAGGGATGTAAAATTTACATGGGTTTTAATTGCTTGCCTGATTTAGCTTTAAATTTTGATTTATATGAATTTATGATGCTGAAAACGTCCACCTTGGTCTGTTATCTGACAACAGCTGCACAATGAGCAATCTGTTTGTTAACAGTCTCTTTCAGTCCATTTACTGTCCTTGTTCCAAACATATTTCTGTGTAAGCAGCCCTAGGTAATAAATTGTACTTAAATTTCATGTTTGCATCTAAACAAAATGACACAAACATCTGGGAACAGATACAAAATTCAATGCTTTTCCAACAAAATATATTATTGACACTGCACCTGTTCTCTAACACAAGCAATCCTTTCTTCAAAAAGTGACATTTAACCCAGGTACATTTAAGTTTCAAAGGGTTAATCTAAGATTTAACTATGACAAGCTAGGGGAAAGAGCTGTGTTGTAGTTAATTATATACTTCTCAACAGCAATGATCATGGATGCGTGGGGTAAAATAGACAGTACAAGTTTCTGCTGAGTCTCAAATAGGAGTTCTGCCCTAAACAAGAAATCAGGAGTGTTGCTTTTATTTTATATACTGGTATTTCAATACAAACCCTAAAATAAATTTTTTTGCTGAAATATTCCTTACTAGATTTTTCTTCATTTTTCTACTGTGTGATTTTTTTGTCTTATAATTGTCATAATATTTCCTTATGTCAGCTAGAAAAAAAGAAGTGTGCTATGCCATATCACTTACTGTCCCCATTGTTACTAATAGTAAGAGTTTTCTATTTATTTTAATAGCATGGAAATGACATAGTCTTAGTTCAAACGGAAAGGGCAGGTAGCAAAGAGAGCCTAAGTGCCTCCATTACAGAAGAGTTCCATGACTTGCACATGACTCCATGACATCAAGGGAAGGCCCTCATAGCTCATTACATTACAGAGACAGTGAAAAAAGGGTGAAGTCTGAAACAGCACCACTATCTTTGAAAGCAGTTCCTGCACAAAATTTCCTGAAACAATGGCATGAAATTGTATGCTGTGGAGCTAGGTGTCAGAGGAAGAAATATGCACGCATTCTTGTGAGCCTGGGGAAATCTTGTAGGGAATCGATGTAAAGAAGGACTTTTCCAAGGCCTACATCGTAATTTTTATTAAAGTCAAAGAGAAGGCTACCAGCTCAACTGTAATGTCAGCCATTCAGGGCAAATTTGTGTGTTGTTAAATGTTTTCACATGTAAAACTCTAACCTTTATTAATTATGGCTTATTAATAAACTTGATGTAATGTAGTTTTTCTATGAAAATGAACAAGCATTAAAAAGTAAATGCTGAGGTATAATTATTAAAATTATTCTGAAATTCCCACATCTTGCACATCAGTAGACAGTTCTTTCTGTTTGAAAGGAATATTTACAATTTTAAGGCTTTTCATCTTTCTGCCCTGCCAGATTTTCTATCAGGCACATCATCTGCAATTCTCCTAGGAGTCACTACTTGTCAGTGTGGGAAAACCCAACAGAATGAAATCACACCCATTTAATCGAGGAACAGAAATAATTTACATAAATGGTCAAACACAGAAAAGCTCAAATTCCAGGTATTTTCAGGGAAGTAGTCTAGGCATCCAGGAATAATCCTTTCTTCTGCTTTTTCACTGTATCATCACAACCTCAAATAAACCCTTAACACCTAAGAAAATTTCATATTCATTTGACAAAATATTTATTGTCACACCTAAATTAACAGGGATACACTGAAGGTTCTCATTAACCAAATCAGTGAGGTCTTTTCACAAAAGAAAACAAATTCATATATTTCTTTTATTTAAAAGCTAATCTACAGACACAGACACAAGAAGAAAATTCAACCTTTTTTCTTTTGCAAAAAGGATTGTCTAAATACCAAAGATATCTGGCAAAACTATCTCATTGAGGTAAGATTATTCTAGATTTTCTCTTTTGAGAAAATCTAAATATAAATATAGGTATCACATGTTTAGATAAAGCTAGACTCTTCACTGAAGGTAGTCTAAGATTAAAAAAGCATATTTGGCATTTTTCTGCTTCTTAATCTCAAAACAGTGAAACATCTGATAACATTTGTTACCAAAAAAAAGGTCTTCTGGGCTGTAGGATAAACCGTACATTCCTAAGTTGTTTTACAGAAACTCTTGAAAAGACAGTAGGTCTATTTCTCCATAGCCTTTTTTATCAAGTTGCAGTATTGTTTCTCTAACAGGTTGAAGAACTGAAGACACATTATGATTGCAGTGTCTTTCTGACAGTCTTAGAACATCTGAGAAACTGGAAATGTCACCCCCCTTTTCTGAGTTGTAGCTCACTGCTTAAAAACAAGGTCCTCTTGCATCTCTTGGTGATGAACTGATGTAACACCAATTTGACATCAGTGATGCTTAGTTTAGTTTTTTTCTGGTTTACTGTTCATTTCTACAGTAAGATTTAAGAATAACAGGAGGCACTGACTGCCACCAGTTTATTAGATCTTACTCCAGAAAGGAGCAGAGTAGATCAACAAGCAGTGATAAAACAGATTACACCAAAGACACTTGTTCCAGTACAAATCACTCATTTGCCCTCTGCCAATTCACTTCTCATGAACATCAGTGCAGTAGTTGCTTCCATCCATACTGACAGCTGACATATACAAGACAACATCATCATTCTGCAGAGATTCCAGTAGAAGTGCATGTAAGAAGCATTCAATTGAAACAGTAAGAAAGTATGTTTTAGTGAACAGAATGAATTCTTGGAAGGAAACCTGGAGTATGTTTCTGTGTTCTGGGTTCATGGTTCTTTTTATTGTTTCTTTACAGAAGTATTTTGAAAACACCTTGAAGCAGAAATAGTTTACTAGTGATGTAACACTGCAGATGTTGAACTGCAAAACCAGTAAGTTTTATTACTTGTCCTGATAACTTTGATTTACAGCTCTGGAGAAAGGTCACAGAAATCTGCTGATTTCTACCAACTGAATATCATGTCATGGTCTTAGAGAGAAAATAGAAATGCTTAAAACAGAACTATCCTACTGGAAAAGGAAATTTTAACAATGTGTTTCATAGCCATCATTCACATTGAACAAGTTTGTTATTGTTTTAAAGAAACACAGATGCCACAATAAAAACAAACAGCAGCCAGAGTCAATAAAATGGTAGCTGCAATATAAGAAATTTATGGTTTAAGATTAAACCAGCTTCTCTACTTCAGGGATCTTTCAGTCATTACAGGAAATCACTATGAATCATGTTTTCAAAGCAAATAACTAGGAAATGAGCATTGCAAATTCAGGGGGCCAATTTGCTACTGAAACATTTATTTTCAGAAAGTGGTTGTTCTTCTGTTTGTGACAACCCCTAATAATTTCTTACAATCCAGTCATAAGTTTACACTTATGTACTGTAATTATTTCTCCCTTTTTTTTATTACATGTGTTCTGGCTATCTTTTGAGGCTGTGGTTCCAATAGCATTGGAACATTGCTTCAGTTTGAGAACATTTCTCACTGCTTAGGGAGTCAGATATGGTACACTCACAAGAAAAAATACCTGCATGTGAAAAATGTATTTTGTTTATATGTTCTATTTTTTGCTGCTGTATTTTATATTACAGTTGCAAGTTTTACAGTTTTTGAGCCACCTGCACATCTTCTCTATCCCCAATAACAAGATTTTTAAGGTCTAATATTCATAGGTGCCTCTATGTTTGCCATGTAGTCTGAAAACAGTTAAATGACTGACATGCTGGCTATTTCACCTAAAGTATTTAACATATAATATGTGTTTCAGATAGGTGCATAAAATGTAGAGTTGAGAATTATTAAATATTAGAAGTTAATAATCTACAATCCCCAACAATTTGCATTATAAATGTTCCTCTTCTTTCCAGTGTAAGCAGACACTTTTTTTTTACACTAACTAGTAGTTACTGGTTAGCCACTAACTCATAGTTGTTACAACTTATAAAGTCAACTTACTCACAGATTTGTCTCCGTTTAAGTAGCAAGTACAAGCGACATAAAACAATTTCTTTTTCTCAATTGCAGTCTTCCAAATTCCTGGAATTTTTGAAAAAGACTGAACATTACAAGGTCAGAGTGCCAGGGCCCACAAGTAGTATCACCATTTACTACTCTTAGAAGTGCAAAATGCATCTACACCTTTCAAAAGAGGGAAATGGGGAAGTGAAAGATGTACAAAGGACCATTAGAAGGTCTTTGTCAAGAATGGGACTTAATGATTCATTAACTGAAGCAAAACTTAAGCAATGTCTTTCCTTCATGTATGTGTGTGTGTATGTGTGTGTGTGTATTTTTTTCCACAGATAATTTCTTTTGTACAATAACTACTGAAAATAATTGCTTTAGAAGGCTGAAGAAACTTGCTCAAATGTGAGGATTTTGTCCCTACATCCTCTAAATTCATTAGCAATTTTCACAAAATAGATATAAGGTATGGCTCGAAACAAAATCCATTTAAAATGTTTTCTAACAGCATGTAAAGCTGACATTGCACTAGGTCTTAAGTGTTGAATTCACCTTCGACATCCTCACTAGTGAAAGTGCTCTTCTAAACTGCACAACTTGAAACCTGTCACAAAGTAGGAAAGAGACTTTGGGCCCTCTGTGCCTTTCAGAAAGTTCAGTTCTCTAAAATGGCATAAGAAATCATCAAATATTTGACCTGTAAGTTTTAAATTTATAAACAAAATGAGAGCTTGGAGTCACAGTGATTAGGTGGTCTCAGTCATGGGGAAAAAATAGAGTGGTAAAGTGATGGCCATCCCAAAGCACTGAGCATAGAGGTTAGTAAAACTGTGATAAGGCAGGACATTGAATTTGTAAAGTCAGAAGAGATGCAAATAGTCACGCACTGTGGCATTTTCCAGCCTTGGAGAGCTGTGTATGGAAGGTGTGCATTGCTCAGCAGCTGTCTCTTCTGGAGCACAGCCCTGCTGTTCATGTGGGTCTCGCACATCCTGGAGTACTGACATTGGTCAGAAGCTCACTGCTCTCATCAGGTATGGCAATTTGCATTTAGGCCTGCCAGGAAATTTGTGTTTGAAAATAGTTTAATTAATGTTGATTCTGCAAAGTGCAGCAGCCGTAAATCAAGGAATATTAACAACAATATCCCATTTATTGTCCTAACATTGAATCATTGTCTCCAAGATTATATATTTTGATATTCTTTAATTAGACAATATGCAGTATGGTTTCTGATGGAGTTCTGCCTCAGGTTATTGCATTGAATATTATCCCAACATATGTGTTTTGACTGGTTGACAGCCACCACTTGTAGTAATCAATGTAGCAAAATTACTTCACGGTTTCTAATATTTCTTTGCTACAATCAGCAATTCTATTTATTAGAAATAAAGTTAAACCAGCTGATATTATTTGACCTAATAATTCTCCAGAGGTTGAGTATATAAGTAAGAAAGAAGATATTGTATCTTGGAAATACTTAATTTGGTTAATTCCCTGTAGCATTTTACAGAAACTCTACTCTGTTATCAAAATTAGTTGTATGATCCACTGAGTGATCAGTTCCAAAAAAATGTTACACCTTCTGTGTATCTGAGTGGCTTTACACTTTAAATGGCCCACAACACCTTAAACATGCAGTACATATTCTCTAGAAAAAGAGCTTTTACCTTGGTTTAGAGTACTATAACTGCCAGGTGTTTGCTGCCCACAATATTTATCACAGGGGAAAAAATGGCACATTTATTAATGCCTATACATCCCTTGCTCTCTCTCAGATATTTCTTTTTTTGAATAAATACTCCAGAGACATTTTCTGCTGATGTTAGTGGGAGAGATATTAGCTATGACATTCTTTCTCTATGTCTACCATTTCTGCTACAAAATTAATTTATGCCACAAAATTATATGTACACATAATTGATTTATTAACCTAAGACAGAATCTAAGAGTTTCTAAGAGGAAATTTAAGACTGTCCGGTGCAAGCAAATATTTCTTAAAATTCAGTCTGAAAGACTGAGAGCAGCCATATAATGAAAAGAAAGCAACAGTCCTAAATAAGAAAGGGGCAGACACAGCCTTTAATACAAATTTTTAGATATTTTGGAAAAGTGGTGAATGGAGATGAATGTAAAGCAAATGCCACGATGAGATTTACTCCTATTTTCTCCTAATATGTAAATGACAAGGTCTATAAACTCCAAAACTGTGGAGCAGCACATTAGACTTGAAGGATGACAGCTGCTAGAATACTGTAAAGACACATTATTAATAAAATTCCCATTATTAACAAACATTTTTTGACTATGGACAGCTACAAAGTGATTACTATTTGCAAGGATTGTTGCAACACCTTGGGGACTGATGTTACAAATAGCAAAGTCCTCTGTCCTTTGCCAAGTACTTCAGCTTTGCAAATGATTTTGGGTTTATTTGAAATTTAAGTAATGAAGTATTTGTAGAGACAGTTCATAAGGAAAAGAAAAAATATATGTAACACAGAGCAAATGTATAATAAACACATATTACCATGCAACCTTTTGATTTGTTGAACATCATTTGAATGTTATAGTGATGGCACATAAACGCAACAAAAAATAACTCTTACAAGTTGGGAAAATACTGTATCCTGCATTTTAGAAAATTTAAATATTCAGTGGCTGAAGAGAGAGAGTTGCAAAAGGACTGAATTTGCATGCTACTGACACCCTCATCCATTGAAAATTCAACTGAAAATCAATTGAAAATAATAATATAAAAAATATTATAAAGGGTTTAACTGGTATTTTAACACACAGCTATGAGTAAGCGAACACTGCTGTTCTGGTGCTCCTGCTGGGCTGAATGCAGACCAGAGAAGGACCATACTGTGTCTACCATCACCCTGCTATTATTTCCTCAACAAAGCCTTCATTCCCTACTGCTGCTAAACACTCACTTCTGGACAAGCATAAAATGAAGAAGGGAAAGCCCATTCTTCCCATGAAATTTAAGGCAAAATCCACCAAGGATGGTTTTGCTGTCTCAGCCCTGAGATGCATGTATTGCAAATACTATGTGGCCATTCTTCTGAACAAAACAAAAGTGGAAAATTTCCTGGTTTCTGTCCCTTTCTAACTCCAAGAGTGATGACATGAACAAATAATTTTTCTACATCCATTTCTCTGTTTATATAATGGAGATAATGAGGCCTCATTTGTAAAGGATTCAGGGTTATAATTGAAAACTCTTACTAAAACTAGGTCTTATTAACTGTGGAAATGTTCATCAGTTGTTCCAGAGGACAATAAATCCCTTTACAGTGCACCTATTATTGTGCAATGCTGGTGAATAGATAAAAAAGATATTTCATGATCCAAAGGAGTTGTGAGCCAATTCTTGCAAGCACAATCTTCTCTCTCAGCTGGGAGTGGACTCAGCCTGCCTGTATGAAAGCACTCTGCTGCTTCCTTTGCATTTCTGTCATATCTACCATGGCAGAGGAGAGGATGTTCAAGGCATGTGTCTCAGCCAGGCAGCAATACCCCACACCACCTCTGTGCCCAGGAGTGTAAGAGCTGTGGCTGTTCCATGTGGCTGCATTCCCCTGTCAGGCAGATTTGCTGCTTGGAGGGACCAATGACTTGCATTTGACTAATTAACTTCAATTGCTAATTCCTAGTGACTTTAATGAGAGCACAAACATAGGCAATCCTTATCTAACCAATGCTGTCTGGACTAGCAGAAGAGAAGATCTAGCCTCTGGTCATGGAATTATCTGTCTTTAATTTTTTAAGCGTTGTCAGTAGCATGCAAACACTTTCAGTCCTCTTTCCACCTTTCTCTTTTCCTACACTGAATATTGACATTTTATAAAATGCAGGATATATTATATATTTGAAATATTTTTCATAACAAAAGACTAGCCTCTTGAAAAGGATTTCTTTTTCTTTCATTCTGAGGGAAAATAAAATATAATAATGCATAGGAAATAACAGGCAAATTCACAACAAACATAATATCTCAATCAAAATAATCTTTTTCCTTATTTAAAAGATTTTTAGACATTATATTTTTCCCCCAAATCTAAATTGTCACTATCATTGCTAACACCAGCACTTTTCAAGATCTGAAGCTAAGAACTGCTTTACCTTTTAGGTAATGTTGTATATAGATATGCCAGAACATACAGAAAGTGCTATGCAGTGACCTTGTAGGAGTTGCTTTTATATTTTTATTCCATGATTTCTAGCAATTACCAGTGGAGGATCTTGGTGTTGCATCAATAGAATTATATTGGCTTTGTTGAGGCTCCTTGCAGCTCAATATTTCTGTAAATCCACTATCCTGTAATCAGATTCCTGGATCAGTGATGCCAATGATACCATATTGTTCTGCAAATATCTATTCTTAGAATGATTTCTTAAAGCACTTTTGAAGCACTCTCTCAATTTTGAAGCACACACCACAGTGCACAGCAACCTTGACTTCCTCATCTTTATTTCATAACATGTCAGAGACACTGAAAAAACCTTTATTTCTAATTATCAGAAATCAGAAACATTTAATACATATCAGAGGGAAAAGTGTTAATAACTTACTCCATTTTCTTTCCAGATTTTTTTACAGTACTCTATTTAATTGTAACAGCAAGTATAGGACTAGTTTTGGCTATGTTTTTCAAGATGCAATGGGGAAAGAAACTGCTGGGTTTCCTGTAAGTTCCTGGCACTGCTAAAAAAAGAAATCCATAGGGTTGTCAACTTGTGGGTTTCTAAAATCATCAAATTTTATTTAAGTGGTGAAACATTAAACTTACTATATCTCTGTGCCTAGATCACTAGGCAATGCAGCACAATGGGAAAGGAGGTGTAAACAGAAGTGACTGAAACTGGCTGCTCCCACTCTCTCCATATGATAGTACAGGGGTTATTTTGTTTAAATTCAATCTGGATTGAGCTATTCAACTCTTTCTTTGGGTTGGGTGTTCCATGCAGTTGGATTCTTTTTTTAAGGAAAAATGTGAAGTGCACGGTGGAAGATCTCGTGGTGGTAGAATTTGCACATTGGTTCAGAGCATAACGTCCCCATCAGCACTGAAGCAGTTGCAGTGCAGAGCTTCTGATTTAGTTTCATTTGAAAAAAAAATATTTTATGAGCACCAAATCTGCTCTCAGCAGTGAAGCAATACATGGTAAATGGAGACAAGCAGGGGATTAGCTTCAAAACTGTACTACTGATTGGAACAAAATACGTGAAGTAGAGCCATTAGCACTTTTCCAGGCCAGTCAGAGCTAAGAGCTCATTTGGTGAAGCACTTCTGCTCTCCCTTACAAGTGCAAAGGGCACTGCAATTTCCTACCTTTACAGCTCTAATATCATTGTCCCTTCAACTCTACTGATTCTAAAACATCATTTAATTACACACATTTTGCTGAACAACGTGAATGATTTGAAGAATGCTTTTTATAGTGTATGCAATAGATAAGCTTGTCACTAGTCAGTGCATTGGGAATTTCTGGAAGTAAATAACTTTTGTCAGTAGAATAGTTTAATCAGGCTCTTCCTACACATGAACTGATCTCACCTTTGAAGGATGAATGGAACAGAATATAGTTGTGTTTATCAGAGAAATTTTAGCAGGAACTCATGAGAAAATATTAATCCATTCTTTGTCCCATATTTAAAAGTTGGTTTTTTTCCTGAAAGAAGTCTGTGATTACAAATGAATGAGCAACTCCAAACATTAATTCCTGAAGGAATTATTTGGAGATAATCATAAATAAATATTTGCAGATTCTCATTACTAATTAATAAATTGTTGATTTTTGTTGTCACTAATTGTTCAAATCCTGGCAGTATTTTACAGAACATTTAAATTAACTTTGGCTTTCATTTGAATCTTTGTGAGGCTGTCAGATGTTGCCTCCTGACTGACTGGTAGGCAGCGTGTCTTTTTACAGCCAGGCAAAATATAAATTTTCTACATTTCCAACTTTTCAGAAAACCTGGGGAGCAGAGCACAGCTTGCAGAAATTGTTTTGCAATGAGATTTAATGCCACCCAGCACCAACTAAATATAAATGGTAATAATTGCTCTCTAAAGTATATGAATACTACAAAAAAGATTACCTATTTTGAAATGACTTTGTGGTGTTTAAGTGCTAGATCAAGCAGCCAAATTTTAAGAAGCAGATAATTTTTGTTCCTGTCAATATACCAGATTTGAATCCTCTGTGATTATGGAAACCAGATTTCAACTACTAACTCTCATTCTATTTTTTTGTCACAGTGTCTCTAGTTCCTTCACTGAATGCATAGTTACTCAATATTACTTTCCATAAACGTCAGCTAGTTCTTGGCAAAATGCCCTTTTTTTACTAAAATATTCATTATGTTTTGAACAGAAAAAAAACTACTTGTTTTTTAAGGATTTCTCTTTCCACAATATATGAAATATTTAGCAGATATTAAGGCATGTAATTTAGTATCCCCTCTCTAAAAAAAGTGAAATTATTATACCTACTTGCACACCTGGAACTGAAGTACAGGGATAATGCCTAAATTTCCAAGGAATATTTAATTGTGAATGCTAAGTACAGACAGGAGTTAATGTTATCAATTCTCTTACTGCTTGAAACTGCAGTGATGCTCACTTTGCCTGTGGACTTAGTTCTGCTGTCCTGAGTTCAGCACCTCTACATGTAGAACACATGTTTTTTCTTGCATGCTGCTTTACCTGATGGGGGAGATCAGGCTCTCAGTTCTGGTGTCTTGTAGCATAATGCCTCCCAGAGCAAAGAAGAAAAATTTCAGGAAAGCTCAGACTCAGTGTCTACATTTCTGGGAACTCTGGAGTTAGAAGAAGTGGGACTTTTATGCAGCTCAGCTGTGAGAAATTCTGAGATATCTTTTACCAACTCAGAAAACAATCAATGCTAGAAGCTTTTGCAGAAGAACAGTAAAATCATCTTCTTGACACTTGGATGAATTCTTTGCCAAATTTTGAGTTTCTTCAAAGTGCAAAGACATAGCATTCTACAAACAATATGAGCCTCAGATTTTCAGGATAAACAAAGCTTCTTCCTTTCCACCTTCTCTGAAAATATGAGTATTTTGGCTGCAATTTATGTATAGATACATAAATGTATGTGTTTGTGTAAGTGTATATGCATACTAGTCAATCAGGGATAGATTCTCATGAAGGAAAACCCAGACTAACAGGAACATTTGCCAAAACTATAAGCAACTGGAATAAGGGTATGGCAATACTCGTAAGTCTTGAGAGCTTTGCTGTGGTGACCTTCAGTTTGAAAACCAGAAACACTTCATTTTTAGAGCCATACCCTGATGGAGTTAATTTTCTAGTACTTTGAAAAAATTAGCGCAATGCAACATCATGGAGGCTTCAGAAAAAAACAGACTAATAGTTTTTTGTGTGGAAGGGAGGAACATTTGTTTGTATCACATCACAGCTGAAATTGGTATAAACAGATGCTGTTTCCTTTGTCTGCTCTTCTTTAAACCAAACTTGAATTTTTACTTTCTTTTTTTTTCACACACCATCTCTTTTATATTTTGTTTTATGAATTCTTATTTTAGTATACATTTTAATAAAGGTAATGTTCAAGATACACAAGACACATCATGTCTTCCAAAATTCAAATTTGCTGGTAACAGCAACTATATAAGATCTGTAACTATGTTTTATACTCATATAGCTGAGTTAGACAACTCTTAGTCTCTATTCTAATCTTAAATTTACTTAATGATGAAATAGATACTGTGTTGAGAAAATGTTCTGAGACTGAAATCACATGTGAAGATGTGGGATTTTTTAATATACCTGTCTTGTTCCTTTCTAATAAATCAAATTTAACACAAAATATACATTTAATCTCATTTTAAATATTGTTATTTTAAATACCGCTCTAATCTAATAAACTGGCATAGATACTTAAGAGTGAGATAAAAGCAAAGACTTCCAATGTAATATTGCCAAAATATTTTCTTTATTCTGTTTATTATTGCAGTCTGTGTTTTAAGCTTGTTTTGCTTTCCAGAATGTGAATATGATTTGCATTAACTGTCCTTGCAGTGACAAAGAATCCCATGATTATTATCCCATGATTATTTAGGAGTCTCACCTCAGAACATCTAAATCTCTTGTTTTGGCAGATGTCTTAGATGGAATCTTTTAAAGAAACCACTCATGAAGACCTGCAAAGTACCTGTATGTAATAGAAATTATTTGACTTAGAGGAGTGTTACTTAATACTGCAGTGGTATAAATATGAATGAAAATCCTTAAAAATCTCATCTGCATGAGTACAAATCATTGTTATAGATCTTAAATGGCTGCTTTTACCAGCAAATTTGAATTTTGAAAGACATAATGTGTCTGGAGCATCTTGAACATTGCCTTTACTAAAATGTATCCTACAATGAGAAGAATTCATAGTTTAAAACACAGTGGCCGGCAGAAGCTACATTAGACTTTTTTTTGACACAGTTTAACCATGTGATTGACCATGTGAAGGTCAAGTCTCTGATTGACCTTTGTTTTCTTTTCTTTTTGTGCTTGCTTGCTTCTTGGTGTCTAGAAAAATGTAGCTATCATCCTCCTTGTTTCATACTTAACAGAAAGAAAGATGGATCAGATTCATCTTCTTCTCTAAAGATACCTACATAATGACATTTATAGAAGTTAAACTTGAAATGAAACCCCTTATCACAGGCTGATAAAGGGGTATTGCATTGCCACATGCAGAACTGCATTGTATAGTATATTTTGTTTAGTAAAATGCTCTTTGGAAAAGTACTTTTATTGTTAATACATGTCATAAATAGCGTACCTGTAGTAATGATTTCTGATATGAAAGAAGAGTGGACACATTGTTTTTTATCATGTGAACGATGCATCCTCCATTCAAAGAAGGTGTATTTTTGTGGAATATTTGGTCAGAGCACACATTAACATATTTTTAAAAATCAGGTGCTGGGAATAAGGCAGTAGTCCAATTAAAAAAAATAATTTAAAAAAAGGAAAAAAAAAATGTTTAAAAAGGCAACCATAAAAAAAACAAACCCAAGCTCAAAATCTTTATAATAATGATTTCTCACTTTAAACCATATCACAAGCCTTACAGCTCATGGAAGGTGATAAAACCTTCACTGGACCACTAATGCCAGAGGAAAAAGAGATAGTAGGTCTTACATAATTTTCTCAAGGTAATTGTAAATTTTAATAGCTTTTCAAAATGAGAATGCTTCAGTTTGTGGCACTCATTTTATATTCATGCAGACTGTATTTGGAGTATAAATATTTAACACCAGGACTCTACCATTTAGAGTCTGTGTAGGTAGTGCCAGTATCTTCTGGGGGCTGATTATAAGTAGGCATATACTGATGTACAACAGTGTATTCCTACTTTCGATATCTGGAGGTCAGAGAATGACTAAACTCTCAAAAAAAACCCAAAGGGATTTCCAATTTTCAAGTGTACCAGATATGTGGGTTTCAAAAGAAATGGGGAATACAGACATTCTAAACTATAATATTTCAGTCTCCAACAAATACTCAGACAGATCTCATCCCCCAAGGACATACTTCTTCAGCAAAACCTAAAAAAACCCCAGGGTATAGCTTAACAGGTAGAACTGCACGTTTCCTAGTGCTATCTCTAGAACAGAAACATAGTACTCTTAGTATCCATAGTAAAAATATGTCTTTCTATATATTTTGAATTATTTTCATTTGGGGATCTCAGAATGGGGTCATATTTAGCTACTTAACCCTGCAGTAAATCTTCCATAAGATCCTCCTTTTTATCATGGGCAAATACTGATAAGACCATAAGTTTAGTTCTTTAAATGGAAAATGCTAGTGTCCTTCAATAACACAAGAGAAAATTTCAGAGAACTTATTGTTTATTATGAGTTGTTCTTGTTGATTTTTAATCTTTCTATATACTAAAAAGTGTAATATCCCTTTCAGGAGGTCTGGATTCTTTCTCCATAACATACCATTATAGAAATACAATTCAGTGTCTGTTGCAATTTTAATCTTTCTATTAAAAATATAATATTCCTTTCAGGAGGTCAGGACACTTTACTCTTAACATGTCACTGCAAGTATAGAATTCAGAGGGGTTTGCATTTGCACCAGATCTGAAGGACCTTCACTTTTCTGATACTATCAAGGAAAAGCAAAACTCCTGTATTATTTAGTTACAATGCATAGGGTCTTTTGTAGTATCCAGCACTTCATTTTTAACACAAAAAGAATTTAAAAGCGGATACAGTTTTGTCTACTATGTTCTCATGTTATGATATTCTACTAAGTTCTCATTTCCCAGTCTGTCCAGACATCCAGGGCTGCTCCATCTCAGGTGCAGAACACGGAAATCCAAAAAGATTACATCAGCTGGCTTCCCTTGATCAGCCAGGAGGGTTTCTTTGCCATAAAATGAAACCTGGTTCGACGAGCAGGACCTTCCTCTCATGAAGCCATGCCAAAGTCATACTTCCTCACAAGAAGCTTGTGAACAATGACTGCATTGTCTTTCAGGTGTTTTTCAGTACCTTCCAGAATAATCTTCTCCCTAACTTTACCGAGCACTGAAGTGAGACTGCCAGGCCTGTAGTTTCCAGGGTCCCCCTTCTTGCCCTTCTTGAAAATAGGGCAAAGTTTGCCAACTTCCATTTAGCTGGAACCTCTCTGGATTCCCAAGACGGCTCAAAAATCATCAAGAGAGGTCTTGTGAAAACATCAGCCAGCTCTTTGAGGATTCTTGAATGAATCTCATCAGGCCCCATATATTTGTAGGGCTCCATCTGGAGCAGCAGTTCCCACACAGTTTCAGAGTTGCCTGGCATCTGATCATTCTCACAGTCATGGTCCTCCAGCTCAGGGCACTGAGACTCTCTTGGTCCATTATCCACATTGAAGACAGAGGCAAAGAATGCATCAAACACCTCTGCCCCTCCATGTCCCTGTTTGTGAGGTGACCATCCTCATTCTGTTACAGGCCAATATTATTTTTATACTGTCTATTGACACTAATATACTTGAAAATACATAATGCTACAGAGAAATAGTCTAGTTTTCTCAGTTTCAGACTGGAAGAATGAGTCCCATTTGCTGTCTCCTCTGTCCTTTGAAATGCTTACATCCATCCTCATATTGAAAAAAAAAAAAGGAAAAAAAATGAATCAGCAAATAGAGGAATTGTAATGAAACCAGAGAAAGCACCTACTTCATTATTTGAATTATTTGTTTCAAGAGAATAAAGCTTAATCTGTATCTAGAGCCTTTATAAACACACAAGTATGCTGAGTCAAATCTAATTATGGCATGACCAATTATTCAATGCTATTATGTTTTATTATTCTTGATTATACACTGAATGAAACATCTGTAGCCTAAACAGCAAAATTTATTTGAACAATTTTATTGTTTAAAGAACGTACAACTGTGTACAATATAATCAGCTACTTGTAAAGCTTGTGGGAATAATGGGAATAATAGCCAGTAACAATCTGTTGGCATTTAACCATCTCCACAGCCTCTTTCACTCTACGTTCAGTATTATTCCTGAAAAGGTTGAAAATTGATCAGTGACTTTAACAGTATTTTTTGCAAAGCATCAGAAAATCTCGTGTAGACCTGTTTTCTTTGCTGGTTGTTTCATTATGGTTTGATACATAAACAGGATGAAGAGCAATGCACACAGCTGAATGAACCCCGGGCTCATCCACCAGCTGTTGATTTTCTTTATAAAAGCCCCTATTGGGCAGTTTTGGATTTGTGACTAAAACAGTGTTGATAACTATTGCTGAACAGTGATTGCACAGCATCAAAGCCTTTTCCCACTCTCTCCCTATCCCAGTGACTAAGCTGAAGGATGGACAAGAGATTGGAAGAGGATAGAGCTAGGACAGGTGGCTCAAACTGGGCAAGGGGATTTTCCAATGGCACAGAAAGTTATAACTCAGCAACTAAAACTGGAAAAGAAGGAGAAGGAGAAGGAGAAGGAGAAGGAGAAGGAGAAGGAGAAGGAGAAGGAGAAGGAGAAGGAGAAGGAGAAGGAGAAGAGGAGGAAGAAGAAGAAGTTAATTTAATGCCTTTTTTTAGATAAGACTTGCTAAAAAAAGAGTTGCCTCCACCACAAGAGGAGAATACATATTGGAAAATGTCCTTCTGACTTTTTAATGTACCATCCCAGTGACTAGAAATTTTTTAGTAATTACAACGTGCTATGTAAAATTTCTGTTTCTTATTAGGAAATCGACTGTCATAGCAAAAATTATAGCTAAGTTAATTTTTTTTTTAGTCTGTATGTGGTCCCTACTAAGGCCAGATCCTCAGTATAAAATGTTCATTTGTGCCAAGAAGGCACACAAATTTGCATCTGCTAGGAATGCTAATTTATTTAATTTTTAAAAAGAGAGAAAAATGCTACAATATTAATATTAAAGAAATCCCAGTTTTAAAATGACACATCAGCTCAGAACTCTTTAAACTGCAACACAGAGCTATCTCACTAGGTCAGGCTAC
Organism: Grantiella picta; assembly: GCA_013397955.1. Taxonomy (NCBI): domain Eukaryota; kingdom Metazoa; phylum Chordata; class Aves; order Passeriformes; family Meliphagidae; genus Grantiella; species Grantiella picta. The sequence goes on along the minus strand of VZRM01008906.1, from coordinate 598,822 downwards.
CTCACTAGATCAGCCAAGAGTAGGTGTTTTCAAACTCTTATTTACTTCAGGACATATATCTCTGCAGAAGCTTTGTGGTACCATTGTTATCTTTTGTATTTTTCAAAAGAGAACAACTAGCTATTTTCCCCTTTATTGCATTTTTTATTCTATTTCACTTTGGTTTAGTTAATTAAATTAAATTTAATTTAATTTAATTTCATTTTAAATTATTTATATTATTTAATTTCCTTTATCCTAACTCATTAATTTTCTCACTTTCACCCTTCTGATTCTCTCTCCCCCCATCCTGACACGGTGAACAGGCAGCTGTGTGGTGCTTAGTTACTGGCTGGGCTTATAACAAGACAAGTAACAATGTTAGTTTGACAACTTGAACAAAAATCTGTTTTCATCTTTAAGAAAGAAAAATATGAGTGCCATTATTGTGTAAAAAAAATTTTCAACAGTTGTGTAAATGCCAAAATTCCAAAATCCAAAATTCCAAAATTCCAAAATAAAGCACTCAGTAAATTGAGAAACAGGATTTCTTGTATAGAGATTACAGTATAGAGAGAAGAAATTCCACAGGGTACTCCCATATCTGAAATAGCACAGATTTACTTTCTAATTTACTCTACTAGAAAAAATGAAGATATCAGACACAGGGAAGACAATATTTTTTTAATATGTGGTATTATGAGTAAGCAGTATCAGTTATTTTTATGACATCTTATTTTTATTGAAATAGAGAAATTAAATAGTCTCTACTTGCATGTCTCCTGGACTCCACAACACAATCACATGTAGGAGTATAGTAAGGATGAGTTACTGAATATCCATTGAGTACCCATTCAGTATTCCCCGATAGCTTTGGACAAATATGCAATTTATTTGTTTTTGATGTTTAGATTTATATATTTGTCTCAAAGTATGTAACTTGCAATTTACTTTAATATACATATAATTTCTTATATGCAAGTTACACATGTATTTCAAAAATTAAGGTAAACAAGGATGGATAACAAGCTCATTAGTGATCATTAAATCAATGCAATTTTTCTTTTTTGTTTCATTTTGCCTGTTAATTACAAGAAGAAAAGAAAGAAGAACTTGAAAGCAGAATGGTGCAATTCTCATGAGCACATGAAACAACAAACCAAAACTTTTCAAGAGTATTTTCAACTGCAAGCAATGACAAAATTACAAAATTCTCCCTGTTGTGGTATTCACATTCTAAGAAAATACATTGCTTGAACAAACCTGAGGGGGAACACTACAGCTAGAGAACTACTCAGACAGGGTGAACTCAAAGCTGATCAAAGAAGTTCATGAGGTAACTGCCTGTGTCCTCGTTTTATTTCCTCTTATTTCTTATAATTGTGGCGTGGTTTGTTTGCCTATTTCTTTGTTTGCTTAGAAATTTGATCTTGTTTTACAATTCTCAAAGAAAATTATGATGTGATTTTCAATGCAATTTTTCTGAATGTTTAATGCAGTCAGTGATTCTCAAAGAAAAATATTCAAAGTTACTGAACCTGCATACTCCTTGACTTAAGATAGTCTGAGCATGACAAAGAAATACAGTTCTCTTTAATATTGTCAGTGAGATATATATATATATGTGTATGTGTAAACATTTATACATATATGTGTAAATTTGTCAAATACACTATCCATAAAATGAGACTCTGTCCTCTGTCCTCTACACTTCTGTCTATGTACTGTGGTTTTGGCTGGGGTAGAGCTGATTTTCTCCCTGTTAGATAGTATGGGGCTGTGTTTTGGGTTTGTGGCGAATATGTATGGGTGTCACAGGGATGTTTTAGCTATTGCTGAGCAGTGCTCACACAGAATCAAGGCCTTTCTGCCCCTCACACTGCCCCTCCGGCCAGGAGGCTGAGGGTGCACAAGGAGCTGGGAGGGAGCACAGCCAGGACAGTGACCCCAAGTGACCAAAGGGACATTCCAGGCCATATGGCTTCATGCTCAGTACACAAAGCTGCGGGAAGAAGAAGGAAGTGGGGTAGTTCAGAGTGATGGGTTTGTCTTCCCAAGCAGCCATTACTCATGATGGAGCCCTGCTACCCTGGAGATGGCTGAGCACTTGCCTGCCCATGGGAAGAGGTGAATGCACTTATTAACTTAGAGTGAGCAGCTATCATTTCTTTCCCGAACACTGGGCTCTGATTTCAGGGCTTCTCTCTGTTCTACTAGGTTTCACAAATATGTTGCTGAGGAGGGTTTGCAGTTACATTTAAATCAAGAACAAAAGAAAACACCTGAGGGTTAATGTGGTTACAATTGAATTCACTGAGGCTTATCGCTTCACAGTCCTTTTTTACAAACTTTACTTTTAGTCATGTACAGAGATATGAGTGAAACATTTAGCCTGTTTCTGAAATAGTCTTTGCTTTTACATGTATCATGGAATAAAGCTCTTTTACCTTTGCACCTGGATTTGGATGCAGAGAACATAAGCCAGTTTCCAATCTGTGATGCCTAGAGAGGTTAGTTGGTCTGGACTGAATCATCTCAGCTCTGAAGTTGTTCAAGAGAAGGGAAATTCTGACTTTCTCCCACAAGATTTCTCCCTGGGAAACATTCCCACCTACTTCTGATAGTGCCGATTTTCTGCCTTTTTAGCACTTACATATGTGCCATGTTTCCTGAGATTCATTTGCTTGAAATGGAGAAATGAGTTTGACATTCAGATGAATGCATCTGTATTCTGTCATATGTGTCCAGTGTCTGTACTGATAAGCAGTTTTTTCTGATCCATACCAGAGAATAGTTAGCTAGTCTGAAGATAGTTCCCCCTAAGAGTGATTAGGTAAGAAACAGGTTTTTATATCCCATGTTGCTGTGTTTGCTGGCTGAAAGCAAAACGAGAGTTCTGCTGCTATAAGCATCTGAAACTCAATGGCTAAGGAGCCAAGATAGATTTTCTTAAAAGCATAAATTTGGAAAAATCCAGTGTTATTTCTATTCACCTGCCTTCTTTTCTTAGGTAATAAAAGACCACAGCATAAAATATGGAGCATTTGAAATGTTGTAAGTAGTCTTTCCATTTTTTTTCACTCACAGACTTGTTTTGAAGGGGTTTTAGCAGTGGTTTTCAAAGATATTGAAGACATTACTTGCCTGAAAAGCAAAAGGCTCTCTTTGAGATTCTCCCAGAAGAGATCATCAGTACTTTTATAGGAAATTTATTTTTATATTCTGTAATTTTTTGAAGGCAAATTATAAGGGCAGATCTCAATCACAGATTCTGAAATACTTATCTGCCTACTGACTTGTAGGCAGGCTTGAAAGCTAAAATGAGCAGCACACATTGCTTCCTTTCATGCGATGAAGGATCCAGTGCCTGTACCAATTCTACAATTTCTGTAGAAGATTGTCTATGGAATTGGGCAGATAATTGCCTATCTACTTATTTTTTTAATGAACCAAATGAGAAAATTGAGGGAATTTCCCTTACATAGTCAGTATTTTCATGCATTTAATTGATTTTCTGTTATTTCTCTTTCTAAATATATAGGGAGCAGACCACAAACAATTAAGAATTTTTCTGTTTATTAATAGAGTATTCTGGAGATAAACATGAGGGGCAACAAAAGTTAGCTGGAAGTAAATAATTGAGTGGTGCAAGAAACCTTGTTCTCATGAGCTATCTGTGCTCTTGCAGGTAGAATAGCTCAGTGAAAGAGTGAGACTACTTCCTTTTATAGAGATTATGAACATGAAATGTCTTCTTCCTGGCTTTTCCTCAATTTTATGCAATTTACCACAAGAGTGAAGGGGGATCTGAAAAAATTGCCTTCAGTTCTTTGTCACTTATTTTGACTTTTTTCAGTATAGGATGTCTTTGTTAGGACCTTGTTTTTACAGAAAATGGAGGCTGGCTTTTGCTATATATATTCAGTTGGCTTTGAGGATTTACACCGTCTGAGAGAGGTATGAATGAAATTTCTGTCTCTTAATATCACTGAAGGAGAAGAAAAAGCAGAGACCCTGTCATCTGAAGTGTGGTTCAGATACACAACACATGCAGGTTTAGCAACCTCTAGATTAAAACAGTTGAAGACAAATGGTGAAATTAAAGTATACTATTTATATATATGTAATACTATTCTCTCTGTCTACCTTCAACTCCCATAACCTCTTATTAAACTCAAAAGTTTGCTGCATGTGGAGGCACTTAAGCATAAGAAGTGGACTTAAAACTGTCCAAAGCTGCTATAGAGATATAGGAATGCTTACTGTGAAAATGTCTTTTTTGTTATTTACAGAAAATCTAGTATCGTCACAACTTCATGAAATCTTTTCATTAAAAAAACCTAAACAAACATTACATTTGCTTTCAAACCAAACAGATTCTTATATTGAAAATAATGCCACATTTTCTACCTGTTTAATTAATAGTTTGCTTATAGTTTCTTAAATACTTATTTTTTGTCAATGTGACACTGTTTGCAGAAAGATGAATGTGAAATTGAAGATTTAAAAAAATTTTTACTTATGAAAAAAAACCCATTTATATCGTGAGCTAGTTTTTATATTAATAGAATCTTCCATTATTTTCTACTTAAGATAGAAAAGAAGACTAGATACTTTGAAAAATTAAAACAGAATATATGCTAACATGTTTTTCAAAGTAGTGGAGTTTTACTGTTGTGCATTGAGGACTGAATGGTAACTTTAAAGTCTCTGAATAATTTTGCAAAAACAACAACAACAACAACAACAACAAAAACCAAAAAAACCCCAAACAAACAAACAAAAAAAAGAAACCTAAAAAAATATGAAAGTCCCACAGATTTTTCTTTGCTAAATTCCTAATTCATTTTTTAACTTCTAATAACATTTACAATAGTGTACATAAATTTTGGTTTTTTTCTTCTGAAGGCTTGTACCATAATTATTACTATTTTTTTGTTGTTGTTGAAATGCATGAAGAGATCAGTTTTGTGTGTATTTGCAATCTGCAAGTTGTGGGGATGGGGGAAGTATTAATTAGCAACATTTAATGGGTTTTCTTGGCAAGGTTTTGGTAGAGGGAGGGCTGCAGGGGTGGATTCTTTGAGAAGCTGCTGGGAGCTTCCCCTGCGTCCATCAAAGACAACGTGAGGTGAACTGACTGCAACCCCCATTCCTCATCCCCTGCTGCTGGAAGGGAGGGGGTGGAGGAAATTGGGGAACGTGTTTTAAGATTTGTTTTTATTTCTCATTTTCCTACTCTCATTTGCTTGGTAATAAATTATGCTACATTACCTAAGTCAAACCTGTTTTGCCTGTGATAGTGACTGGTGAGTGATGTCTCCCTGTCCTTATCTCACCCCAGGAACCTTTCCTTATGTTTTCTTTCCTCTGCTCAGCTGAGGAGGAAAGGATAGAGGAGCTTTGGTGGGCACCTGGGGGCCACCCAGGGTTGACCCACCACACATTGTTTTACAATATAGCTTTAAAGCAGTGCTGGAGGAAGAAGAAGAAGAAAAAAGGAAAACAACCCAATTTGTAAAAGACAGTAACAATTCAGCTCAGCTATGTTAAACTGAATTACGTTTAGGGTCAGGAATCATGGAGTAGAATAATGCCAACCAAGCTACTACACCATTCTGCTTCATTTAGTCTGTGATGATAATGAGGTATCGCTGAATGCTAAATAGATTATACATGGAAATTTGGGCTTGGAAGGAAATCTCTCATCCTTTTTATGGCAATGACAGAAATACCAAACAATTTCTCAAACCAAATATCTAACGTTATAGGAGGCATTCACTAGCCACTCAATCTCAAATTGAACATTGAAAAAGTTCTTTTAACTTTGCTGTCACAATTAATTGTTTTTCAGTGCCATCATTGCTCATTGCTGGAAATAATTTTCCTGCACTTGTTCTTATCCTTCTGTAGTTATTTCCTGAGTCTTAAAAAATCTGTTTTAAATTTAGCCTTGTGAAGAATCATTTCAGTGCAATCACTGGATGTTGTTGAATGTAATTTTCCTGCAGTCAGCCTAATTTGTGACTCTTATAGCTATTGCTCAGTCCTTTCCATTAAAGGCAGCCCCTCTACTGTTTGTTCCACTACTAGTCATCCAAAAAGTACTGGAAACATGTCAGCCTCAAGAAAGTTGTATTGGAAAATGCATATGTTTTAGGAAAATACATTCCAGACGAACACATTTTACATAGGTTTGAAAAGCCTAAAAGTAGTAACTCAGGTGTCACGAAAAAAAAGAAGTAACTGTTACTATATTCTGCAGTTTGTGTTGAGGTCTTTGTCTCCCCTCTCACTCCTACTCTGCTCTATAGTTACACAGTAAACCATCACTAATCAGGAGTCACTCATCCCTCTACACTGCAGATTGCAAGCACACACAGTAATGATCTCTTCGTGCTTTTTAGCAAAGATTTTGCAATGCATAAAGATTTAGTAATTTGGTGCATCAAAAATATACTCAAATATTTAAATACAAATTCTGTTCTTGCAGGATTTCTTGTTTCTTAATAAACAGTTATTTTTAAATTTCTATTTGTCTACACAAATAGACATCCTCCTAGGTGTGCTATCATACAGACAGAGCTGGTAGTCATGCACACAGTTAAAATCAGTTGTCATTTTTAACATCCCCTATGGCTTCAAGTCTCACACTTTCTATAGTCATCGTGTCTAACAACAATCATAAAAACAGTACAACATCTTTAACAGTCCCATCAGCATGTTGTCCCCCACAGGGGACCTATGTCCTGATTTAAAAAGTGTTCTCAGTAAATTTTTTTGTAAGGATTTTTTTATGCTGAACTGGACATACCATCATAATATTATGTTCCAGGTTCTCCCTGTAGAATTTTATTAAATAGCATTTTATTTTGAGGTAAAGAAAATCTAGGAATCTAAGTAACAGTTTTAAGCACCTAAAAAACTTCCTGTAAGACTTACCATTATCAATATTATAAATTAAAATTTATTAAAAAGGCTAATAGAAACACTGTATTTGTATTTTATAGTAGCTAGTTGTAGAATAAAATACAAGCAATAGTAATGAACCTAGGATGAAACCCAAGATTCATTCATTCTAGGGGGTTGCGAAATCATGGAATCACAAATTTGAGTTTTCTCTTGAATTAGGAAATTTTTGTGTTAGTTTGTTCCACAGAGGCCCACTATTAGGTATGTGGGTATTTTGCATACAGTCAAGCTTACATGAAGTCAGGATGTTCTCCAGAAAGGTGAAAAAAGGCATTAAAAAAGAAATTTAAATATGAGGTGTCTGCTAAATGGGCCAGAGTAACATAGGACAAGTGGGAAAAGCACCTACTAAATAGCTACTTATTTAGCTAATGATGCAAGGAACCACTCAAATCAAAATGTAAGCAAAGACTGAATCATCCTGTGTGTGTACAAAGCAAGTCAGTTAATGTTTAGAATTGATAACTTGGCATTTTTATAGTATTTGTATGCTTACCTTTTCCACCTGAACATCCTTGTAAAATACGCAATATTTATGTGGGGAAGAAATGCCTGAAAATAGAGGTATGATCTTCCTTTCTAAAAGACAATGACAGAACTGTGTTGACCTCCTTCAGTGTGTGTATTTGGATTATTTCAGTAATTAACTGGTGTCAATCCATCAGCCCTTTACCAGAAGCTGGAGCTTCTGCAGGCAGTGGGCCAGAGAGAGGTGAGTGAGGCAGGCACAGGGCAGGGATGGGAGCCCACTGTGGCCATCCTGTCCCCTGTGAGGGTTTGGGGTGGGACCCAGGGGCACCCTCTGATTGAGGGGCAGCCAGATGATGAATTTCAACACAGCTTGATTGTAGTGGTGCAGCAATGGTTCAGGGGTATTTTAGCTTCCCCTCTACTCTGCTGAGCATCTCCTTCCTCCCCCAGCCAGAGCTTGGCACCCTCGTGCACCTGCTGGTACCTACACAGTAGTTCTAAATTCAGGAAATACTGAATTTCACCCCACTTGCCAACAGTTACACATATTTTCCAAAGGCTCCAGTTAAGCACAGCTCCCTGAAAAAATATTTCTGTCAGAGCAAACGGGGACCAAGTTGTTTTCTTTTGTTTTCCAGCTGCTCTTTTGTGCCATGGCCTGTACTTAATTCTCTGTGACATGTGGCCCAGTTTATTCAGTGCTAATGAGAGGGATACATGGCTGTGGATATCGCTGTGATACCTGAATTGCCAGACTGGAGGCTCAAACCTATGCACTGTGCCTCCTTTCACTGTTGCCCTGCTCTCCCCTGCAGCATTTAATTTCTGTGTTTGTGTTTATTGGGCAGTGCAGTTATGGAAATGCTCTCTCTGGTGCAGTGTGTGAAATGCTGGCTGCATTGTCAGTGTAGAGGTATATGCATGTATGCATACAAGCACAGTTTTCTTATATGCATTGGTAAGTGGCTGGAGATTAAAGTGCAGGGAGTCTGTTATTCCCATAACTATTTCACAGGTCAGATGAAATAATTTTTTTCTGTGTGGTGATTAAGATTGATGTGGTGTTCCTCTAACCCTGTTTGTCATCTTGTGTCCTCAGGAATTATTTCTATCACTGCTTACTTTCAAGAATCTGAACATAAATACCCATCAAAATAAAATATGGTTTTTCGGTTATGTATTTTTTAGCAAGGAAGGCTCTGGGATTTGTTACTTTTGATGTGTTTACTTTGCTCTGAGGCTAAATGTAAAATATAATACATTTACCTATTTTACATGTAAGCATTTATTTTGTAATGTTGAGAGAATGGGTTACAATTGTAAAACGTAAGTCATAGCAGCAATATGAACTAAATTATTCTTATATTATATTTCATAATAGTAAAGTCAAAAAACCACTTTTTTTTGCTAACATTTTGGTCACCAGTGCTGAGGAAGGCTGCAGAATAAAATTTGTAGTTATAATTATTACAGCAACAACATAGCATCTCTCACAGTCCCAGCTTGGGATTTATAATTCCCTCTGCACCGTGTTCACTACATTAAATCAGGAATGGGAAATGGCACGTAGGCTTTGTGTTTCTATTACAGCAATGATTATGAGTATCTGGTCAAGAAAACATAGGCTGGTTACACTTGGGAACTATTCCGATAGAAAAAGAATAATTCTTGCCTTAAAAATCTCCCAGTCTACTCGCCCATCTAAGAAGGGAGTTTGGTTATGGAACTTCCATTACAGCAAACATTAGCCACCTGAAATACGGTACTAGGAAGGATCATTAGTACTAATGGCAGTCAATACCAATGCAAAGAATGGAAAAGAGAACCATGCAAGATTGTTTACAAAAAAACAAAAGTGGTATTTATAAATGTTATCATAAGTGAAGGTAGAAATCATCCCCCAAGGACCTAACAGTGGCTGCTGTGACTTTGATATTTCTGAAATTAATTAAATTGGCTTTGTTTTTTAATACACAACTGTAAAATTGTAGATTTAGTCCTTTATTTTGTCCTATACTGCATAATGCTCCTTTGGTTTAGGTAAGTACAACCATTTAAACCCTAACTGAATAACTGCAGATTTTTCTCAAACTGCTGTCTTCTCATTTTCCCATTCACAGCCATTATGCTGACTTGCAGAGAGTCTTTCATGGAGTCTGACAGCAGGAATGCAGCAGCCTGGATTTTTACACTGGAAAAGGTGTTGCATCTTCTATGTCAGAAAAAGGTACAAGGATATTAGAAAATCCTCCTTTTTAAATTCAGTCTCTTATTGAGGAGTCAGCAGCTAACAGAATGAGGCCACTACATGTACACAGTCACTGATTAACTTATTCTTCATTGCCAAGTAAAGGGTCACTGACTTATTCTTTCTGTTCCTAGGGTGTTTTAATAGCAATAAAGTCTGACAGTTGTGGCCTTGTGTGGTTCTTTGCTTAAATGCTTAAGGGAGCTCAGGGACAGCCAAGAGAAGTGACATCCCCTAGATGTGTCTCTGGAGAGCCTGTGTTGGTCCTGCCAGGGGTCTCTCTGCTTCTGCTGGCACCCCTCAGGTCAACACCTTAAACCTGTGCTGCAGTATTTACTCCCCAGAAAACATTAATGTAAATATACAATCATTCTGCTAGGTTTAGATTTTGCTTTTGCAGGTTAGTTCAGGTTGGGTTTTTTGCTTTGTTTTTCCAAGCTATTTCTGGTTTTCTGAAAGGTTAACTTTTCATTTGATAGCAGGTGTCAAACAACATAATTTCGGGAAAACACATATGTAGACATGGGTTTAAAAAATGTAAAATTACATGTTTGTTTATTACTGGGAAAAAAGTTATCTAAAGGATTTTCAAAGCCTATTAGCTATAGTGTTCTACCACTTTTTCAGCCCTTGGAAAGCTTTGATGACAATGAATTAGTTCTACTACCATTGGGAGGAAAGAATTGATGGGGTATCTCTGTGAAGATCATAGCTTTGGAAGGAGAAAGAATATTTTGGTGTGATAATAAAAGCTTATTCCTTTTCAGGGACATATATCCACTGTTACATTTACTTTAAGCAAGAAATGTTCTCAACAATGGTGAAGCTGGCTAACAATATTTCAAACTCAAATTTTCTTTTAAAATTATTGTTGTTTTAAGGCAATCATTCCTTAGATTTCAAATGATGGTACATTCCTTTCTGAATCAAGCAGGCTTACTGGGATTGGTAAGAGAAGCTAAGCTAACATTTGGGCTAGCACTTCATGATTAATGGTGTTTTCAGAGCTTTCTGAAGTTTTACAGTATGCTTGACTCAGTAATCATATGGGTGGCAGAAAAATTGTAAATTATGTTCTTAGTAACTTATGGGACAACATAAGTAAGAATTGTGTTTGTGAATACTTAAGAAATCTTCTCAGAATACAAGTTCTTTTCCTACAGAGTAGTTCTACAAGAATAAAAAATGTATTTTGCTGTACTACAGCTAGTGTGATTTTAGTATAAAGTATTTTTTTTTTATTGGACAATTAGAGATAAAGTTACACACTGTTGATAGTGTCTGATAGGAGGGGACAGGATTCAGAGCCTTCCTCTGACTGATACAGGGTCCTGGAAGTGCCAGTGGCCTGGTTACTGCTCTGGACATGTTTCCACCACAAACCAGAGTGAAGTAATGACACACCAACTGTGCTGGCACATCCACGAGGTACAATGCAGCACATGGCAGAGGTACTCAGAAGGAAGCAGTGCAAACCAGCCACCCTCCAGCTTGAGTGGCTGAAACAACAGTGAGATGCACAGGTAGAAATTGTCAGGCAGTGCTGCAGCCTGTAGACATACATTCTTGACCCTCTGGTTTTCATGATTTTTTTCCCTAATAAAAGGATTATCAAAATAATTAAGTGAATTGATGCTTTGAATTGTTTCAGAAGAGCCACAGACAGCTATGCTCAATGGCAATGATTACGGATATTAAAACAAGTAAACCAAGACTAATGTCCGTTTCAGCCCTATATTTCCTCTGAATTTATCTGCACTGTCCTCACAAATAGTAATGCAAATAAAAACGATTAATGTAGGAAAGGCACTCAAGAATATTTTGGCAATATTTTTATTATCACACACAAATAATCTGCTGAGTTCAGATTTTGCCTCGTTTATTATTTTTTTATATCCTAGCAATAGGAAAACCATGTCAATGTGTTACTTCTTTTGGTTGTTTCATTAATCAATCTTCAAAAAAAACCCCTGAAATTAGAAAGAAGACAGATTGTACCTATATTTTCATGAAGACACATCGAGTTTATCTCCTGGAGAGAGATATTTTAAAGGAAAGGGGATCCCAAAGGAGACACATGAACTATTGACTCAGTAGAGAGAGATGATTAGGGGAAAAAAAGCCCTTCTTTCTTAAAGGCACAGGCTGCTCAGGAGATACTGGATTTCCCTTTGTGCTGGAAGAAATTATAGAGTGCAAGCTTTGACTTGAAGTAACCCTACAGACAGTTCACCAGACGGCTCATTAAAATAAGGTCTGTCAGAGTTCTCTGGCAAACGCCTCTCACGTAGTCATTAAATACAGAGAATCTTGCCATGTTTCTGCACTAAGGCTACACCTGAAGCAAAAGGGTAAAAACACTGAATTATTTCTGTGCCCACACTAGGCATCCCTGGCATGGTTATTTCCTTTTAATGCATTAAAAATGTTGGTGATAATTTTATAAATGGAGTGCTGTGACCAGCTGGTTTTGCCCTCCAAGTGGAATGTCACCCTGGCAACTCAGTGTAAGAAAAGTCTTTGCAGCCTTGAGATTTTGTGACCTTGGTTTGGACCTCTTTCCTGGTCATTTTCTGCACCACATGGAGGCAATCTCTAATATTCACAGAGGGGGAGGTCACATCCCCATCCCTGCCACTGCTTTCCTACACCCCTCATAGTCACAGTGGTTTTTATATGGTGCTGATCCATCCCTTGCATGCATCTCCAGTAGAGGATGATGAAATCCTCCACTGCTTTTAAATTCTGCTTGGGAAAGTGATGTAGTTTGTCCCAGACTGGAACTATAAAGGGGATTATAATATAAATTTGCTGTGAACTTTATATGCATATATATACATACTATGTATACATATTAAGACTTTGGTCTTAATCCTGGTCTCTAGGACAAATTCCATCTTTTCTGCATTGCTTACTCAGCTTTACTTCAGTTCAGTGATTTGAACATTGTTTCACATGAAGAGATGAACATTTTTACTGCTTGGTTTGAATGTAACCAATGACCAGATCAGTGGAGAGAAGTTGCCTATATGCCCTCTGAGAGCCAATATGCATGTACAGTAGACATGTCTATCCAAACTAGACTTCTACTTACATGGTCTTTTTCAAACAAAAAATATCTAAAAACATTCATGCATTTCTTTTAGACTATAATTTAGTGATCCGTCATTTATATTTCTTATTTAGATAATTTTAATTTTAAACAGCAAGGTAAAATTCTATACAAGAATTTGTTTGTAGGAACAAACAGCATTTTTTTTTTTGCTAGAGAAAATACATAGAATATTTTTAAAAGGTGGTCTCTTATATAAATTATAGTTGCAAATACTGCATTTTTCAAAGAACTGAGAAGAATACACATTGAACTTGGGTAAGATGGACTTATTTCTGTCCATGAGTTAGGTATCCTGCTTCAAAATGCATAAAGGTTTTCCAAACATTTCCAGCCTCTGTTTTCTGCAATTTTTCAGTTTGCACCTGAACATGCACTAGTAGATTAGCTACAGTGACACTCAACAAAGGAAGCTAAACAGGAGAAAATAATGAACATCATCTCAGAAACAAATCAAATTCAATAGCAATTAAAAGGTTTATGATTTGTATTGAAGTTTTGCAGTCATCTTAGTGCATTTCTTTGTCTGTTAGAAAGCTGGTAGGAAAAAATGCTGTGGCCAACTTGCTTCTCTGCTCATTTCACAGGACTGAAATGTGTGAGAAAACTACCACTATGACTTGAAAAATTATTACTGACGATAGCATGGTTTATATACTTGCATGTAAAACACCAATTTACCAAAAAATAATAGTAAAGTGAGATCAGTTACTTGGCTAGAAAAAAGGCCCCAAGAATAGTGGGGAGAGTCCTAAAAGTTGTGGAGGAGTGAAGACTGATTTTTTCGCTCAGTATGTAAATCATGAAAAGTTTAAAAAGTTATATAAGATCAGTTAGTTTATATAAGAGCAATTTATAGAAGCTAACAAGATTTATATAAGTTTGCAAAACTTGCATAAATGACCAAAATTGGGATAGTTCTCTTACATCATAATTTCCCCCTACAATTCATACAGAATTGAAATCTTTAGGATAAAACTTGTCTTGAGCATGGGGACTAAAACTCCTACAAAATAACCAAAACCCTCATACACACACTTCTAACTTAAAGCTTTCATAAAATGCTACAGTGTTTACCATCTGTAATTCTTTTAATATACACCAACAATCCTCATTTCCTTACCTCCATCAAAATAATGCATCCCATATCATGTAAAGGAAAACGGCAGTGCAAAATCCTCAAACCATAATGAAAACAAACCTTTTTACTTAGGATTCAAAACTAAGAATATGAATTATCATTTCATATTGCCATAGCACTCAAAATTATTACAAATACCATTCTTAAATTGCAGGATGATATTAAGTAGATTCTTTGCGTACTTTGTTGGCAGCAGATCTAAAGCTAAATGTCAAGTGATCGTTTCTTTGTAATCAAAACATTTTATATATCAAGTAAAAACAGAAAAGCATAACCTAAATACTAAAAGTTGCAATATTTATGTAAAAGCCAAATTTAAAATGAAAATATTTTAATAACATTGAAAACAGTACTCCTCTGTGAATTTGGCTTTAGCATTTCTCACAAATTTATTTGTTGATTATCTAAACATACTGTTTATTTTCTTTTGGTAACTACTAAATTCAATTTTCAGGTGATTTTATTTGATGCCTTGGATTTAAAATATTGTCCCAATATTCTGAAGTGATTCAGCATAATATTATGATGTGTCTTTCACTGTAAGATTATTACTTAAAGATCTTTAAAAATGTATTTAAATATAGATTCATCTGGATACAAATATTTTCCGGTTTTCTATATAACCATACCCTTGGGTTTGTTGCAAGCTCCTTAATACTGCATCTGCCACATATTTGCACTGCTTATCTAAGAGTATGAAGTAATTATAAACAACACAATATACCTGGTACATTTTCAAGAGGAAATATAATTTTTTACATTTCTGATAGTACCCATTTACACCTTTTTAGAAATATCAGCATTCTACCCCGCACCAAGAGGTGTTTCAAAAGAAGCAGCACTTCTAAAACAATTTTGTTTGAGCATTTTTATCACTCAGCATAAACAATAAGAAAGGGATGATACTAGTCTTGTTCAAGTATTAAGAGCAATTCATGAACATAGAGTCAAGAATATGCATAAAACACATTTTGCACTTGTAAGATCAGTCAAAGAACAATGCTAGCTTTTTGGTTGTTCAATTTTTCAAAGGCCTTTCTTTCATCAGAAAGTATAATCTTTTGCAGTAGGATGAGAGATTTCCCAGCCAATTTTGCCATTTCCAGATATATGCTCTGTGTCTGTGATGTTCAGCCATGCTGGAGGTAAAGGGAGTTCAGCCACTGATTTTTCACCAAAGCCCCGAATGCTATCAGCTTTGCAGCCTGGCATGTTGTGTCAGTGTACATAATGTAAAGCAGCACAAGAGGCTGACAGCAGTGGTTGCCAGTTCCAGGAGCAAGGGTGCTCAAGATGCACATGGTGGTGATGAGCCCAAGGAGTGCAAGGATGCTGAAATTCCCTACCAAGTATTTCTTCTGCAAAAGACATGGTTTTTTATATCAGAGTATTAATAATTAGAAGTGGTGGGTGGAAAACTAATTTCTGTGTTTGGAAGAAAACAAAATCAGAGAAAGTTAAAAGAGCCTCTACCTTGGCATTAGAGTGGGAAATGCTTTCTAAATAGTTTCAACATTAATTTAAATTAAACTTACAGTAAAGGATGCTTGAAAAAACTGCAAAAAACTTTTGTTGCATTTTGCCAGACATTAAGAAGGAAACAGTCTTAACAAAAGCACGAAAAACAATGAAAGAGAACAAAATAATGAAACAAAAAAAAATTACAGTATTGATTCTCTTTTTTTGTCTAAAAATTATTGGTGGTATCAGGGGATGCTTGACATCCAGCCTTGCAGCTACCCTCTGTGTGAGCACTGTAGGGCAGTGTCATTTCCCTCCTCTGTCTAGACACCTCTGCTCTGGTCCCATCCTGGGGACCACAGTGCTAGGAAAATTGTCCATTGAGCACCCTAAGCACATGGAGGATCCAACAAGGACTAATGTTGCTAAAACTCTTAGGGTGGCTAAGGTGCCCATTAACCTGAATTAAACTTCTCAAGAGCAATACATACAGTATATTTGCAAACCCTGTTTTAACATTGACCGAGACAGCTTATAATATAGTTTATTATTTCTATTTTCTATGGGGAATATATGCTTCCTTCTACAGTAAAAAGGATTAAAACCCAATCTTTTTACTAAAACTAAAAGATTAAAAAGTAAACTAATAGATTAACAATAATCTTTTCACAGCACCTCCACATTTATCTTCCTTCCAATATTATAGCTGAGATTAATATAAAATATTTAGAGAAAATAGATTAGAGACAATCATATAAGAGAAACTCCTTTGACCTCCATAGAAGTCATTATTGTCAATGGGGATGTCTTTCATGGGAAATTTCTGATGAAAGTTTTCTATGGCAAGAATGTGAGAGAATAATTACTTCCTTCAAATTTCTCAGAACCTCTAGTTTCCATATTTCACAATATCATAAATAGAAGTGCATTCCCAATTTTGTTTCATAATTGATCTTTTTACAGAACTAGTCTTTGACATTTTGAAATAATTGTTTTGATTCGAATAGTTGGAAACAAATCCTTTTGTTCAACAGTTTCTGACTTGGAACACTTTGTTCCTGCTTGCTGAATCAAGCTGAAATCTGCCTTAGTTCTGATGGTTGAGCTCTGTGTTTCCAAGGACTGCCATACTTGTGGGCTGGGCACTCCTGCTCAGCAGTACTGCCCTTGCATGCCACACCAATCTGCAAGATACAGTGAATGACACAATCTGGTCAGAGGACTCTGCTAATTAGAAAGAAACACAGAAACAAAGATTTCTGAGTGTGACACTGGTAGGATATACAAACATTAATGCCAAGCAAGTTAGGTTTAAGTGGAAATGTATCAAAACTATAAATGTCTGATTCATCTCAGGAAAGAAGAGCAAGAATATAAAAATGTCTCTCCAAATTAAAAAGATATGAGATATAACAAAGCAGGAACAAAAACAAGCCTTTTGGTCAATGGGCAAAATAAATCAACATGGATGTTAACTATTTTTCCTGAATCACAATAAATTGTTGATTAGCATTCTGTTTTTCCTCTTGTATTTTTGTTTCATCACATTTTATATCATCATTCTGCATGAAACTGACTTCTGCTTAGCTCTGGGAAAGCTTTTACATAGCATTAAAAATTTGATATGTCCTTTGCCGTAGTCCCCAACAAAATGTTTAAAAGTTGTACTGTCTTAGAAGTCATTTCACACTTGTAAAATTCCATTCCACTTTGCTTCCTTATTTCATCAGGCTCATGACTTCTCCTGCCATTCATTATGTTGCATTCCTCAGGCTAGCTCTGCCATCCAGCACCCTGGGGACACAGAAGGCTGACTCGATCTATTCCTCACCCTCCCTTTTCTATATATTTTGGTTGAAGATGAGTGGCCATGCAACTTGCAATTACTGCAGCACCGTAAGCTGTTTGCAGATGTAAGATACTGTACTTTTCTTCTTCTACCTGTGTAAGCTCATTGTCTGAACTACAATCTAGCTTCAAAGATGCTGGAATAATTTTCAATATTCTTGACTCTAGCTGTTCTAAAGCAGGTCCTTGAAATCTTGGGGGATTTGCAAGATGGTCAGATGTTCTCTGCTCAAAATGTGCGGTTTCAAGATAATGAAAATTCATGTCTGGGCTTCTTTGCACTTCGGTGAATCAAAAAAGAATTAAAATAGCAAGACTTCCAGTTTCTGATTTGCCCAGAGGGCATGATATCTTCCCATTTAGTTGCAGTACCAATTTTTAAAGAGCAAATAAAAAAATTCATGAAGATAGAGTTGAGGATCTTTTGGTCACTTGCAATGAAGCCATCATCCCCTGGATTTGCTGAATCCTTGTCTTCCCACACCCAAGGATGTATTATTTCATTACCGTTTTAACACCTGATGCAGTTATTTCAGGGTCATTAATAAAAACCTATCAAAGTTGTTTCTGAAAAAAAAGAAGTTGGTTAAAACTGGGTGCAACAGGAGAAAAAGGAATTTTCAATCCTTAGAATGATGTTTGAGACAGAGTGGAAACAAGCAAGCCTGCATTGAGGCTGATAAGCTTCCTAAATCCTGCAGGGCTTCTTGTACATCACTATCTTTTTAAAAGGTTCATTTAAGCAAGTAATTTAGGGTTGGGAGCTTTTTTTCCCCCTCTCTAGATATGTGGTCTGATGAGTTTAAACAGTAGCACAATGCTTCGTGTCTTTAGCCACACCAGCTTAATCCCCTCGACTCATAAATACACAAAATTCAGCCAGTATTGTCTGCTAAAAAAAATAAAATCAGAAAGAGTGACAGGAATTCTGTTCTTGTTAACCTCTCTTCATCTCCTCATTGACCTTTATGCTAGTTAGAAAATGTTTTCTTTGTTAATTTGCTCTGTATACTACTTAGCACACAGAGGCTTTGTTGCTAAATCTGGAATTGACTCTCTGTAAGACTGTACTTACACAGTCCTTGCTGAGAGCCACATGACATTGATGGCAGCATTGCAAGGCAGGCTGGAGGCTAAACCATCCAGCTGGCCCTTGGGACTGTGTGCAGACCACTCTAACTAATTTGGAAAGGGAAACGTTGGGTACAGAGAGTGTCTACAGTGTCCTCCAAAGCTTATTTATCTGCTGCATGACCACACCTGGTCTCTGTGCAGCCTCTGGCTACCAGATCTCTCTTGTCACTGATGATGTCAGGCACACGGATTAGAGCTTTCCCTGCAGGAGCCTAGTGCCCTGAGGACATCTTCAGGAAGATCAACTAACATCTAAGTGACACGAATGCAAACGGGATTGAGGAGGATTTTACAAACTCTGAAGGTGCTTGAGTTCTGCTTTGAACAGTTGCCAAGAATAGTTGCCCCTAAGGGTGCATTGTCACATGCAGTGTCGACATTGCTGTTGGTCACTAATCACATTCTTGTCCTGGATGCTGGACAATCACTGCTGCCTGGGCTAGTTCAAAGGAAGCTGTGGAATTGGCTCAGACCTGAACTGATACCCACCAGAGTGGATGATGACACTTATTAACTGCAAGGAAACAAGTGAATAAGGTTAAGTGAATGTACCCAATATTAGGTGTTTAGATCACAAGCTAACAGAAAAATACTGGGTTTATTATATTGTGTATATTGAGAATAGATGACAGAGTCCTTGACATGTGAGAGGAGGCTTTCCTCAAACACTTTGGTTTCAGTTGGTCTGTCAATGCCCCAGGGAGGCTGAAAACCATGTGCCCAACCAGTCTGTCAGTGTCCCATTGTAGGGAACACAGTGCACAGCCTGCTGCAGCCAAGAGTGGTTTGACCAGCTTGTTCAGGGACACACAGCGAGAGCATATGGAAGTGAAACCTTTATTGAAGGTTAGAAAGAGAGACTCTCTCCTGGCCTCCCCAATCTTAGTCAGGTACATTCTTCACTGCCAGCAGCAGCTGGTGCCTTTGAATGTGAATATAACTTCCCACTTCTCTCTGATTTCACCCCCAGTCATCTCACCACATCCTTCATGGACTGTAATCAAAGGAGCTTCCTATTTCTCTGTTCTTACATTGGCGAAGTGGCTTCATCCTGGCAGCTCCATCACCACTTCCCTCCTTTCTGATGATTTCTTACTATGTAGTCAGAAGAGATGCAGAGATTTTGGTCAAAGGATACATGTCAATGGCATCATCTGGCATGGAAGTTCTGCATGCAATCATCCAGTATCTCTAGAAAGGATTCGGTCTTTAACCATAGGAAAAGGTGGGAGTGAGGCACATAAGGCTGTCTTTTGACTTTCTTACAAGTTACAACAGAGCACCTTACTTACAGTGGTTGATGGTCACTGGGAAAAACCATACTGGTAACTACAAGTACTTATTGGTGTCTTCTGAAAGTTGCATCATACAAAATTGAATTTGAATCACTACCAGTTTATACATGGTGGTTTATTTGCAACTAATTGGTCTTCCTTCTACTTTGTATGTTCTGAATTGGGCTTTACTGAGCCAAGAATAGGACTCATTAGGTGCTGTATTGTGTCAGCACAATGTAGTTGTGTAATACTTTTCCAACTATCCTGCTAGCTGGTTTTTTCTACAGTTGCTTTGTATAGAAAGGACAATACATGATAATGAAATACTGCCTTGGTGTTTTATACGGTGAGCTAATATTTAAATTTAATCAATCATTTTGTCATACATGAAAGAGTAATACCAAGAGAAGCCTTTATTCCTCAGACATTTGAAAATTGTCTTACAGCTCGTCTCACAGAACTATCACCTGTCAAACAAAAAGAGCCATTTTTGATTTAGTACTGTGGAAGCATCAAGTTTGTATATGACCATAGGCTCGATAGAATTACAACCCAAACCTCTGGCAAAATTACCTCTACAAGACCACGAACATGGTGAAAATAGTCTCCTTTCCATCTGGCAAAACTATCCACTCATGACAAT
Organism: Grantiella picta; assembly: GCA_013397955.1. Classification (NCBI taxonomy): domain Eukaryota; kingdom Metazoa; phylum Chordata; class Aves; order Passeriformes; family Meliphagidae; genus Grantiella; species Grantiella picta. The sequence continues at coordinate 578,536 of VZRM01008906.1, read as the reverse complement.
GACTGTGAAAGCTTAGCAAGTGTCACCGTGAAAAGTCTTTGCCTAATGCCATGTTCTCATTTGCTGCAGCAAAAATGCATCCTTTTGATCTGCTGTGTAAACACCATTACTGCACACTGTTTATTTTGAGTGGTTTATTCATTGTCAGAAAAGACATTTCAGGGGATGCTCATGATCCTGCAGAGGATGTCAAAACTCTAAGCAGATTTGGGTTGCTAAAATCATACTACCTTTAAACGCCAGCATCAGAAAAGTCCCCTCAGGCTTTGTCCAGTCCAGTCCATTGTACCAGATGTTTAATGTAGCTTTGTGCTGGGACAAGAGGTGGGAGAGAACAGCTCTTCCCAGGGAGGACGTGAGCCACATGAGCAGCTGTCCTCTGCTGTCACCTGCAATGCTTTCAGGACTGTAGCCCCATAACATTCTGCTTTCTCATCACTACGCTGAGCAGCCCACATTTCACCTTAAATACCTTTACAAAGATCCACAAGCATTCTCAAAACAGAGTCCCTATATTCATGAAAATTATTATTAACTCTGGAGTAAAAAGCGTTTTGCCTTTAGGTAAAAGGTAAATGGCCAGGCATGAACGTGAACCTCACTTCAAGTTTCTGATGCTATCAGACACAAGATAATACTGACTTGAAAAAAGCAAGCTGGCAGGAAAAGACAGGAGGCATATGGGGCTTAGCCTCTCTATGTCATGCATAAATCCCAGGGATTAGTCTGAGAGAGCTAGTTCTTCTTCCTAAAAACATTGGTGTGTGTGTGTATAGCAAAACATACACACTACTATTCTGCATTGCATAGGGAAGTGTTAAGACTTAAGTAAATTATATTGATACATATGAATATGATAATTGTATAGTATATTTTATACACAGTTTCTATAACCATTTTGTTAGAAACATGAGAAAATATTTTTCATTACTATCCATTTTTCATTGCAGTCCCTTTTTCCTTTTCAAGATGAGCCTCGCAAGCCACTACTGCTAAGTGGTATTATTTTGATACACGTAGCTTTTTGAAAAATTTAATGCAACATTTAGATTCAGATTTTCCATTACTAGAATAAACCATCCTTCATGCAGATTGAGTGACAACTCGTACAATTGTATTATAAATTTACCTGACTAATACAAAGATATGTGAATATGATCAAACAGGAATTCAACCACTCCACAAAAAAGAAAAAAAATTGTAATCTAGAGAAGCTAAAACAATTTAAAAAAAAAAGCAGAGTGACTTTATCTAAAACCTATAAAATATTTAAAATATTCCAAAAAATGACATGTGTAAAAGGGCTGAGCACATCCAGGACTGATATTTATTGCCAAATTGTATGAAAGCACACAGACATTCAATTATCTACTATTAAAACCTATCCTGCTAAGGTACAGAATGATTCTATAGTACTGAATTTTTTTAAGTCCTTAAGACTATAGCAATGACTGAATGCAACAGGATGCAGAAGCACTTAGCTATACTGAAAAATGTTTTGAAATTTGTTTACAGAAAAAAGGAAATATTTAATTTGACAGCAACAGATGAAAATTGCATTTTTATTTTTACCACTGACAGTATTGTGTAGGAGTTTATTGACAAGTCATGAGTTCACTTATGCTGCATAACCTCATCAAGCAATTAATCTGAAAATTCACTTCACTATATCGTTGCTTTTGCTTTCATGTGAAACTTAGACAAATCATCTCCATATGTATAACCTAATACAGGATAAGACACAGAATAATAATTCCTTTGGAAGTCAGAAGACAATACATAAAAAATGAGCAGCACACACAAGATACCTAAGTCTTCTGTGATAGTGTTATCACAAGTAGATATATCTTTCCTAGATGACAGGTTCTTCATAGCTGTCTGAGCTGCAGGCCCAGAACTTGGGTAGATAAACCTGTCTGTCATTCAGATAGTGTTTCATCCCACCAAGATGCAACATGGTTCTCCAAACTTTCAGATCCTTCTTTCCTGTTTTCCAAATGTGAAAGGGTCTGTGGTGATAAGTCACCCAGGGTCACCTGCTCCTGGTTCGTCCTCCTCTTGAGCCCCTATCACAAAGGCTGATTGAACTATCTTCATGAATAATATACACAGGGTAAAAAACACACTTGCAAAAGTCACCATATCATTGTCACAACGGGGTTAGTAAAAGACAAGTTCCAGTTTTAGACAGATTCCCTACTGTTGGTGCACAGATTGGCATTTTTTGTACTTCCTGCAAACACTCCTGGGAATCATGCACGTTCCTGTGAAAGATCAGTACAGGTGCCTGCCTCGCTTACTTTGTAAAATACTGTGCTCTTTTCAGGAATTTAAAACCTGCAATTTCTGGCTTGGTAGTGTCAGAATGTGAAGGTGATGAGACAGGGATGTTTCCTCTGTGCCTGCTCCCGTGATGCAGAAGCCCATCAGGTCTTGGCAGACACACTCGTGCCCTGCTGACAGCGCCCTTGCTGCCTTTGCTATGATCTTTGCTGGACCTCCTGCAGACACCCACATGGTCTGGGCTGCTGCCATATGCTCGTCCTTTGTGGAGATGTTGGATGATGGGGTGAAGAAATGTTCAGCAGCATTTAGTAGTGTCAGACCTTACAAGCCTTTGGTTTCAGACCACTTGATGCCCCCTTGGTTCCCTCAACATGTCACAAGATGGTCCAACTCTGTCTTCCTTTTTGGCTTTTTCTCAGCAAATGTGTTCCAACACAGCGATTTGTAGAAAGCTATTTTACATGGAAAGTTGAATTTAAATGCTTTCAATTATTTTAGAGAATACAAAAATGTTGCTGAAGGGAGTGAAAAATAGCACTTAACAGAAAATTCCATCACAGCAGATAGAATGAAAAATAGTGGCTACTGCTGACAAATGCATGTAAAGTTAATTATTCATCAAAGCAATACATCTGAGTTGAGCAGACAAACAAACAGAGCTTACCTAGCACTGTAATTTTAGAAATACAGAATGCTACTTCAGAAGAATATAAACAACACTTCATACCATCCAGAAAGTTTAATATCCTGCCATTTTTAAAATTAACATAAAGCTGCTGTGTTTATTAATAATGAGGTTTGGGCAAGTTCCACATCAAATTTAAGTAGCTGAAATCCAAGGGCCCTCATAAGGCAAATTAGCGTAAGTAAACTATGTGGACTATATGGACTGAAAAAACTCAGCAGACTTTTAGCACCAATAGTTTTCACAGATAGTCCAGAATGCCCTTACAGTACATTCCTCTAAAACTATTAAATGATCTGCCATATGGTTTAAGGTTAGATAACAAATCCTTGGAATCAGTCTGTCACACTCACCTGGCAATAGATTTTCCTAGATGCACTCTTGGACCCTAGAGAATTTTCCCCAAAAAAATTGAAAAAATTTTAATGAAAATTTTTCTCTCAAACAGTTTCTTTCAAGAAAAAAAAAAGCTTCTTTAGAAAATTTCTGTTTATTTCTATTTATAGTAAAAATTTATAACAATTCAGAAAAAAAGAATATGGAGGATAGTATCACAAGAGAAACCTATTTTTATCTGAGAGAAGACAGAATTATTCTGACATGTTGAAACTTTAAAGTCCTGCTCAATATAATCACATATATATTTATGTATATATGTGGTATGTATGCATGTGAATCCATAAGATTAAAACTTAAATTTCTCTTCCCTAAAGTTTGCATCAAGCTGTCATTGTTGTTGTCTGAGACTATCCATTACAAAGAGACTTCCTTCTAAATGCTCTATCAGTATTAATTATTTTATTTGTTTAGGGATTGTATAACTGTATACCTGAATCAGAGTCTGAAGGTAATAGCTGGACTTCACAAGCAATTTTGAAGTCAAATATTTAGAAACTGTGTGAGAACATAGCAAGTCCTTTCTTGTTTTGCATTTTCATGCAAATAGCCGCTGCACACTATAAAATACACTACATTTAAATCAACTATCATCAGAATATCTTGGCTGTAGGATTTCATTTTGTGTCCTACTATGAAGATTAAATACTGGTAGTATAAAATGTAGGCATTCTATTTCTTCTTTTAAGCCCAAACTCAGCAAACATTTACTTGAAACAGTATTGTCTTAAGGAAAGGTAAGTAGTCTCTAACATGAAATGAAAGTGTTTAGGTGTATATCAGCCTCTAGGCAGAAGAGGAATAAAAAAAACAGCTTAGAATGGCATATAATAAGAGAAATGAAGAAGAAAAAAGATATTATACATAAGAACTCATTTCCCAGGCATGGGAGAAAGCAACAACAAAATAAAACTTTACAGAGGTATTTTAAAATCACCAGAGGAATGTGGACAGAAACAAGAAACATCAAAAGCTGTTTTTACCATCCTGTGCTTCAAAATAAACAACTTAGTTTATGATAAATTTCTTTAATATTTCTGTTTGCTTCACAACACGCAGCTGTTTAATGAGGGATAACTTCCATAATGTTCGTTACTGCAATAGAGTCATCAGCCTGCAACAAAATGCTGCAGAGAAAAAAACAAAGTCACAGAAAAATGAAAAACATACATGTTTTGTGAAAGGAGAATATTAAAAAAAATCAAAAAATATATTTGCATGTAGGAGGTACCAGTATGTGTTACACTGCTTTTTTTCTTTCTCTTGTTTGTTCATGTATTTATTTATTATCATCTCATCTAAACTAGTATTAAACCAAAGGGTAAAAAGCATATAGACATGCAGGCTTTCAGAAATCCATGTGTTCTTAAAACGGTCTGGGAAACTGTAGGAACTGCTGCAATTGTTAATTTCTTGAAATCCTTTAGCAGAAAATGTGAAGTCAGGTCCTCACATATGTAGCCTGGCATTATTTCCATTGACTTATTGTCTTTGTTCTGTGAGAAAACTGAACGATGACCTGCAATGAATCCTCAGGAGATGAGTTGTTGACTGCTCTTTCATGGTAACATGCATAATTATTTCATATCTTCCCACCAAACTCTTACATACTTATGTGTATTGTAGTGTTATGACAGTGCACATGGCTATAGCAGCTAGTTGGAAGGAATTCAGATATCTAAGGAAAATGAGACTTCCCTTTGTGTGAATTTTCTCTCTTTACTTCTGGAAGGGAAAAGAATATCTTCAATAAATGTGAATGTGAATGAATAATTGTATTTTATTCTTTTCATTCTGCTAATTCTTACAGATTTTCTTTTCCTATGACATAAAAAGCTACATTCACTCTTTTTTTTTTTTTTTTTAAAAAGGACATCTTGGGCAATAGTGACAAATGTGCAAAAATGTGCAGATTGTAATGCATAGATAATAAATATCAAAAGGCAGATAGGGTCAGTATCGTTGCTTCTTTTTTATTTTCCCTGAATAGCATATATTAAACTCACATTTTTGTCTTAAATGTTCTTTTCTGCCAGAGAATTAATTTTAAAAAAATGGTCTATATGACTACAGGTTCTATTTTTACTGTAATTAATCAATCCATCAATTAAATTTCAAGATCCTCCCACAAATATGTTAGCAATATTTAATTGTTTGAACAGTGTAGGATTTTCTTTTAAAAGAGGTGGGGGAAGGAATGAAGAATTATTGTTGACAAGAGTCTGGGCTTTTGTCTTTTCTGCATTATTTACCTGTGATTTTTCAGCTCTGATAACAAAGACACAACATTACAATGGAGACCAAATACCTTTGCTATTAATCTGCTCTCCTTGAAAATTTAGACTTAATCCATTTTACCCACTAAAGAGTAAAGCTGAGAAGTGAAGATAGTGCAGTGTGGATCAAAGAAATAATGGGGAAAAACCTATTCTTTCTTTCCTGAGGTATCCCTTGAAGTGTGCATGCTCATTGTAAAGCAAGATAAATCAGGAAAAGAAAGAAAAGTAAAAAACTAGCCTCAGGCAGCCTTATGATTTATATGGGTTTTATATATGACTATATTTTGTTCAGCTCAATGAAAGATGAAAAGAGTACAAAGCATTTGGAATTTGAGCTGGTTGTTCTTAGTGTGGTTGTTCCCCACTGCCATTCCCCACTCAAGGGAGAAGAGCAAAGGTTGAACATCTGGAGGTATAACTGGGTAAGAGACAGTGAAAGCCAATCTGAAGAGAGATTTGAACAGGATTATTCCAAAGAGTCCTCAGTGCTACTTTTCCTATAAGCAATTCTGGCACAAAGAGGAGGAAGTAGTCTTTCTCATTGAACCCAGAGATGTCACAGCCTCTTTGATCATTCTTATGCCAGTGCACAAAACTTGGAAGCAAAATGTAGAGCAGACAGCTACACAGTTTAACAGACTGTCTATATTTGACTGGTGGTATTTGAACTTATGAAACTAGACTTTTCCTTTGGGAAAGAAGGAGACCTCAGCATCTTGTTTGTTCAGTTGGGATACAGAGAGAGGGTTTCTTTTTCCTTCAAGCTGATATTCTGAGTTATAGTAGTACCCATGTTTCTTTCTGTTTTGAATAATAGTAAACACCAGGATATAAGGAGTTTAGTGCTCTTGTTTGAAGCTTACTTTGCTTGGGACTGACTTACTAAACTCAACTCTTGTCCAGGATCCCATTGGCTTGAATTGCGTTCTTTCCCCCCACAAACAGTTCTCCGTGCTGGAAAACAGGCTCACTGGCAAAGGTTCCTATTGGACCCAGCCCTGCCAGACTGCTAGCTTCCAAGACTAGATTCAGAAGTCAAAAAGAAAACATGGAGGGAGAAGACTTTCTGTGTCTTTTCCTAATTAGAGTTAGAATGAATAGTCATTTCCACAGATACCTAAACAGAGGCAGTTACACCAGTTATTATTCTGTTGCAGCTTTTCCTGAGCAGTGTGCACAACCTCACATTGGTCCTTTTGCAGAGATTTGCCAAGACACACCATTTGGAAGGAGCTGGATGAAAATGGCTGGGGCAAAATGCCTCATCAAGTAGTTGTAAAATAAACAGCAGGACAGTAACTTAAATTTTAGCTTGATATTTTCAACTTCATAATTTTATCTTGGAAAAAACCTCAGAGTCTGAAGTCTTTAGACAACCTTTTCTTTAGATAAGTAAAGAAATCTCTTTCCAACTCTTTTATCTGCTGTACTAATGAAACAAGGGTAGCTACAGGCACAACTGCAAACCTTCTGAAGTACAGAACATGAGACCTCATCACTTTTGTTGTCCTTCCCTGCTGCCTGTATTTTATAATGAACTTTACTGAGCTGATATTATTCTTAACCTAAACACAAGGATTGAGAAAATGTGACAGCAACTTGGTTTCTATATTTTGAAAGTTCTCTTTCATTTTCAAAGGCTGATAAAGAGAAATTATTTGTCTGTCTATTCATCCATCCATTCATCCATATATGTGTATCAACAATATACACTCATGCACATATAGATACGTGCATTGTGTTTTCAGTTGAAAGAGCAAACTGTTGAGCACCTCTGCATGTTGAGAAGTAGCTGTTCAGACATTAATTGTATTCTCAATTTCTGTAACGTCCCAAGTTTGAAGTGAAAATTCATTCATTTAGCATAACTGAAATATTAGAGGATTGCAGTGCTATGAAAACTAATTTACAGAGCTCCGAGTTATTTAAAAAAATCTGTAATATCTTCATCTATTTGGAAGGTGAAACAAAGACTGGAAGGTGAATATGTCCAGGCTTTTGTTTCTGTGAGTTGATCTTTAATGATATCTTAAGCTATATCAAGACTTTTCTTATTATGTGGATGTTCTGAATCTTTGCACTATCAGGTCACAATCACTTACCTGGCTTGTAATGAATGTGCTTGATATATTCAAGCATCTCCTAGTTTGCAGACCCATACCTGAGATGGCTTTTTTTGTTTGTTTGTTTTAAATGAAATGTTGTTATCTCTATATCGAAAATATCATCCAGATACATTTGTAGTACAACCAGTATTATGGAGAACGAAAATGAGGCAATGAATATCTTTATGTGACCATATGCTAACAAACTAATAAATGTTCAAATTGACCTTGATTAAAAGATCAGAGTGGCACCAGCATCTGATTATGATATCAATACTCAGGGAAGTGTAAAAACAAAACAAGTAGGGATGTTGCTGAGGTAGTGAAGGAACATAACTTTAAAAAGCCCAGAAGACACAGGAATTCAAACCAGAGTAGATATACATAGTGGTGCTGAGAGACCTGGCACATTGCAAATGTTAACAAAACCCCACAGTGAGCACATTCAGAGCCCTACAATCCCTGTCGTGTGTGCACAGCAACATCTGTGACACCTGCACACCTTATGGTGAGAGCCACACTGCTTGGGGGGCAACAAGCTGCTCCTGCATGGGTGGCAGTGCAACACCTGCTAGTTACCTTATTATAGAGCAGGTCACAATCCCTTCCTGCTGCCTCTGCTGCTTTGGCAGGCTGCACTTCAAACAATTTCTTCCTTTTTGATTACTACTATCCACTCCTCTGCCTGAGGAGATCTGAAAAAAAAAAAAACCACCAGGGACTAAACCTGTGTATTAAGCTCGTTTCTTTCCATGTAGCTCCTGAATAATCACAGGCAGTAGGGCCAAGTGCTGCCACACGAATGCTGACACCTTGAGAAAATCACTGTATCTGTACCAGAACCACATTTGCTGACCCTGATTCCTTAAGCACCAGATGAAATATGTTTGTTTATTGTCACAGTGTCCTGTTCCTGTTTTGCTCTTGGGTCCAAGATGCCCCATTATGAATAATGACTGTAACTGTTTTACCTCCAGTTCTGACGTGAAATAAATAATTTTAAAAACCCAAAATCTGATGTAGAATGAAGAGCAATATTTGCCAGGGACCATATATTGCAGCAGGTGTTGATGTAAATCAGTTCATGTATTAATGTAAATCCAGTCCATCTATGTTGAGGATCCTTGAAAAAGATGACAAGAAGGTATTTATCCTCTGTCTTGAAGGAGCCTCTAATATAAGAAATATCAAGGTACAGATAAAATATTTATTAAAGGCAAGAGAGTTGCACTGGGATCCATAAAGAGCAAAGATAATTACAGGTCTATTAGGATGTGACAGGTTATCCAAGCCATGCATGCTAAACTGGGGAATCGTGCTTGGCTGTGATAAGAGCAGCTGTCAAGAGTGAGAAAAACTGAACAACGACCTGTAATGGAATCAGACACTAGGGTTTGTTTAAGAACCAAAATCATTAAAGACTATACTCTACTTTCTTATGTTATACACTCACTTATTTCCCTCATAGTGTCAACCAGCCAGCTATCAGATACCTATTTTAAGGCAGATTGAATTGCTCTCTATAAATCTACTCACCACACTAATTTTTTGACTATCTCACTGAGAGCTATTGGTAAGCTTTTTTATCCCTGGTAATACCATTTTTTATCCATGGCAATAGTATTGCCATGGTTCCTTACTCATATCATCCAGACTCTCCTTAGGAGCTAACTATCAATAAATTCACCATCAATTCCACTAATGGAAAATGAACTCTTATTCCTGCTCTAATCTCAGCATTTCTATGTATCCCAACACCTTATTCTTGCCACTCCTGCTTTGCTCCTTAAATATATTTGTCTCCCTTCCTCAGTTCTCTGTAGCCCATTTTCTAATGCAGCAAAAGTATTTTCTACTAAACTGAGCTCCAGCAAAACACATTTGGTAAAATTGGTATAGGAGATGGACTCTTCATATTCTGATCAAAGGAAAGTGGAATGCACAAGACAAATGCTCTATCTGTCTTGATACATTCAGAAGCTCAGTAGAACAAAACCTCTGTAAATAACTCCATCTATGCTGGCTAAATTAGGTAGGAATGAAATGGAGGAAATATTCCTGTTAATAGTATGTAAATTCTGATACAAACTTGCATTGTGTGTTTGCTTTCTGTTTCCACTGGGAATAGTGCCAGGCTTGGGGATTCTTTGGGTTTGCAATCCACTGTGTCCCAGTCAGTAATGGCTGTGCTGGCAGAACTGTGTTAGAATGTTTCAGGTTGGCAGGAGACATCACCACAACAGCAAGTATCTCAAAAACACTCTCTCAAAAATATGCTTTCCTCTTTGCTCTCTAAAGAGACTGCAGTATGTCTTAAATGTGCATAAGAATTTGAAAAGTCATCTTAAATTCATGGAGGCAGGAATGAGGAATTGGTGTCCTATTCCTGGGCGATTATCCTAATTGTTGTACTCTATTGGGCAATCAGCTGAAGGTTCAAATTTAATATATCTATTCTGAACACTCAAACAGCTCATTGCAGGCACTTTCTTTTGAACTGGATTGGATTCTACACAGAGGTGCCAACTTCAGCCATATTTCATTTTTTCCCACTGCAAATTTTTCATTTGCAATTATTTTCTTCCAAAAGAAATTAACTACATTCTATTTAAATGTAAACTTGCAAACTATGCATATATTGAAGGCTGTGTTATCAATCGCTTTTTAAAATAGATCTATCAATTTCCTCTTTTCAAAATAGTGACATTACCACATCAATGATCCACTCTTTATTATTCTCTAAATGACTTGGATTTTTAATTACACACTATTTGAAAGCCTCATTATCCAAATTTCTCTCCCTTTCCACACTGCAATACCTAATCTGGATTTCTTTTACTGTTAAAAGTGTTCAGGGTATTAATCTCTACCTTAAAACAACATTTTCAAAGTATTCGTTGGGGATCGGCAGGGGAAGAGAGAAAGGGTTTATATTTAAGTGCATGATAAACAACTTTCTGGTTTTATTGACATGTTCTGAAGACAGGCCTTTAGAAAGATGGAAAAGACTAAATAGGCGAAAAAATTTAGTTTAAGGTCACCTTATCAAAATTAACCTTGAAATAGCTCTACTGTATGTATACAAATTATGTGTACATATAATGATGTTTCAACAGAAAATTAAGGGTTAAAACATCCAGGCATAATAAAGATATTTTTCTTTTTAAAACAATATAAATAACCCTCCAGAAGTATCAAGCAAAATATTTATACAGCATAATTTGAAGAGAAAAGGAGAATGCAAATGCAATATTCAGATTAGCAGATACACAATCAATCTGGCAAATCAGTAGGAGACCTAAGAAAAATTCTGTTCTATTTATAGCAAGGGCTCCAGAGCAAGCTCTGCTCTTTTATATGAAGCAGCAAAATTACAACTGCAGAACAAGCACTTTGTGGATCTATGGCACTTGGCAGGAGATAGAAACTGGTTCAAGGCCAAAGAAATAACACCAAAGGTGCTGCTGCTGGGGAAAAAGGGAAGAAGCACAAGGCAGTGATTTACAAAAAGTGGAAAAGCATAGGTAGCCTCTGAAACCTGATTTTACCCAAAGCATAGAGAAGGAATCTGTGATGGAAATGAAGTTGAAATGGGCAGGCAAGCGACCGGTTTGTGGCTAAAGCAACAGAAAACCAAACAGACATGCAGCGTATTTTCAGCAGCAAGTAAATAAAATTGTCATGGGCAAGGAGTCACAGTATTTTCCATCAGCAGTGAATTGCTCATACTCTGTATACAGATGAGGAATGCTAGTCTATAAAATTCTGGTTTCCAGCTGCTGTTTTGCCTGAAATAATGTGCTAATGAAATGGGAGGCTGTTGGCTGAGCTGAAAGCAAGTCAGTAGAGGTCACAGCCTACATGCATATAGAAAAGGTTGTTCCTGATTCCACTAGAACTCACAGGTTAAGAGTGGGGCAGAAATAGCACAAAATAATTACATGAACATGGTACCATCCCAGCTTCTGGAAATAAATGTTTCCAGTGCAGAAGAAACCATATAAACTTGTCCCCTATCCTTCCCAGATGGTGTTAACAGATACATTAAAAATGTCATTGTTTCTAGAAATCTAGAAATGCAGCTCAGATGTGAATGCTCATACTCCTTTTGTCACTGCCCTCTTTGAGGTGGGTCCCAAATACAGAGTGCATAGGTTAAAACTGCAAGGGGGAGAGATGCTCTTTTGGGATATCCAATTCAGCATTGTGGAATACTAAAGGTATTAATTCATTAGGAGGTATTAGTCTGAGTATTTAAGAGAGCAGCTATCCAACAACTGTTACTGCAGTGAGGATTTCTGTGACAGACCAAAAATGTTGCTGATGAGACTTATAGGTTAAAAAATTTCACTTTTGACCAGAAAATTTCTTTTGCAACTAGACACAGCTTCTTTTTATATATTTCTTTCTCATTTCCTGAAAAACAAGTAGAAATCTTAGGAACATGGTTTTATATTTGGGTTCCCCAAGAAACAAAATTAGAATTCCTAAATTCCAGTGAATTACAGCCAGAAAGAGGTTTTTTTTGGTCTGTCAGCCCAGAAAAACATACGGCCAATCATATGATGTCTATTCTCACCAGCCAGCTGAAATATGCACAGAATTTTGCAAACCTAGCTATCTCAAGTTATTTCAACATATCTGGTTTTATTCTGTCCTTAGATAGGAAATTCTTGTGGCTCTGGTGCTAGAAAAAGTCAATTCTATGGCTCCACTAGGAAATTCTAATCTTAACAAATCAATTTTCATTGCCCATTTTTTTGTGAAAGCTTAATCAGTCAAGTAAAAAATGTGGAGACAAATTTACGCTTTACTAGCATCAAAAAGGTAAATTACTCAAATTTTATCATAAATTTTAGAAATATAAATAGATCCCTGATTTTTTCCCCCTAAGAGTAGCCTTGGCCCCCCAGGTCACAGTTTAAAACTGAATCAGATGACGAGTTTTACTGGTTTTACCTAAACCTCAAAAGGGAGTTAACACATATTATTCCTTAGGTCTCAAGAAGGAATTGAATATCTCTAGCATGTATATCCCCTTTAAAACTACACAGACATTTATCTTCATGACACAAAATTGTACTTTTTACCTTCTTTTTTTCCCCCTTCCTTTATTTCTTTTTGAATTATTGAATGTTTTTATTTCTTGTGTATGTCCTGTATTTGAACAGAAGGGAAGTAAGCTTCCTGACCTAGGAAATTTATGGCTCTTTTGTTCACATGAACATTTCTACTGTATAAATGACATGGGTGCATGGTAGGCAACTCTGTCAGCTGAGCATATGCTATGCAGCTTAGACATATTAGACATATATTAGTCTGGTCCAATTTGAAACACAATGGAACAAAGTCTGCACGCAAGAAATGGATTTCTGACAGGATTTGTAGCTCTGGTTCAAAAATACCCCTTAGGGTATGAGCTTCCTTTAAATATCTCTTTGAAGTATTGACTTAATAGAACTAAATACATGTCTAAATATATATGAATTTGCTTTAAAGGCTTGCTGAATTTATGCCTTTAATGAATAAAAGACTTGAACATCCGAGAAGAAGTTATGAATTACAAGTGCATAGTGTGCAAGGAATGATAAAAAGTACTGCGAAGAAAACATGAAGTTGTTTGCACACTAGTGCAATAAAAACTTACATGATCAATGAGAGCTGTAATTTTGCAACTCATCGATATTAAATTCTGAATTTGATGTGGCACTGCAAGAAGAACCACAAATCCAGATTCAGAGTCATGTAGTCAGCTACCCTGATGATCATGCGACTTGTTTCGTGTCGAGTGTGATTCGCTTCTGTGACATCTGGTGAGACAGAACACAAAGCAGGCTCCACCACTGTTTTCTATCCTGGGACAACCTTTGTCATTCTTCTACACCCAACTGTGTGTGTCCACTTCTGTGTGCTCCTCCATGTGCAGCACATGTCTGTCCTAGAGATTCTGTTGATATGTTTTTAAGATATGCCTGGTTGTTTCTAGCTTCCAGAAAACATTAGAGGAAAAAAGATTCAATATTTTAATGATGATGGATGCATTTTAAAATATCCCTCACTAAGTGCATAGTGTTTTCTGCTCTATCTATATTTTTACACATCTTAAGCTTTTATTGTGTTAAAAAAATTTCACTGGAGTCACCTTCATGGGTTTGGTTTTTTGTTTTTAATTGTATGTTCTGCATGACCAACTGAAACTGCTGTTTTGGAAATTCAGACCTCTGGTTATTACCGGAATTCACATTACCTGGAAGAAAATGAGTGGTCCAGTGCCATCTTGTTGCCTTCTACCATAATACCTGAACTGGGAACTGGTTTGCTTTATGCAATTGTTAACTCTATTTGTGCAATTCTGGAAGAAATACTCTCTGCTGGCATGTTTTCCTGTCATTCTTTAAATGAACAAACTCATGTAATTTCTTCTTACAGATTTCATTTCAAATTTTACTTCTTTAAAGAACAGCTTCCTTTAGAAAATCTGACTCTATAAACTGGTTTTAAATTGAGCATTGTCCGTATGATATGTGTCTGCTTTTTATCATACTGAAATCAAGGGCAAGGCAGGCAGTTGTAAGAGAACCACTTCTCACTGACATGATTTTCTGTTACTATAGATTTGTGCAGTTTGACCTTAACCATAATGGGAAACCTTTTCAAAGCTAATTATTTCTGGTGGTAGACCTTAAACTTCAAGGTGTTCCAGAGTGAACTGTAGTACAGAATGTCAAATATTCCATCAAAACCTAAAAGTTGCATACCAAAGGTATTTTAGTGGCTTTTTAAAATCTATTTATTGTCCTTTTTGACAACTATGCTAATATTGAAAATCTGGTGAATGTGTGACCTTTCTGGTCAAAATTCCACCTTCTTATCTTTAACCAGTTGTCGTCTTTCTGCTGTTACTGTGGTATTGTGATAAACTGGCTATCACAGAAAGAAACAAGATATCTCAGTAACTACTGGAGTAACTTAAATCACTCTTCTTTGATACGTAGTCCATAATGGCATTTTTGAGAGCTTTTATTAGTCCATATTTCATTGAAAGGATTACATATTTTAGGGATCAGTCCATCACCACAAATTTCCCACTGGCTTAGATTTACCAACAGATTTGCTTGACATCAGTATCTTTCTGCATATATCATTTCTTTGTGGTGTGAGAAACGTCTATGTGAGGTTTAATTTCCATTACAACTTAATAGTTTCTTTGATGCTAATCTACAAACTGCTCTTGGAAACATTTTGTTATACTCTTTCTTCTTTTCAATATCACTGTAGAGAGGGCTTTTTCTTTGTTTATTCTTCCTAGAATCTATTATTTTTGTGAACAAAGTACTTAGAAATGGGAATTGATGTCGTATTTCAATATCATTACTTTCAGCATTTTCTTCAGATTCTTTGCTGCTGTTATCTGTTTCATTTTTTTTTCCTTCCTAGTTCAATTTTTTTCCATTTTAGGGTTGTTTTCGTTCTGTTTTGTTTTTCCTATAATTCTATGTTTCTTCACCTACACAGTGCAGCTGATAATCAGCTATTCTTATTGCAACATTCTCTGATGCTATTGTGTTGGAAAGATTGTGTCAGTTTAATATTGATCTTTTATGCTGAAACCAGCTTTCATGTATTCTTCAATTGGAGCCAAAATTATTACTGTAAGTTCCAACATATAAGTTTTTTGCTATCGCTTGTATTTATTTTTCTGGTGGATTTTTTATAATTGATTTTCAGCTAAACCACATACAATTTATGATAATTCAAATTTCAGGTCTTCTGTACTCTATGAAATATATTTGCACGTTCTTCAAGACTGGACATAATTGTTTTTTTCTTGCCTTTTTTTTCAGGATATTTTGAGGATTTCCAAATTATTGAGATATCTCTTTGTAGGAATACTGGTGTGCTGGTTGTGTCCTGATAAGAAACAGAAGTTAGTGATCCTTTCAGTGCTGTACTGCGAGAGAAAAGGCCACAGAAATCATGCATTCCCAACCATATATGAAACAGCAGAACACTGTTATCTGAGGTTCATAAGTAATTATGATTTTGATTGTAATATCTTTTAGTTTGCAAATGTACATTATTGGAAATACTGTTTGGATTTTTTGGGCTGCTTTTTGATTCATAGCCTGTGGTTATATCTCCACTGCTGAGAACAGCATGGGTTGAGAGACTCCTGTTGGCTCAGAACAAGGGAGATGTTGGGAATTGTCTAGCTATAGTCTGAAGGAACAGCACTGGCTCTGTGAATTTGCTAAAAACCAGAGCAGAATTGCCAGTGGAGAGGGGTGACATTTCAGTAGCTGAAGTAGTGAGGTATTTCTATACCAGGCTACAGCACACAGAAGCAACAGCCTTTACCCTGTTTTAGTTTTCTTCTTTCTGAGATCTAATACTGTTTTCCAATCATTACTATATTATTTAATCTTTTTAATTTTGGGTTTAGGGATTTTTAGCGATTCTTCAAATGATCATGTTCCTCTATTGCAAGAGCTTCAAGGTTGCATGCATTAATTATTTTTCTTTCATAACTTGCTATAAACAGAAATAATCTGCACAGACACTTATCTGCCTGTCGCTTCTATCCCTTCGCTTCCTTCCCCCAAGCAGAAATTCAGGCTCTGGTAGGGTCCCCACGGCTTACTTTCATGAAATAGTGAAAGACTGCAGAAATAGAAAAGCTAAACAGAAAAGGAATTTTTATTATTATTTAATATTACCCTTCTCTCCTCAAAAATCTCTTTCTAGCTTACAAACAGTGTTATCAACATAAATGACCAAGGAGTTGCTAAGGCAACAGCTAAAGTAGCCAAAGTCCTGCACAGAAGAAAAGAACCAAGAAAAAAGTCCTTAAATTAGAAAATAACTGAGAGTGGTTTCTGGTAATGCTGTAGCAATTCAAGATGTTCATGTTTTCCTCTTGAGAGAGACTGGATCGTATCAATGCTACACAAAAATGTGATTATGATCAGGTAATTGACTGAAAGAAGCTCAGTAGAAGCAATTTACTTTCACACTGAAATTTGTGAGTGTCAATAAAGAAAGGGTACATGTATTTTTTAATTTTGAAAAAAAATATATCTGTCATGGGTTTGCTTTGCCTAACTTAAATCACCTCTGAATAATTGGCAATTAAGAATAAATAATTTCAGAGGGTATTCCTCTCATGCAATGTCATACATTCAAAATTTTCAAAAAATTATTTTCCTGGGAGCTTTGAAAAACAAATAATTTTGGAAAAGCTGCTAGTGCATAAAAGATATTTTGTTCATTTATTCAACATACAATGCCTTTGCTATTGGTTGTACCACTGTTTCATTTGGGAGCTGTTTTCATAGGCTGGAGCTTTGCTGTGTTGGAAGGAGCATCACCATGGAAGCAAGATGATCCCAAGCTCCTACTCTCTTTCTGACTGTTTATTTCATCAATGTGCATTTCTATAGCACCTACTTAAATCATAGGTAACTCTATCAAGGTTATTTTTCAGCAGAAACTGAAGTTGAAGGTGTTTTAAGGTTAAAGTGTATTTGAATGATAATTGCTTCCCCTGGATACTCTGCTGTGTACAGCTCATATCAGGATGCTTCCATTCCTCCCTATCAAATTCATAGGTTAACAGAACTTTTAAAAATTTAGATTATACTGTTTTCAAATTCACAATTTTTAGATTATACAGGATGTCAACAGCACCACCAGCATGACCACCACACCTTCAGTTCTTTTAGTGGTTTGTTAGTTTTGCAAACACGAAAACAATGAGCTGCTATGTAACCTATATACTTGCCCTGGGTGCACATAGGAATTTAAACTCATTTAGATCTCAAAACTCTGATATTTCACTTGCAATGAAGATTACTCACCAGCAGTGAAATTCTGGGATTGTTATTCTAAATATGCAAAGAAGAAATAACGTTACCTCCATCAGCTGCTGAGTGACAATTCGTTCAATATCAAAACTAATGTCAGTGTGGGTCTGTGGGAATTCTTCCCAAACTATGGTGATACATATGCTCTCCTGGATTAAAATGTTACTTTTCTGAAGAATATAATTAAATTAGGTATATGTACAAAATACCTGATAATACAGTTATTTATGAAGGGGTTATTTGTTTCCTCTTCAAGAAGGAGAAGAGAGGTAACTGCTGGTTCCCACATGGATCACTCAGCAAGTTAGTGACACTGGTATTGATGCTGATCTGGAAATAAAAGATTGTCACCTGAACAATGAAATTTCAACTGTTTTAAAGTTTTTTTGAAGTAGAATTGCCTCAAATTTAGCAAAAGTAAAATATTTTAAATGCAGACAGGAAAACTGTTTATAGTTCTACGTTATGATTTAAATCTAGTATTTAAAACTGCTTACCTTTGGAGTGAAGAATTGGGTTTTTTACTGACAGAATTAATTTACCTAAACTTATAACTGAGAATTTCTCCAAGCCAATCTTACCGTATCTTAAATAAATAATATTTTAAGGTAATCCTGTTACTTAAAATTACCTAGCTCTAGCAAAGCTAGCAAAATAAAATACAAGCTATTTTTAGCATTCAAAACATACTGTATTAGCACAGCTATATAGAAAAGGCAGAGATGAAAACAGACAAATGCATTCACATCATTATCATTGTTCACTGTGTTTAATCAACATTAGTCCCTAAAACCATTAGAATTTTTTAAAAAATCTCTTAACAAGGTTCCTGTGAAATTAAATTTCAATGAAAATGTAGGCAAATTCTCAGCTGTTTATACATTTGTTTAGTTCTGATAATGGACTGCAATTCGTACCTAGAAAAAATCCTGATTTAATATATTGAGGGGTGTAAGCTTTACTGCCAAAATTGTTGTTTCCCTACTGTGAAATGTTATAGCAATTCATACTGGTTTAGAAGAAAAAAAGGTTATAAACTGCAGTTTCACTGCAACAAATTTGTTAAATGAAACTAATGGAAAAGAATTACAATTAGCTAAAAGCTTTAAATCAAATTCCAGAACTTGGCAGACTTCCCATTATCCAAAAACAAGTGCTGAATTGGGAAGAATTCATTACAAAAATTGGACAAGGACCTCAGAATGGTGGCTAAAGCGTGGCCAATAATGATTTGATATTAATCTCACAGTCAGACAAAGGAAAAAAATAGTATACTTACTAGAAATCACTGAAATTAAAATATTAGACATTGCTTTTCTGTAGCTGTTACTCTTTACACTCTCATGCTGCAATGGCTCACTGCTTAAGCAATCTCACAGGAATCGATTGGCAAGTGCTTTTGATATTAATCCCTAATTTCTTTTGCAGGGTTTCCATGTGTGAAGGGTGGTTATACATAACTTT
Source organism: Grantiella picta (assembly GCA_013397955.1). Taxonomy (NCBI): domain Eukaryota; kingdom Metazoa; phylum Chordata; class Aves; order Passeriformes; family Meliphagidae; genus Grantiella; species Grantiella picta. The sequence continues at coordinate 559,458 of VZRM01008906.1, read as the reverse complement.
TTATTTCATATATATATATGAAGCAGTTTTAATTTTAAAAAATCTTGCCAAAAGGTTGGTTACAGTGTCCCAGTGTAATAAAACCAAAAGAAAACGACCTTTTCAAATACGCAAGGGCTAAGGATGGAGTGATGCCTTCAGGTCTCTAGTGGAACAAGTTAATGTGGCAGCTGGCATGGGCTGGGTTTGGTTAGGCAAGTCAGATATCAGAGCAGCCAAGTTATAAAACCAGAGGAGCAGCATGAGGGTGAACTCCCAGCTGTCAGCTGTTGGGAGCTGCAGCTGCATGGAGAAGCTGATGGTCAGAGCATGCTGCAGCTGCCCATGATGGCAATGGCCTGTGCTCGGGCACTGGGTGCAGCTGGTGAGTTGATGCAGAACTGGGTATTTGTTCTACCAGCCCAAAATGGATAGCATCTGGTGTCACTCATCACAGAGGAAAAATGGAGAAATTGGTAGTTGATTTGGAGGCAGGGCTGATTTGGCAGTAATATGGAAATGAAGAGTGAAAGCCTTGAATTTATTACAAAAGATATTGTCGAAGTGACAACTTGAGCTATATGTAGTGTGGTGAGAGTGGGACAGGTCACGCCCAAGGGGTATTCAACAGGCATATACCCTGTTCAAACAGTAACCAGCATGTGGTCCCTTGGCTAGTGCTGGACAGTGAGAAGGTGACAAGTTTTGAGGGAGAGTTACAAAAGATTAGAAATGAAACAGAGAGGGAAAAGAACTGAGGGGCAGACTTTCCACAATAGGAGAAACGTACTTGAGCTATGGGTAAACATGAAGCAAATAGGATATGGATGTCCTTCCTCCCAGCCATATAAATAAACATAAAACATAGGTGAAGTGGTTGGAGTGATAAAAGACAAATCAAGGAAATATGTTGGAAAGGCAGCAGGGGGTGTTTTTTTCAGGTTCAATTTCACCTTGGTCAAAGAACTGCCCATTTTTCAGTTTTGAAAATGTGAGTGTTTAGCATATTGTCTTATGGGTAATAAAACACATACAGTGCTATTCCAGTTGGAACTCACAAAAGGAAACCAGAGGAGTAGCATCTGCTTCTGCTCCATTGCCAGGAAACTAAGGAGTAAGGTGACAGAATTAGAACAAAATCTACCCCTGCATAAGACGTCATTTTACTATTTTTTAACATGCTTGGTGGGCCATTGCAGTGCCAAAAAGAAAAAAATATATGGCAGAAAGGTAGAGTAAATTACACTGGTCATACAGTAGGCTCACATATTAAGATCTTAAATTGAAGTTAAATAACCAAGCAACCTCAGGAGTTGCAGAAGCCTCTGTGAACAGCTCTCAACCCTAGGACTCAGCTGTCTATGATCCAGTTCCTGGGCTGGTACAACACAGCTCCAGTTTTCTTCTCTCCTACTCAAGAAATTCTTATGACAGTAAAACCAAGTATGTGAGCTAAGCCATGCAAGATAAAAAACTGAAAACACACAGAGTATTAGAAAACAGAGAATCTGTAGAAGGCAATAGGACAGAGGAGAGGTGAAGCCCAGGGAACAACCAAAGATAAACCTTTCCTTCTGTGTGGCAATAGTCTGGTGAGGAAAGGCTCTACTGCTGCTTCAGTGAAATGGGAGTGAGTATATAAATGCTTAGACGAGTAACTCATTAGTTTTTGTTTCCCTAGTGTGTGCATTAGCTAATAAATAATGCCTTTTTTTCTTAAATTACTTATATCCAGCTTCTCTCTATGCAAGGTAAAAATCCAATGAAATTGACCCAGAGAGAAGGTTAAATCTGCATTGGTGTTTCAGTCCTAACAATAAAAATATAGTATTGGATACGTGTTTGTCCTGGAGTGATGTTATGATAATCCATTATCCCCTACTGTTGGCTTATATACTCAAAAAAAAAAAAAAAAATGTGGTCCTGTC